>JAPMLY010000110.1:0-235000 GCA_026401115.1 Tetraselmis chui
GTGGGGGGTGATGTTGAGAGTGCAAGTGGATGGAATGCGTGTGCCTCGGTGGGTGTATGTGTGTGTGAGGGGAATGGAGACTGTGCCGTTAGTGGAGATGAGGATGCAATACATTTCGGTGCTGAGGGATATTTGAATGCTTATGGTGATGGTGGGAGAGGTGGAGGGGTGGGAGCGAAAGTATGAGCCATCGGGGAACTTTTTCAGGGTTGTGTAGTGATAGAGGCTGAGGGGGTGTTGGGAGGGGGGGGGTGGATGTGGGGGTGTGTTGTGTGAGGTATTCTGCGGCTGTTTGGGATAAGAGGGTGTATAGCCAGTGTGTGGGTGGAATGCTGCCGTCTGAGTTGATGCATGGGAGGGAGAGTGAGTGGCGGGATTGGATGAGGACTGTGGTGAGGCAGGTGTCAGCCCATGACGAGCCAAGAACATTGCATGTGATGGGGGGGGGGTGTGATGGTAATGGTGTGAAGGTGATGGTCAGGGGGTACGGTTTCATAGGGTGAATAAGGAAATATGTGAAGGGATACATGGCCAGATTGTGAATGAATGGGATTATTGGGCAGGTGGAGGATATTTACCCAGAAGGAGGATGGGTCGGACTCGATCGGGATGGGAGTGTCCAGTGGTTGGAGGGCGTCCGCGAACTGGAGGGTGAACTGAGCTTGCTCGGGTAAGTCTTCGAGTCTGCTCTGGGTGTGGGTCGGGGGGGTTGATTCTGTCGAAGTGAGAGCCGTCGCGAGGTCGGAGGTGAGGAGGTCCTGCAGGAGGGCGACTGCCTCTTGGCCGGTGATACCGGTGAATAGGGGGGAGCGAATTTTCACCCTTCGGCATGAGACTCCTGGAGTCGAGGCATCACGGAGAAAGCGAATTTTCTGCTGACTTAGTTTTTCCAGGAGCGAAGGGGAGGAGGTCGCGGAGAAGGCCACTGGACCGGCTGGACTGAATTCACGCTGGCGTGAAGTCAGTTGGTACAGGAGGCCCACCGCTATACAGGAGGTGGGAATAGTCATGCGGATTTCTTGAAAGCCCGTGTGGAGCTCGACAGGGAGGGGTGTGGCATCGTCGCATTTCGGGGCGGTGGGGTGGAGTGTTCGAGAGGCGTTCGCGGTCCACCGAGTGTGGTGGGCGAGTTCCCGGCCTCTTATATTTTTAATGCGGTTGGGGAGATCAGTGAGGTCGTTGAGGCATTTGAGGAGCCAGCGACGGGCCAACGAGCATGCCGACGTGATCGGGTCGGAGTGAGTCGGATCCGGCAGGAAGACGCCGTTGATCCAGAATCGAGCGAGGTGGGGGGGTGTTGGAGTACTGGCCTGTAAGGAGGAGTGAGTCGACCATACGGGTGGAGAAGTCGTCGGCTTGTCCGAGGGCCACAGTTGATCGTGGGGGAGACAGGACCAGGGGGGTCTGGAGTCCACGACGGAGAGGAAGGGGGTCCAAAGGTGTGCCCAAGATTTGTTGGGGGTGGTTGAGTTGGGGGGCGGTGAGAAACGGGGTCATCGGGTGTCCCGCGAGTGCGTTCCTGGGATGGTAGAGGTCCGTGAAGCGGCCATGCGGCGGGGGATCCCTCAGAAGTGCCTGCCTGTAGGTGGGGGGGGGGGGGGGGGGTAGGGGTCGAAGACATGGCGATCGAGCAGGATTTCGAGTGTTGGAGATGAGTATAGGAGGTGAGTGTGGCTTGTCGAGTTGGTGTTTGAGAGTAGTGCGCGTCCTGGCTCGATGGGTCAAGGGTTTGGTGGATGTTGGCGGCGGACAGTGACGTCCGGACGCTCGGAGGGGCGCAATGTGGCGCGCCGCCTACCGGGGAAGAGGCTTTTTGTAAGCGGTGTGTTTTTTTGGTGTGTCGCAGTACTCTGACGGGTACATGTGTGGTTTTTGAAGTGGATGGCGCGATAGCTGTCGGGGGGGTGAAATTCAAATCCCTGGAAGCTGCGCCTTTGAGTGTGTACCGTCTAGTGTCGCTACGGATCCACTGACCATTTTGAGCTAGGCTCGGGTGGGGTGAGGTGAATGGTACACGCTGTTCAGCGGCCATGTCCACCAGTCTTGCGCTCGATGGGAGGCCAGGCCCAAAGCGAAGACGATCGGCGTTGCTCATTCGAGCTACCGACCCATCCCCGTTATGTGGTGCAGTAGTACTTTAGTAGTACTTTGGATCGTTTTACCGTCTTTAGTGACGGTAGGATGTCCAGTTATTGTAAGCTACTCTAGATATGATTAGTACATGTCTAGATCGGAAATACCGATAAACTGTTTGACTCGGTACTGAGCTGTCGCTAGGCTACAGCTCTAACACTTCTGTTGTCCCGACACTACGCCTGTAGGCTAGTTGTCGCCGTAACTGTTCCGTTTGCGGGACTGTGACTGTAACTACGTTTGCGTAAGTTATCTTCCACACTAACTGTGTTTGCATGGTTCAATAATTACCCCATCTACCCCGCTCCCCCACAACCCTCAACCCCGGCACCCAATCACCTCGCATCCACACCTCCCCTCCTCTTGGCCCTACCACACACATTGAAGGTAAGTACCTCTCCCCCTCAGCCAACCCCTACCCTCCATGTGACGCCACACGCATAATATCCAAACGAAAGGACAGTTAGTACGGCCAATCGCAGTACGTGGTCGAATGGGCCCCTGAACACCTCACGGAATGGGACATCCAGCTTCAACTCGGTGACGGCTTCATCCTCGTGTCCTCTTCCCCCACCTCGGTTTGTCTCCCCACCCCCTCCCCCTCCCTTTGCTCTATCTGGCATGACCCCGTTCACTTAGAACCCACTTCACCATGCTGCACATGCCCGCACTTTGCCGTCCACTCCCACTGCCGCCCCGCCTAGGGACCCGTCACGTGGCAATGTGACTAGTGCGAACGCGGCCAAACGCACGACCTCACTGGCCTTCACGAGTTCAAATGCCCCCCTTGCCTACAACTTGACGACACCATCGGTGATACCCCCTATGGCCCCACTACCCTCATTGCCTTCAATGCAGACTTTGTCCGATCGACATCCCCCACCCTACCCGCCCCCGGCCCTACCCCATGGACGCACCCCCTCATATCCTTCAACCACAACCCTATCAACCCAGACCTCGACATGCTCCCCACAAGCCTCTTCACCATACACACGCACCCCACTCTCGATGACACAAACATCCGTTGCACCCCCGACGGCCGCGCAGTCACAACCCCCGCCGGCCCCCCCACCCGCCACCTCTACCACATCTTAGGCTCCGGCCTAACACACCGCACATTTGAAGAGGAGGTATACCAACTCATCTCATAACTCGGCACCCGCTCAGACATCCACTCACCCACACCCTCCACCACCACACGCAACATGTGGGCCATTGGTGAGGACCTCCTCTCAGCCCTTCGCACCACCTTCCATACTCAAACCGAATTAGACTCAGTCCCCCTCAACAAATCGCTACACTCGCACACTTACCCAAAAGACATAGTACTATCTTTCAGCGGAAATAATGCCCCACACACATGGCACGGCACCAATATCGCTAACCCGGAATACTACCACGAATGCATGCGACGCGCCATGGTACACGCAAGCACCAGCGCCCACTCCACAGCCTCTCACTCCCCCAGCGCCACAATCCTAGTCCTCCCCCGATGGGAACACACACCATACCGCCATTCTAAATGCATCACCTCACCATACACCCACCACCTGTACACCCTCCCCGACGACGCAAACACCTTCCTACCCCTAACCAAAACGCATGCTTCCCCACCCCCACACAATTCGGCACACACTGGATGGTGGACATCTACCTCGTCGCCAACCCCCTCACACTATCCTCTCTGCCCTAAAGCACATCAATGACCGCCCTGCACAACACACTTGAATCCATCCACAGTACTCACATTCCCAATCACATCATCACAATCCCACCCCCCCCGACCCTCTTTGCTAATTACTCACCACACTCCGCAGGCATATACCACCGACCCCCTAACCCCACCCACCCATCATTGACCTTCCTTCAAAGCGTACGTCACTAACATACTCCCCCACCGGAGGCGTTCTGACATGGGATTGGCACGACTTCGTTTGCACTGACGGCTCCAAAAAAGCTGGCCCCTCTCCCCTTGGAGCGTTTGCCACCCGCCCCGCCTCGGGTACACGCGTCAAAATTCTGGTGACCTCCACCCCTCACTCTCACACCATCAATCGTGTAGAACTCGCGGGCATCGATATCGGCCCACAGCTCGACCATACCCACCTCCTTACGGACAGCGCATGCTTGCTCCGCCTTATCAAAGACTACATGACATGCCCATATGCTTACAAACACCGCATCCACCGCGACACACCTTACTCCATAACACACACCCTCAAATCCCGTTGCAAGTCAGGCATTCACACCCATTTAGGCAAAATCAAAGCATACACCCACTCAATCGGCATCGACCTCGCGGGCACCCTCGATTTCGGGCACACCAACCAAATCGCAGACGGCCACCCACCCGACGCAACCTACACCACGGGCTCATACGTGTCGATAGGCACTTGGACATGATGGCCATGCACACTCACACCCCAAACTCTAGGAGAACCCACACCCTACATGTACACCAACCTCAAAACTGGTGCACACACAAAGAACACCAACCACATGCATACACCCCTCTCACAAACCTCCAAACACGGCGCCCATCTCGCCCGCGCCGCTGCGGTCGGAGCGGACTTCACTTTCCGCGGAAAACACGCATCACTCACCAATGTCCAATTCACACACAAGCAAGAACTCATGTAGGGAGTGCACACCACCCTCCTTCTCTCACACAACGCGCTGCCCCATGTTTGGTCAATTCACGAGCAACGGCCACGTGGCCGGTAACTGCCCCTCTATGTCCGGCCTTAGACAGGAACACAGCAGCGCGCCACAACTCCTCCCGTCCTTGATGGAACGCCACAACAACGCCCTTGCGTTTTTGGCTTCGGACCCACCTACAACGGGCCGTCTAAGCGAGCTCCGTGACAAGTTCCATGAACACTTGGGCGTCATCTTCCGCGTCGCATCTGTCGCATCCTCGGCATACCATCATCCTATATCCTCTCGACTGTATGCTTCCCCCCGCTTGTGCTTCTTGCCATCTTTTGGTTCAGCTATGCAGGGTGCGTTCGATTCGAAGGGTGTCGACGTCTCGGATGAGGCGTAGGATGTTACATTTGTTGACGACCACTTGGCTAGATGCGGCGGAGATTGTCGGAGATGGAAGTAGTTAGTTACACTTACGGTCGCGCCGGCCCCGCAAGGGGGCCGGGTGCGGTGACTAGAGAAATGAGATGGAGAGAGATGGCGGCCGGCGAAGGCACCGACAGGGCCGGCCGACCGCCACTAATAGGGAATAGAGTACCGCTAATAACATAACGCTAAGTACTAGGATGACAAACAGGTAGGTACTTTGTACATAAGCACCAGGCAACGAAATGCTAGTGCTAACAACCCCCCTCAAGGTTACCAGGGTCTTGACGTCGTCCCAGCTTGCGTCGAGGAAGGTGCCACCTTGGTCGAAGGTGTAGTGCTTGTCGCGTATATATCAAGCCGGGTAGGTGTAGCGACATGCGATTATACGAACGTGCTGCTACGGGCGAGTTGCCGATATGAAGCGGTTCCAAATATACTGCGTAATGCACGAGTTTGATATGTGGCGGGAAAAACTGTCCACGGGCGAATTAGCCGACGTATGAGAGCGACCGGCGAGGAAAAAGCAAAGCCAACAAGGTTGTTAGGAGTGTGTAGGCACGCAAAACCATAGACGAGCGCTGCTCGTGTTGACTCCCTCCTTTCGCCGTGGGAAAGGTTAGCTCCTCGCTAAGTTAGGTGAGCGTTGCGGCGTTGCCTCGGGAAAAAACAATAACAATACCAATTAAAGTACGCACGGCCCGAGTTTTTGCGGGTCGGTTTTAAACAACCGGATCCGGTCGAGAGCATCGGTAGGCTAAAGCCTAGGTGAGACTGAAAGCCGGGGGAGGCGAGCGTGGCGCCGAGCGCTTTACACACGCTCTTCTCATTTTTACGTGGGAGGTGGTAGGACAGTCGCGGTCAACCAGCTCGAAGGCGAAGCGTGATGTCGGTTGGACGATGAATTACTAGCGTGGCGCCGAGCGCTTTACATACGTTGCACTCTTTCTTACATGGGAGTAGGTAGGACTAGCGTGGCGCCGAGCGCTTTACACACGCTCTTCTCATGTGCAACTTGATGGAAGACCCATAACATGTTGGAGATGGAATTAGATGGCTACACGGAGGTTCGTGCCGGCCCCGCAAGGGGGCCGGCTGTGGTGATTAGACAAGTGAGAGGAGAGAGACGGCGGCCAGCGAAGGCACCGGCAGGGCCGGCCGACCGCCACTAGTAGGGAATAGAGTAACGCTGATAGCATAACACTAAGTACTAGGATGATAAATAGTTACCTTGTACATAAGCACTAGGCAACGAGAGGTTAGTGCTAACTGAGACGCTTCGGTCCATACCGCTCACTCTTGGTTATGAATTTGAATTTGAATTTGTTTACAACAGTCCAGTAAAAACCGGCTGCTGTCTCTGGGCCCCCCCTTTTGCTATGCCATACAGGACTTAGTAGACTGAGGTAGACCGTGAACCACTAATCCCAACCTCTCCAATGGCAGTAACGATACCGTCTAAAACATACCCGTATCCAGGTATTTATAATTTTTTTGATCTATACGTATTTTTTTTTGGATACAGTATGAAAAAATAAAATGTCGCTAGTCTCCACGTTACGCGGCCTGCTCCAGCCGCTGCGGGGTCGCTGATCAGCAAGGCTGTCCAGCTGGAGCTGGTCGAGGCGAACCTGCCTGACCTCGGCTCCCGTGCGACTCCGGTCGTGCCGGAGCTTGGGGGGAAAGGCAAGTGAAAAACCCCCCTCGCATAGGTCGTCGTCGGTCCCGCCCCGATCCGTGCTCCACCCCGCCCGAGGTATTAGCCGCTCCTCTCGACGCAGCTCGCCACCTAGCCGAGTCTTCTCTCCTCCTTCGGGGGCTGAGAAGAGAGAATAACTAGGCTGCAGACGGTGTCCGGCTGGCTCTCCTGCCCCCGAGCCAGATTTTCTCCTGTCCCCTGTCCTTTTCCCGTCTGTTTCCAACACCTATCTGATCGCGCTGTGGCCGTCCGTACCCTCCCCCGGTGGTTTACGTTGTTAGGGGGTCGCCTTTACGAGCAGTGTGCCGTTACGATAACCCTAGGCACACTGCCTGAGGCAGCCTATCGATAACCGGGTACCGACTAGGGAAGGGGTTGGAAGAACACAGGGATCGAGTCGCCGGTCCTCAAAAGATGGTGGGTACGGGAATTTTTCCAAAAACCCCCCGTACCGGGCTTTTCCGGCGGCGGGCGATCCTAAGGACCGCCGCCGCCAGACCGTGCCGCTCCTCCGGCTGCGACCAGCCTCCGTCCTGCGTAGCATCAGGCCTCGCCCCCAGGGGAGACTTAAGACTCTCACAGGGCTGGCGACTGCTAGCGAGCGCTGTCCCAAGCGCTGCTTCCCAGCTGTCCGCCGCCAGCTCCAACACCCTCGTCCCTCCGCTGATCCGTCCGTACCCCATTTCGCCAAAAAATATTTCGCAAACGCCGCCCCCGCCCCATCGTCGGGAGAGTATCTGCGAGTATTTAGTCGCGAAAAAGACATATCGGACAGGCCGAGCGGGAGATCCCTGTGCCGGTGTACGGATATTATGTTTTCCAAAACCCTCCGTACAGGGCTTCCCGACAGCTGCTGATCCCGCGGATCGCAGCTGCCGGTACCTCGTTCAGCCCCCTACCGTGCCAGGCCTGGCACGGCTATGGGGTTACCAGCGCCCACCGCGTGGAGGTAGAGGTAGGTGCCGACGGGCCTGCGAGCGCACCCCTCTCCGGGGCCGCCGCCGCTGCGCCGCCGGCGGGCGCCCACTCTTGGTTAGTGACGGCCCTTGCGGAGATCATCTCCGAGGTTCGTGGCGCACTCGGGGTTGGTGTCGAGGTTCTCACGTACCCCACGATATTACTTCATCTCCCCAACGGCAACGACGGTCTCCCCGCGGATGTGGGTGTCTTGCACTATCACGGCATCCGAAGCTCTTAATTTGGTTTTGTCGAAGGGCTACACGGAAATGCCATCAATGGGAATCGAACCCGGCACCTCCGTGTCCGGAGTCGTACGCCGTAACCAAGTACCGCGCCGAAAAGTCGGTACCCATTGGGGATATATCTCATATATATACCCCCGTACTGCCCGAGCAACGGGCTCCCGCAGTACATCCACTATTGGCGAGATAGTAGGGCCAAGACTCCCCCGGAGTACAACGTACGGATGTGTCCATTATCGTGCCCACCACGGGGATCTCACAACACTCCCCCTAATGGACACCATCCCATCAACTCCGGTCAAGCCCTAGCAACCCGCGTCATAGCGTGGAGGGCCCATAACCTGTCGTTGCAGTCAAACTAACCGGTTCAGATATTGAATGCCGCTCTCGCCGTCCGCTTGCGGCGTCTCCAAGTCCTGCAATAGTTCCGTACACCGGTAAATACCATCGTCCTCATAATGATTGACTAACGCAGTCCATGCAGTGTGGCCGCAGGTCTTGTCATCCTCGCTAACATTCTCGATAATAGAAAGGTCGTCCTCCGGCAGCGCAAGAATCAATGTAGAGTACATGTCGACTTGTTGTTGAGAGGAAGCGGCACCATCCGACGACAAAGCCGGAGCCCACTTTTGCATCAAGCCAAATGCACGAAAACGTTTCTTCCACACGTCAAAATCTCGTCTCTCCCCACTGAACTTGGGTAGTTTCACGGAGTCCATATCAGGTACGTCGGATGCGCTCGCAAGAGCACCAGAAAATCAGGAAAACTGCCAACAAGAAAAGCACCAAGTACCGGTGAAGAGGCGGGCAACACGGCTCAGAAAAGGAGACGACAAAGGGCTGACCGAAGACGCAATTGTACTCCCGGAGTCTATACAGCCAAGGCAATCAGAAACGAGTCTCAGAAGGTCGGTCAAGTGACGTCGTACAGGAGTGCTAGTACACTTGTGGTAAGATGCCTTTCCAAAAATTCAGCCGGACCACTATCGGCTTTCACGAGAAAAGAAACTGGCGGGTGACAAGCTCCGGAAGCGAATAAAATTCCAGAAAGCGCCAAGCTATAACAAAGAAGAGCAAGCCGATCTTCACGTCACACGAGTCGGCGTTCGGGGGTTGAAGCCGGCTCCAAGCGACACAAACAAGTCGCTACCAGCCGGGTATCGAAGTAAAGCTACAAACACAAGCAAGAGCCAGCCACTTTGTGAACCAGCCGCACCTCACGTATCGTGCGACACCACAAAGGTCTACCACTCTTCGAGAAGCAAGCTCTAGGTTCCAGTCAAGACAAATGACTCCAACAACTAGCAGCTAGAGGGCCCATAACCTGTCGAAGGGCTACACGGAAATGCCATCAATGGGAATCGAACCCGGCACCTCCGTGTCCGGAGTCGTACGCCGTAACCAAGTACCGCGCCGAAAAGTCGGTACCCATTGGGGATATATCTCATATATATACCCCCGTACTGCCCGAGCAACGGGCTCCCGCAGTACATCCACTATTGGCGAGATAGTAGGGCCAAGACTCCCCCGGAGTACAACGTACGGATGTGTCCATTATCGTGCCCACCACGGGGATCTCACAACAGGTTTTGATGCCTTGGTTTCCGGTTTGTTCGGCGTTTATAATCCCCCGTTTCTTGATGTCGCTTTATGTCGTGCTGAGTAGACCAAATTTGAGAAGTTCTCGGAGGGGGTGAGGCATCGACCCGACATCCGCTTCATTCCCTTTGCGGTCACGGAATTTGGTGCTGACTGCGGCCACGCCACGGCTTTTTTTAACAAAGTTGGCATGGGAGGTAGCCGCCTCTAAAGGGATACATGTGGGAAAACTATTGGCTTCTTGGCACGGAAAGGCTTTTCTCGCCGTCCATGACGCTCACGCGGACAACGTCTTGCGCGGTTTGTCCGCCGCTGCGGACGATGTGGAGGCCGCTTCTTCCTTGGTTGAGATACCTTCTCGTGCCACGGCGTTCTTCATCCGCGCTCTAGGCCGCAAGCGTCTCCATGCTTCCTCGCGCGGCGCGTGAGGCACCGCTTGTCGGCTCCACGTATTGTGTGTTTCAGCGCTGGGTGGGAGTTTCTTGTGTTCTCTTTTGTTTCAATTGCTAGATTTGTGCTAAATGTAGTGCTTCCTTGTGCCTTGCCTCGGATTCCATTGTCCTTTTGTCACTCTTACCATTTTGGTTCCCCCCAATTTTTTCCATGTCCACGTCCCCATATTGCTTGTAAGCGAATTTCATATAGCGGGTCGCAGCGGGGAGTACCCAAGTACCCGTGTCCAATTTCTTACTTCATGCGAGTTGTGGCTCTATTTAGGGCCATGGCATGCACATGCCCAACCGTGCTCGAAGTAATATTACCCCGCTTAAGCAGATGTTTCCTAGGTCCTAAGAAATGAGTCTTTAAGTGTTGGTGGACAGTCCTTTCACTACATGTGGGTGTAGGTGTTAGCACTAGCATCCCGTTGTCTAGTGCTTATGTACAAGATAGCTATATATAATCCTAGGACATAGTGCTATGTGATTAGCGGTTATCTATTTCCCAGTTTGTGGCGGTCGGTCGGCCCTGCCGGTGCCTTCGCCGGCCGCCATCTCTCTCCATCTCACTCCTCTAGTCACCACAGCTGGCCCCCTTGTGGGGCCGGCACGACCCTCCATATAGCCATCTAATTCCATCTCCAACATGTTATGGGCCCTCCACCAAGTTAAACAAGACAAGAGCGTGTGTAAAGCGCTCGGCGCCACGCTAGTCCTACCTACTCCCACGTAACTTACTGAGGAGCTACCCTTTCCCACGACGAAAGGAGGGAGTCAACACGAGCAACGCCCGTCTATGGTTTTGCGTGCCTACACACTCCTAACAACCTTGTTAGCTTTGCTTCTTCCTCGCTGGTCGCTCTCATGCGTCGGCTTATTCGCCCGTGGAAAGTTTTCCTCGCTACATGTCAAACTAGTACATTCCGCAGTTCGTTTGGAACCGCTTCATAGACACTCTAACGGTCTAACGGACTAGCCAATGTTAGAGTCGACATCTCCATATACACCTCCGATACCCACGTAACCACCGATGATGGCTATGACGGAGTTGGAGCCCTCTCCCTCTGTTAAACCGTGCACACACGATCAGTATGGAAGGTAACTAACGCACACGTAATTAAAGTCAAAGTCCCGCAAAGGGGACAATCACAGAGACAACGAGCCCGAGGCGTGGTGTCGGGACAACTGAAGTGTGAGAGCTATAGCCTAGCGACAACTATGTACCGAATCAAATAGGTTATCGGTATGTCCGATCTAGAAATGTACTAATCATATCTAGAATAGCTTACAATAGCTATCTGCAACTAATAACTAGAAGGTATTACTTACAGCACTCCCACTTAAGGTAGCTATTGGATGAAGCGTTGCATTGGGTCTTCTCCTCCAAGGATTACACTTCGGTGTCTTGCTAGTGCATGTCCTGGTAGAGGCTTGGTGAACATGTCGGCAACCATTTGGTCGGTGGGGAGGTACCTCAACTTTATGGTTCCCCGCTCCACGTGGTCCTTGAGGAAGTGCCACTTCAGACCGATGTGTTTGGTCTTCTCGCTGACCAAGGCATTATGGGAGTACGCGATGGCGCTTTGGTTGTCCTCCCAGATGGTGGTGGCTTCGATGATAGGGGCGTTGAAGATCTCCCCCATAAGTTGGAGGAGGTGGAGTCCCTCCTTGGTGGCGTCAGCCGCAGAGTACTAGAGTAGTATTCGGCTTCACAAGTGGATTGGGCCACACATGTCTGTTGTTTGGACTTGTAGCTGATGGGCCCGCATCCGAGAGTGAAGAGGTAGCCCGAACGAAACTTGCGGGTGCTGATTTCGTTTGCCCAGTCAGCGTCGGCAAAGCATGTAAGTTGGAGATTGTGGTCACCCTCCCAAAAAAAAAACGAGTAAAACCCCCGACCACACTTGGAGAGGTTGGACATAGGTGGTTCACGGTCTAGCCCTGACTTGTAAGTTCCCTGTTTGACGTAGTTGGGAGAGCCCAGAGACAGCAGCCGACGCATCCGGCTTTTTGGTGAAAAACCGGCGCATACGGTACATGTTGTAAACAATTTCAATTTCAATTTCAATTTGGAGATTGTGGTCCGTGCCCCCCCCCCCCCCCCCCCCCCCCCCCCCCCCCCCCCCCCCCCCCCCAACGTCAGGCTCATGTCGATGGTACCATGAAGGTATCGAAGTACCTTTTTCAGAGCCTGCAAGTGGGCGTCCGTGGGGGATGCTTGGGCGGAGCCGAGGATGTTCAACGTCGTGGACACATCGGGACGAGTGCAAACGGCCGCGTACTAGAGGCTGCCCATTAGACTTGGGTAGACGTCCTTGGCTACGCCGGTAAGGGGGGGCGAAGTCATGTGCGCGAGTCAAGCGAGGAAGCCGGGGTCCATAGGAAGGGACGAGGGCTTAGAGTCGGTCATGCCGTACTTTGCGAGGATGTCACGCAGGTATTTGGAATGGTCAAGCGAGATGGTGCGGGTCGAGCGATCGCGGGTGATGTGCATGCCCATGAGTTGGGAGAGGTCGCCCAAGTCCTTTATCTTGAACCGTGCACCAAGTTAAGCCTTGAACGATGTAAGCCATGTGGCATCGTTGCATGCTGCGGGAATGTCGTCCACGTAAAGTGCGATCATTGCGATAACGTGACCGGCGCGGAAGATGTAGATGCATGGGTCGGATACGCAATGTTGCCACCCATGATCAACAAGCCATGCACGCACGAGTATGTTGAACTCGCGAGGGGACTGTTTGAGTCCGTAGAGGCAGCGCTTGAGGTGACACACTTTGGACGTGCCGTCAACGAAGCCGAGGGGCTGGCGGATGCACACGTCCTCCTTGATTGGGGCGTAAAGGAACGCAGTGTCGATGTCCAAGTGACACAATTCTAGGTCGCGGGCGGCCGCGATGGCAAGGAAGAGGGGAAGGCTGACCATGCGGATGACGGGGGATAACGTTTCCGTGTAGTCGAGGCCAGGGCGTTGGTTGCACCCTTTGGCTACGAAGCGCGCTTTAAAGCGGGAGACATCGCCAACGGTGTCGGACTTGACCTTGTAAATCCACATGTTGTTAACGACCACGCGGTCAGGGGGAAGGTCGACAAGTTCCCACGTGCCGTTGTCTATGAGGGAGGAGTACTCGTGCTGCATAGCGGCTTGCCAGTGGGGGGCCTAAGCGCTGTCTAGAGCCACCCAATACGATTTCGGTTCCACACACTCTCGGGCGGATAAGAGAGCGACGGCAGTAGGTGATGTCCGGGCATGGGTGTGTGGAGGGCTAGTGATCAAGTCTGGCACGTGGGGTTGCTCGAAGATTTCCTCCTTGGCTTTGTCCTAGTCCGGATCACAACACGTTGTGACAAGTGTCGGTGAGTAATCAGACATGTGGGCCACACGGTCCCCGTAGCGAAGGGGGTGCGACCGGAGTCGAGCATGACAGGGGGCTGAAGGAGGGGGTTGAGAGTCGGATAGTGGGGTGTCGATAGGGTGGGATGGAGGGGAGGTGTCCATAGGGGACTCGTCATCCGAGGGGTCTGTGATGACCGAGTCAATGGGGAGGCGCGCGCCGAAGCCCGGGGTGTTTTCTTGGAAGACGACATGGACGGAAGTGGTGATGCGGCGAGTCTCGGGGTTGTAGACGCGGTACCAAGGGGCGTCAGTCGGATAGCCGACCATGACGCCACGAAACGCTTTTTCGCCGAGTTTCCGACGCAACTTGTCGGGCACTTTGGCGAAGACGGCGCACCCGAAGACGCGGAGCTTCGACGCGTCATGCGCCGGTGACGTAAGGAGAGTGAGGGGAATACCACCGGTGAGACCGACTGAGCGGTTGTATGTGCGGTTGCGAAGGTACACAATAGTGCTGACATCGCACGACCACGTGGAATTGGGGACGGCCATGTCGTGGAGCATCGCAGAAGCATTGTCCCGGAGGGTGCGCCAAGATCGTTCAGCTTTGCCGAGCATGTGATGAGCATAGGGGGTAGAAAATTGTGCACCGACGCCCTGGCGAGCGCACGTCAAGCGTGTGACAGCAGCCTCAAAGACAAAGTCCGAGTCGAACTTTAGGACCGGTGCGAATGTGCTTGAATGAGAGTGATGGCGTGCATGCAAGTGTTTGATGTCGAGCATGATGGTTTCCAGCTCAAAGCAAGCGTCGTCTTTGGTCTATAGGAGCCTCACCCACATGTAATGTGTGTGGTGGTCGATGACGAGCAGGCGGTAGCGGAGGCCATGTGGGGAGGGGACATTTACTGGACCCCAAAGGTCAGAGGATTGGTTGAGAGGGGGACGGGATGGTTTAGCGCAAGCAATCGTGTTGCGTGGTGCAGCAGTGGCCTTGTGGAGCAAGCATGAATCGCAAGAAACATTTTTTACCGAGCTGGCTAATGATGGGCTAGCTGGGACACTGTGGGTGTGTTGGGCGTGCAGGCTTTGCATATTAAGGTGTCCAAACCGGCGGTGCCACAGTACGGGGTCGCACTGGGCAGTGAGGGCAACACGGGAACCGTGGCAGCGCACGCTATCATGTGAGGAGCTTGGGGTAGCTCTGGGTGGTGGGACATGAGGTAGTGGACGTTGCGAGACGGCTCTAACACACCCAATCATGTGGGCACGGCGAGATGGCGAGTGTCAAAGTCACTAGGGAAAATAAATTCACAGCCACTATAGGATTGCATCCAACTGACACTAAGAAGGCGACTCGATGCGCTGAGCAAAGCGAGAGGACGTGTCAAGTGTGTACAATGCATGGACCGTGCGGTGGATGATCTGGCCACATGCCAGCCGAACAGAAATACGCACAGAGCCACTGCCCTTAACGTCGACGCCGACTCCACCCACGCGAGAGGGAGCGGAAGGGGGGTGAACGTAGCGAAATCACCCCGAAACGCGGTCGTGTTGATCGAACCTGCTGAATCAACTACCCTGAACTGTGAGAGGTCACGACCCGGTGTGAGGTAAGATGTAAATGCGACAGAGCTTAAGGGGACACTCACCTCGGTGTTATCGTATTCATCTGTGCAGTCCTCGAGTATGGACATACTGTGAGAGTCGTCAGCGGTGACGTCGCTTAGTAGGGCTGCGTGCGCAGAGGCACAGCCACCATGGGTGCCGTACTTCTGGATGATCATCTTGCGTTTGGCAAGGGCCCACCTCATGAGGGCGTCATCCGGGGCAGTGCATGAGGACCGTATGTGGTCTAGGCTGCCACATGCGCTGCACGTGTTGGGGGGGGGGCACGACCACCACGAGGGCCACGGGGGTGGTGTCCTCGACCGCTGTGCGAGCCGCGACCGGCAACGACAAACGCAGAGATGAGAGGGGCGATGTGTCGGGGGCTGGCGCGCCCGGAGCATAGGTTTCCTCGTCCATGTTGTGTGCCATGTGGAGGATGTTGGCCATCACCTCATCCGCATACAACAGGTAGTCGGTGTCGAAGGCGTTAATGACACACTGTTTGGTCCGACTGAAGGGGCCGGTGCTGGATATGCCACGCAGCATGAGGCCGAGGTTGTGGGGGTGGATGGCCGCGGAACCATGAACCATCTGACATGTCTCATTGTAGTCATCGAACGTCTGCCTCATGAAGTGGACATAGTCACTGAGGGACTGACCATGGCGCTGTATGAGCATGAGGTTGTCCAGCAAGGACAAAGAGCGAGCAAAGGACCGGCAGTCTAGGCGTTCACAGAAGATATCCCATGCGGAAGTGGCGCAGTCGGGACCTGCTGGTGAGACACACTTCATTGCCTAGTTCGCGCGTTGATTGGCGCAGGCTGCATGAAGCAACACTATGTAGGCGTAGTGTTGTGCCTGCTCATCTAGCCAGACGCCCGACTTGCGTATGGCCGGCTGGGGGATGAGATACGCCGCCTTGAGGGAGAGGAAGTTCAGGAAGTTCCTCTCCCACTACTTGAAATCCGTGGTTGGCCCTGTGGTAGGGACCGACATCTTCATGGACCGGTTGAGGGCATCCTTATCAAAACCGGTTGCTTAATGGGCCGCGCGGCCGATGACCACCGGGTCAATGGTGGGGCGACTGCTGCCACGGCTAGTGTGAGCACCACGCTAGGCATGAGGGGAATGCCGGCTAAGGAAGGGAGGAGGTGGGCCACCATGAAAGGGAGAGTGGCCGGGCACTAGAGTCGGCGGGCCGTACGGGTGCGTGTGGCCACGGGAGGTGGGAACGTGATGCGGCGGCGCCTCCGAGAAGAGAGGTCCGTGGGTTGGAAGGGAATAATCCGGCAGGACGGTACGGTGGAGGTGGTGGGAGCGAATCCACGGGCTGCTCGTGACGCGAGGGTTCGCGGTGCGCATCGTGGCGGCGTTGCGTGACAAGGGGGTCGGCAACAACAGTTGTAACGGCAGCTACAACGTTGGCCGTCTGCGCGTCCACACGAGCGTTAATGGGCGCCATTTGCTCAAGGACTAGTACGAGCGTATCAAGAGCATGAGCGAGCGAACTCTGCTAAGAGCTGGGTCAAGGGAATCAACTCGCGTGGCGGGAGGAGAGCCGACCGAGCGAGTTTTAAGTGCCATCGCGGCAGGCGAAAGAACGAAGAGGACGACAGGCAGCGGTAAGAACCGCTAGCCGGACTTTTGCCTATCAACGGTTTCAGAGAGACGGCCTGATGCCCGCCGACCCCTCGGCATGTAGCCCCGGGGTGTCTCAAAAAACCTTTTTTGTATCCTCCACCCAGTGTGTGGCACAAGTCGAGGCCACGGCCAAGTCAGCTGGACCGCTGCGCTGGCGGCTGAGTCGCTAACTAAATAGATATATTTAAGTAAACTAGGGTTGTCGTGCACCCTATGTATGCGTATTCACCAGATAGTGCGCCCCCCCCTTCTCCAGCTTGGACATGTGTGCACCATATCCAAACACAACGAGTGCGTCGGTGTGGGTGGTTGGCTGTCATCCTCGAGCAGCTGACTTAGGTGGGGTGGAGGTGGGTTTTAAAGCGCAGTTTATACTTGCGATACCGCCGACTACAAGGTGAAATTACTACGTTTCTATATAAACTTGCCTTCTGCGGGAGAGGTGGCGATCGCAGCTCGCCGAACAAGGTTGTCGCGCGTGAGTGACGTGAGGCGGGGCCCATAATCTGTTGAACAATGCACACACACAATCAGTATGGAAGGTAACTAACGCACACGTAGTTACAGTCACAATCACGCAAAAGGGACAGTCACAGAGACAACCAGCCCGAGGCGTGGTGTCCGGACAACATAAGTGTGAGAGCTATAGCCTAGCGACAGCTCTGCACCGAATCAAACAGGTTATCGGTATGTCCGATCTAGACATGTACTAATCATATCTAGAATAGCGTACAATAGCTATCTGCAACTAGTAACTAGAAGGTATTACTTACAACACCCTCTCCCTCGCCCCTCGAATCCGAGGACTCCACCTTTACCGACAATCACAAAGTCCTCCTAAGCCTCACCTCTCCCACCCATGTCCTCTAAGCTGCCACTTTCAATAAGATCACAATTCACGACATGCCAAATAGACACCATGCACCCTCGCTTGTTGAGAAGGTACCGCCTCCCCGCCCCCTCTTTTGAGGAGGGCTCGATTGTTTCCAACAAGCCCGTCCCGCACACTCAAGTTATGGTCAACCGTAGTGACATGGCTACCAACGCGGTGACGGACGCCGCTAAGGCTTCGAACGGTCGCCCCCATGCAAGTTGACATAGCCGCGTCACCTAGACGCTAGTATAACGCGGTACAAGATAATCTTTGCCCCCTCCCCCTCGACGCACACGGATCGAGCCTACTAGACGACTTTCTACATATGTTGCACGTGCCTCTTGAAGTAAACATATGTTGCACGCGCCTCTTGAAGTCCTACCTGTACATGCATGGCTACTAACTATGCGTTGAAACGATTTCACGCCCCCTTCGACACCATTGCGTCTATCTACCAGTCACCAACATAGGCAAATCATACGACAAAGCGAGGCTCCTACTTCCTAAATATGGCATGGTTAGCATCGACGTGCCTCTCCGATACACATCCGTCGACTCCCTCGTGGATACGGAGGAGCACGACGGCCCTACCAACACACCCCCGTCTACCCGACTCCACACTCCTAACGAGGCCTATCCCCCTACGGACTGGCAATTCGTGACCCACAAACGTCGCCAATGGCCTCCACCAGAGCATTCACTTGATAACACGGTTGTTGACGCCTAGATTCTAGAGCTGCGCGCTGCTTTCCGATTGGCGTACCACTAGACCCGCCATATCCTCCATCAGAAAAATTCAGACCTCCAAGCCACGCAAGACGTCCTTCCTCGTCACGCCAAATGCAACAATGATCGCCGCGACTCCAACCCGGCGTCCTCAGCTCTTGCCCGACGAGCTGAAAATTCCCAACTATGCGCCACCCCGTATCCTCTCTCTCTTTCTCGCATAAAGAGATACCCCGAACATCTCACAAGTCGAATACCCAGCCCGGTATCCTCCAACCACGACCCAATCCGCGGTGGTCAGCTCGGGTAATCTACCCGCTCCTCGACCTATGCATGCTCCGGAGAAAAAATCCATCGATGGGACGTCTTCGATTGCCTTAATCGTTATGTCTTGGTGGATGTGTCTACTGCGAGATGTGGAAGAGAAAGGGGCTAGCATCAGCTTGTCGATCGGAGTTAGCAATGGAACTACCTGCAGGTTTCCTTTTTTTCGTAGCGACGGAGGATTATGTGGATGTCGAATATGGACTTTTTTGTTGACGCAATGTGAAATGTTGTGTCCTCCGACCAGAATTACATGCCATAACTTAACTAAACACCTCATAGTGGTTATAATGCACTTGTCCCTAGGAGTATCTAGGAGTACGGATCCCGGCATATTTTTTGCTGCTGAACTCCTAGCTAGACATGGTAGAAGCAAGAACACACATAGACGGTAACCGTACAATGAAACGCGGTACATATATGTTATCATTCATTTTGATTTTAATTTTTCTCCATGATAATGTGTGCGGGTGAGTGGGTGAGGGTGAGGGGGAGTTGCCATTGTTGTCATTGTTTCGGCAGCTGGGTCGGGGCACGCATGGGCTGGGTTTGTCGACGGTCGGTTGTACGGACTAGCTTGGGCCATTAATGTGAGAAAGGTGGAGATGATATAGCTGTTTTATTAAACGTGTAGATATTCAAATGGGAAATAGGTGGTCTCCATCTTACGAGATTTCACTTTAAGATTGTCAAAAGGATGGATAGTACGAGAGGGTGGGGGGAGCATGGAAGAGATATTTGCGATTTTCGCGCAGGTTCACTGCGATTTGCCGATACATCAATAAAGGGGGTTCATTTATAACAATGAGGACAATTTCGACAATTGTGTCCGGCCACCTAGTGCCTCGGGGATATGTGTATGACAAGTACTACATTTGTATGACTAATCGTACACCAAAGTCTCGTAAAAAACGGCTTAGCCCCACGCGAGAAAAAGTTAGTACTTTGTCAAATTTTGGCAGCGTGTACCTGAGGGTGTTTTCTGCTTAACTTCGTTGACTCAAAACCTGGGGTGGTGCGGAAGCGATTCAAACGTGCAATTTGCCGAGATCACATGTCGGCGACCCACCACCACCACCTTAAGGAAGACCGTAACGACTGGAGCGCGCGTCTCCGCCCGTACAGCCCCCCTCCAGCCCCTATAATATGGTGCACAACGACAACAACGTGACCGAACCTACGGGATAGTCGGCGAGTCTATCGGTGAAGGACTGTGGGTGGTAATTTGGGATAGCATATGCCGCCGAAACATGAGTCGGCTCGGGCTCTACGCGTCGAATCCGACAATGCAGGCCGTTTAACCCCAGCACCAACACAAACCAACAACGCACAACGCGTTGCAGTGCGAATGTCCTTTCAACCCCCACGGCCAACGGTGCAAATTCCCGGTGCAGTTACGGAGAGTGCATTACTAGTACCAATTATTACAGGGTCGGTAGTGATTGATACCGGTCCGCCGACCATCGAACCCACACTACCTATCGACCTTATGTCGTGGGGGTCCTCCGCTAACTCTAGCTCCAGCGACATATATGCCACCTACCGAGGTGGGGGAGATTCCCGGCAACACCAGCGAAGCCCTCGATATGGAGGTCGGCTCGTCCGACGACGATGGCGACCCCGCTCTCCCCGACGATACCGTCGAGGACGCCGTGTGGGTCCCACCCGTACTTGGCGACACCGTCACATAACGTCAACCAAGGACAACGAACCCAATACCGAGGATCCTGGTGGGTTTCATATCAGCGAGCACCGTGGTTTCCTCCTTCTTGTCATTTCTGTGTGAAGCTATGGGCAAGGTCAACGATCGTGTCAACCGCACCGCGCATCTTAGTCGGGCGTTAACTTGTACGGGGGCGTTTGTTAGGTGCGAGCTTGTAAGCCATGAGGTGAATGTTGCATCCAAATTGCATAATTTGCTCAAGGTCCGCCATTACTTTATCATTTTACCCCATGATGTGCTCAACCTCTTAACTCACGGAATTGGTGTGTTTTCGTAATTGCACCGAAGGTAGATTGGCACACACACAGTTTGACACACGGTGTGTGTGTGTGTGTGTGTGTGTGTGTGTGTGTGTGTGTGTGTGTGTGTGTGTGTGTGTGTGTGTGTGTGTGTGTGTCAGTGTGTAGTGTGTGTGTGTGTGTATGTGTGTGTGCGTGTGTGTGTGTGTGTGTGTGTGTGTGTGCGCGCGCGCGCTAGTGTGTGTGCCAGTAAGTGTGTGCGTGTGTGTGTGTGTGTGTGTGTGTGTGTGTGTGTGTGTGTGTGTGTGTGTGTGTGTGTGAGTGAGTGTATCAGTGAAGGCTGTAATTATAATTACGAAAATGTTAATCATTATTGTCATTGTCTCCAGGCAATAAGCATAGATGTTATGTCATTATCCGGCCGGCAGACTTCATCAGCAACGTTTGTATCGCGCATGGTCGCGGTTGCTGCAAGGCAGTGCGATCAGATAGATTCCTTTTTAAAAGGGGATGCTCGCGTTTCTCCAGCGTTTATAGGTAGAGTATGCACAACCACATTTGTCCTAGCAAATTCACCATGCAGTCGGAACCTAAGACTATTGGTTCCGACTAGCGACTACCTTACCCGGTATTTGCGCTACCGATTGTTGGAAACTAATCAAGTTTCACGTCTTGCTCCGCTTCCTACCCCTACTCAGCTCTAACTATCAAGAACTTCGCTGAGATTTTAAGTAAGACTTTGGTCTACAACGGGCTACAAGATCACGTTGTGCCGGCCCAACGTCGGGGAAGGACATTATCCGTACCTTTGGCCGAACCGAAACGGATCCTCCAAGACGAGCGCGTCCACGTCCCCGGTAACTTTGTGGCGAAACGGTTGCTATGAAAATGAACATGCTCTACAAGTACCGATTTTCCGGCCATCTAAGGGACGCCCTACATATAACTGCAAGATATATCTTAGGGTATAGGGTTGGGCAAGGGTTATCCTTAAATGATCCTTTGCTAGCGTTCTCACCCGTAAAAAGTACCAGTAAACTACATTGGTTGTTGTCTAACGGCAATCACAACTTTGCCAATCAGAACTCTAAGTAGGAGTAGCGCTTGGGGCGGGTACTTCCTCCGCTACGTACACCTAACGACACGCCTATCGGCAATGTGTGCCGTTGTTCCTCGAGGGTTTAAAGTTATAGACAACCGCAAAAGTTGCTCCCCCCCCCCCCCCCCCCCGCCTAAGCAGTAAAAATAGAAGTAGTTTCATGATATTAAATTACATATCAAAATCCACATGTCAAGCATAATGAAAAGTAAAACTACAACTAGGCCTTTACGATCCACGGCTCACTCTCGCCGTGGTGTTCGAGAGGGACGACGGCCTTGCCTAATCTACCTCCCGCGCGACTTCATTCTCGCCGAAGAATTAGAGAAGAAAGACTGACAAACAAACCCCCTCGCGTACTCGCTTGTCGATCCCGCCATCGCTTCTCGACCATTTCGCCCCGAGGTCGGTGCCGTATCGCAGCCCTCCACCATATCGAGGCCCCCCTTCGTCTCTTACGTAGGAGGTGCGGGGGGGGGGGGGCGAGGGGGGTCCTAAATGAACAAACAAAAAAGTATCGTGCCTCATCGCGTATGGACATTTTCGCATTAATCTGCCCAATTGTTTTTAACCGGTACCTAATTACCTCTATGACATGCGGGCAAACGCTTGCACCCCCCCCCCCCTCCGCTTGCGCCCCCGTCGGGTGCCTTTGTTTCGAGTGAGGGCCTCCGCGCTAACATGGGACCGAACGATATAATGTTAGGTTTGCCTGCGTTCATTGTTTTTTGGCGGCGGGCGATTCCGAGGATCGCCGCTGTTAGACCGTGTCACTCCTCCCGACGGGACCGTCCTCCTCTATCTGTAAACGGACTCCTCCCTCAAGTGGGTGCAACGTCACAGCTTTGGAAAGGGGCAGGTGAGTGCCATGCCGTGGTGGTGCTTCCCGACTAGCCGATGATACCTAACCCGGGCGCCGTAGACGCCCGTACTTCCTTTGCATTCCCCGAAGAAGAATGGACCCACCCGTATAATTCTCGTGCATGACGGTTACCACTCCCGTATCCCCCGCATTTGTTTCCGATCTATGTTGCGAAAACTAGGGGGGTTGCGCGGGTACGGCCGAGCGGGGATCTCAACGCCGCGTGCGGACATTACATTTTCCCCTACATAATAGTAGCCCTCAGTAAATGGCTTCCTGGCGGCGGCCGATCCTGAGGATCTACGCCCCCGGACTGAGTCGCTTCTTTGGCTGCAAATGTCCTCTTGGCTGCTACGCGTTGAGCCTCGCCATGTGGGAAGGCTTGACATCCACGGGGCTGGTTGACAGCTAGCAAGCGCCCTTCCCTTCCGCCGCTTCCCGGATGTCCGCATCCAGCTTGAGCACCCCTAACCCATCGATGATCCGGTCGTGACCTCCTCGCATCCACACGCCGTCTGAGATAAGTGTCCCATCCCCCCAAATGGGAGAGTATCGAGAGGTATTTGGTCTTGAGAAGCAATGTCGGACATTCGGACGAGCCGAAAGGGAGATGCAGCGGTGAAAAGTTGAACTTGAAACTGCGTTAATCCTCGTTATGCATTACTTGCTATTATTTGCCCCCTCTACATACTTGGTTCGGCCCGACTATTAGTCACGGGCATATTTGGTATGAAATGAATTGTGGTTGTTGCAAAGGCTGCTATTCGTGAGGACCTCATCTCCCCGATTTACATACTTGTTGGCATAAAAGATTAGGTGCCGCGGCGCCGATTGCTAGCATGTCCCACTTAGGGTAGCTCGAGGAGGAGAATATATTTGGGTTTGTGGGGCGGGCGCGCGGCGCAAGGATCTACCTTGCACTTCTCAAGGAGGAAGATAAAGCAAGCTCACAAGGTGTCTTTAAAAGTGTATGGTCGTTGATATCGAACGTTTGCTCCTTTGTGTGATCGTGTGGTTGTTCGAAAGCGGCTATTTCTTGGGATGAGACGGGTCCGTCATGGAAGGGGGGCTCATGGGTGGTCGCCGAAGTCCCTTGTGATGATTATGGGCAATTGTTGTGTCTGTCTTGTCGGAGGCCCAACACTGTTTCCATATATGCATAAAGCATAGGAAAATACCATCGAAAATGCAATATTGTCGATGTATACCCATTCAAAATTTGAATTCGATGTATACATGGAATTTGCTTGAATGAGCGAAATTGTGCGTTCTTTATTTGTGGTATCGCGCGTCCGCGGTAAGAGGAATACGGCAATTCACTGCTCTCCGCGCATTTTGAAGCCGCGCTAGACAGCGAGGAGAGCGCCGTGTCTGGCAATGGTGATATCCATGTGATGCAGTGGTACTATCCATGGTTGAGAAGGAGGGCAAGGGGAAGTTGGTACCCTAAGTATAGTCCATTGAATTGTGTAGGGCGTTAAGTAGGGGGCCGAATGGAAGCTTAGCTATGGCGAGGGAGTTGGCAGAGCACTGCATGTAGCTGATTCTAGAGCCTAGAGTACTGCGATGTTAGCTTTATCATCACGCCCACGAATTCCGGGTGTTTAAGGAAGTTGGATTTGGCAGGTTCCAAATACCGTAGCTCCCAAAGCACAACATACTCCACAGGGCCGGTTATGCGGAACATCGTGACATGTTCCATCGCACCCGTGATGACCTTCGGTTTACGCGCGCCGTAATTCCAAAACAAATTGGGTTCGTCCATAAAATGGGCCTCGTCCACCTTCTGATTGATCCAGCGCTCGAACTGGATCTCAAAGTCCGCCATGCTTTCAAGCCGCTCTCAAGCGAACAGCCATAATTTGGTGATTAAACAATTCTGGAGGAAATTGATTGACGATGCAATGGTGATGTTCTGGACACAACGAGAAACTACCAACGAGCCGTAACGCTGCATACTTATCCCCCCCCCCCCCCCCCCCCCCAACCCCCCCTGACCTCCACGCACTCCGTGCAACAATGCCAGAGCCTCCATGCGGCTAGTATAGTCAAGAGCATACCACACCACAGTGTTCGAAACATCCACTTTACATTATTAGAACGCTACATTTTCATGATAGCAACCAACCTATTACTAAAGCTCATCATGTTTTGCCTCTCTATCATCAGATGCCCTCGCTTGTCTTGCTGCGCTGTCGGACGACGTCTGCGGTAAGGTGCCATCGCCAGGCATCTGTATGACCTTCTCGATCGCATCGATATTGGACACGATGGAATCCTGTATCTCGTCCACCGCCCCCGACACAGCGCGCGACATGGTCTTGATCATGGCCTCATTCAGCATGATGTCCAGGTGATCCGAGGCCTGCGGGCCACCTCGCAAGTCGAAGCGCAATGTCTGCGTCACTGTGTGAGGAAACTCGACGGTGGTCACTTTGATGCCAGCCGGGTTCAGCCGTTTATTGTGCACCCACTTACGGCACATGAGCCCTAAGCTAACCAGCGGAACGGTTGCGTCACCGTTGCAGTTGCTTATTCCCTGTCACAACAGGCAGCAAAGAGATGACGAAAACCAGCAGAAACAAACAAATAGGTTAGAAACACATGGTCAGACGGGGGATGGCTGACGCCTTACCTTTCCAATGCATCTACTTTCATCATCAATATCCGTATCCAGAGTCAGGTCGGTGCCCAGACTATCAGCAGCATCCTCGGAGTCCCTGTTCGACAAACAGCAAAGCAATTCGGCATCTCACATAGTCTTGATTGAGGCAACAGCGGATGGGTGTACGAGGCAGCATGTGTGTGTGTGTGTGTGTGTGGTTGCATGTGTGTGTGTGAGGAGAGGAGAGGGGCAGAGAGTGAGGTAGAGTGTTGTGTGTGTGCGTGTGTGTGTGTGTGTGTGTGTGTGTTTGAATGCGCAGGGGGGGGATACGGGGGGTTGTCTTCCAGCAATGGCTAGTCCCATACCGGTAGAAGTAGCGCCGTTCCGTGGGGTTGTCCACTCCATAGAGGCAGAGTACTCGCATGGATGGCGCGTAGGGTAGGGGGGTGTCAAACGCGTCAGCGTATTCTTCTGACTGGCCAGTGAAGCCCTCCACGCCTGCGCGGCCCTCACTCTCAGTCATGCTAAATCACTTCAGGCGACGATCGTGTCCCTCATGGTGGGTCCGATTGCAAAGAACAAACAGCGCGACAGGATTAACAGGAGCAGATGCGGTTTGTCGTGGCTGTTACAACCTGCACGGAGAGCGCCTTGCTTCCGAATTCGCTCTTTTACTGCTGGTGGCACCTTCTCAAGCAGCAGCCGCGACGCAGCCTCGACGTCAAGCTGTTCAGCCGACCCGTTTCTGGATTTGTTTTGAGGAGCACACCTGTCAGCCTACCAGAATGTGTGACGATGTGCTGACAGTATGTCGAGGCCAGCCGACAAGCTCAAAACAGGGGCTTCACACGCATCCAAATCAAGCCCGTTGCTAATACTAAGACACACGTACGTTCAAGCAAGCATTTCATGCGTAATCACACAAGTACACGTACACACACACACACATACATACATACATACATACATACATACATACATACATACATACATACATACATACATACATACATACATACATACATACATACATCCATCCATACATACATACATACATACATACATACATACATACATACATACATACATACATGCATAATACATACATACATACATACATACATACATACATACATACATACATACATACATACATACATACATACATACATACATACATACATACATACATACATACATACATACATACATAGATACATACATACATACATACATACATACATACATACATACATACAAACATACATACGTCATACATACATACATACATCAATACATACATACATACATACATACATCAATACATACATATATATAAACATACATACATACATACATACATCAATACATACATACATACATACATACATACATACATACATACATACATACATACATACATACATACATACATACATACATACATACATACATCAATACATACATACATACATACATCAATACATACATACATACATGCATGCATACATACATACGACATACATACATACATACATACATACATACATACATACATACATACATACATACATACATACATACATACATACATACATACATACATACATACATACATACATACATACATACATACATACATACATACATACATACATACATACATACATACATACATACATACATACATACATACATACATACGTCATACATACATACATACATCAATACATACATACATACATACATACATACATACATACATCAATACATACATATATATAAACATACATACATACATACATACATACATCAATACATACATACATACATACATACATACATACATACATACATACATACATACATACATACATACATACATACATACATACATACATACATACATGCATGCATACATACGACATACATACATACATACATACATACATACATACATACATACATACATACATACATACATACATACATACATACATACATACATACATACATACATGCATACATACATACGACATACATACATACATACATACATACATACATACATACATACATACATACATACATACATACATACAACATACATAGTCAAACACACGCGCAAGCAAACAAACACACACGCACACACACACACACACATACACATACACACCGAAACCCTACAAAGCACTTCCAACTTGTAGCATCGGGGTCTGCCAAACTATGCTCCAAAGGACATCACACCTGGAGATAGACAAGAATGCTCCATGGGGGAGGCTGCTGTTTTCGTTACGATCAATATCGCCGCTGCTGCGTTGGTATCGGCAGTCGTCCAGAGCATCACCGTCCTTCTCCCCGTTAAGCGAGCCCCACACCAGATTCCCCCCTGCTCGCATGCAGTGTGTCAGCGACAGACGGCGGGGCACATACATGAGTGCATATACTCGTACATATGTACAAAGCCACGCACGGCGCACCCTTGGGAAGCATGACGATGATGCACCCAAACGAGCGCACAACCCTCAGGCGCTGCTTGCGGGGCATCATCATATCACCCATGCGCACCGCAAGGCCTCCGAACCCTACCGTGTCCTTCGTCTCGCCTGTGAAGTGCTCGTGCGGATTGGGCATACGATGAACAAAAACCATACAAGTGAGAAGGGAGCAAAGGGTGAGAGGGCATGGGGTGACATACATGTTGGTGGCGGCAGCGAGGGTACCTGACAGCAGTGCTGGCACTGACTTGGCTACACCGAGCAGTGGAACACCAATGTGTCCGAGGACTGCAATGTGCTTCTCCATCCACCCTTCCCCGGAGCCGGCTTCAACCCACGACATGAAGTGCTGCACAATATTCCCACCATAGCTGTGCGAAAACAGTGCCACCTGGCGCGCAAGTTCAGAAAAGACCAAGCTGTAATTCACTGAGTTACATGACAGAGAGAGAGCAGCATGCACGAGCGCCGAGGAAGCCCAACAGCGCACCTTCTCGCCATGGAAGCGAACCACGAGCTCGATATGGTCACGAAGCCGGCTGAGCAGCATGTCGCGGCGCTCGAGGTCCATTGGCGCAAGTCGCCAGTCGTAGGGGAAGGCCGCCATGTTGTTGGGGTTGTACCCCATCAGCACCAACTCATCCACCACGTGCTTCCACATCTCCAGTCCAAACACAACCTCCACCGACGCCAGATCCTGTGCCGCGCGCACCATTCTGTCCGGCGGGTCCAGCCCCGTGACCTCATCCAGCTCCATGTGGTCCAAGAAACAGCTGTTGTTGGACGTGAACAGACGGGTGGTGGCGGACAGTGAGCCCCACAGCCGCTTTCGTATCCACCCTGCTGCACACGATTGGCCCTTGTACACATCCAGAGGCGTGTTGGTCATGCCTGTAGACCTCAAAACACACACACACACACACACACACACACACACACACACACACACACACACACACACACACACACACACACACACACACACCAACTCAGTCACATGCAGCACCTAAGACGCCCCTATGTACGCTGAGCATTCAGCTGCGAAACGATTACGCACACTGCGCACACATTCACTTCCGTGACGCCGAGTGCACAGCCACCCCCTGACCCACCCCCCTTCTGCCCTGCCCATCCGTGCCTGGAAGGATGACAACTGGGTGCTTTGCATGCAGTGTCTCCCTTGTCAGCTTGGGGTGCACGTCCGGTTCCTCACGCTCCATCAGCCGCCCCATGGCGGGAAGGTAGTCCCGCAGTTTGTCGAAGCTGACGCCGACCTCGTCCAATGCCTGAACGCGCGGCGCGTGTCAGCGCAGTTGATAACGCGAACGAGCACAAGACGTGTCGCGGAGTTGCATGTCGTCGCGGACGAAGGCCTGTGCGCAGGAGGCTGTGGAGCCGGCTCACCTGTTGCATTTGAAACTGAGAGGTCTCCATGGAGGGCAGCCGCGCTGACATCTTCCCCGCAGGGTCCAGCTTGAACGCCATCACTACCGCAAACACGGCCCCCAATACACGCACCACCACTCGCGATCGCGCGTAGTCCTGTTTTGGCGCTGCTTTGGGTGCGGAGGGCTGCCGTTTTTTAGGTTTGTCCTTCGCGCTGCCGCTTTTGGACGGCATACTGGCGACCCTCGGCTGGCTCCTGTTCTTAGCGTGCTTAAGCGCTACGCAGACCAAAGAGCGGTGGGTGGGGTCTGAGACTGCGGAAATCCATGTCCCCCGTAGACGTCATTCAACTTATTGCCGCGGTGTGTATATGGGGATAAGTTGGCATATGGAATAATAAACAATTACACTTTCGCGGGTATTCCTGAAAACAGTCGACCAGGTGGCGGAAAACGCTGTAATACCGCAAGCACATACCTGCGGACTCGATCGCTTGCTTGAACTGACAGCGACTGACGGATACGACACCGTGGCGGCAAGTGACGTTGTTGTTGATGGGCGTGCTTAAGCTGTTTCGAGGAGGTGAGCGGGTGGAAGCGAACAGAAGGTCGGCGGCAAAGTCCTGAGTACACAGGTACACCTGGCACTGCTGGCGCTCGCGTGCGACGCGTGACGAGAGGTATTGGACGCACCCTCACACGCAGCAGACGGCCATGCACCGAGAGTGTTTGGACCAGCAAATGAAGAGCCCCTCACTAACGTCGTCGTCGCTCTTTCCCTTTTGTTTCCCCTCACTTTTTCCATGTCCGTGCTCATGTTGTTATTATTGTAATCAAATGCTTTGCATCGTCGCGCACAGCGAATGAATTATTGATGAAACGAGAGTACTTAAGCTGCACTTACTATTATAGGAAATCAGTGCCCGTACACGTATTCCTACATATTGATGTGCGCACTAGATATATTCATATAGGCGGCACCGTGCGTTCTCCCATTAACTTCTCATATTCCCTCAACGTCCTGTAACTATCGCTACGAGCCATCCCGCGCACGCGCCAACAGGCATCGCGAGGGGGCTGCGGCCCCCTCCTCGACCGTGCTCCGATAATAGGTTATGGGCCCTCTTAGCCTTACGGACACTCACACGCCTCCGCTACGCACACGTCAAGTGCCTAAAGCGCTAGCGATATATACTGGCTTAAGTACAGCAAACACCATGGCCGGCAACTCGCCGCCACCGCCGCCATCGCGGGACAACACCACCCGAGCGACCATCCGAGAACACTACTAGCGACTACCGAGACGTCGCTCACAAGTGGAGAATCACACGCACACACGGAGGTGGCTCACTCGCACGAGTCACTTCTAGCATTACGGCCGGCATCGCACCGCCGGCGCCGCCTAGCACCAAGGGGACTACCGCCCCGACATGAAACTAGCCACAAGTCCGACGCCGTTCATCAACGGCCACCTCCTCACAATCAGCGGCCACACAGAAGTCGCTCGACACAGAAGCAACGGCCACACAGAAGTCGCTTGCCATAGAAGGAGCGGTCACGCACCGGGCGATGACCTATAGATAAGAAATCTAACGGACAAACCTCTAAGCCTGCATAACTATGTACGGTCAATGATCTAGAGGGGCTATTATAGGAAATCAGTGCCCGTACACGTATTCCTACATATTGATGTGCGCACTAGATATATTCATATAGGCGGCACCGTGCGTTCTCCCATTAACTTCTCATATTCCCTCAACGTCCTGTAACTATCGCTACGAGCCATCCCGCGCACGCGCCAACAGGCATCGCGAGGGGGCTGCGGCCCCCTCCTCGACCGTGCTCCGATAATACTTACGCTCCGCCAGCGCTCCACTGACGAAAACAAAATAGAATGCATGCACTCCTACACCAAAGTCTATAGTGAAGATTTCTCACCTTTGCATGTGAAAAAAGTAATCATGTGATTGATCGATTTTATTACCAAATCTTCTGAAATCCCAGGCAACGCTTCGACGCCAAACATGGAATGCGCCGACAACTACGAGGGGCGAATTCGAGCACTGCCGGGCTTGTGTACTTGGGGTTATCGCGCCCGCACCCGCGCGACACGCTCTTTCAAACAGTCGCCGTGCCGGTTAGACGAAAACAATAACGGGCTCAAAGCGCCGTAGTTTGAATGATTATGCGACGGTCGCTCAAATGTTATGAGTAGGCGGCGATGGGTGGGGGTTGTGTTGGACGACATGTTGTTGTAGTGGGGGGAAAGAACGTAATCGTGTATGTACACTCTTCCCATAAAGTCCGTTGCTAGTCATATAGGGCTTTTCGCGTAGGGCGGTTGTTCATTATGTAGGGGTTTTAGAGTTGGATTGTAATTTAGCTCCTTGAAAAGATGGACCGGTACTTGTGTTGATGGTGAATTTAAGGGAGAAGCGGTGTACAAATGGGGCCCATCACGGCTACGATCCGACGTATTAGGGTTTGCGGCTCAACTCCGATTTTGAGGCCTACCTGGATTCGGGCGCCCTTGAATTTGGACCCTCTGTGAGGTGCTACTTTGGTTAGGCTAAGTTGGCAACCTTAGACTAATAGTAGAACCCAATCTCTGGATCTGATTATGCAGAGTAGAGAGAATTCAAAAGATTGTCTTAGGTACAGGGTTTCTTACAATCTTGGTGTGGCGTAAATCTGGTCTATGCCGGTCTGGGTCTCTCCCCATGACCAGTAAGTCCCCATCTTTAATATCCACGACTCAGGTATTCTAGAAACGACAGAATTAGAACCTGTAGCCTGTGCTGCCAGCTAACTAAACCAAAGTATTACTAGTGATACAGATTATCTGAGATTATCTGTACTACCGTCTTTTCGAACCTTATCGCACAGCAAGCTATTAGAACTATCTGGAATTAATCAATTTTTTACAAGAAAATGCAGTGGAGGCCACCAAGCAAAAAGAACTATCTGGAATTGACCTATCTAGACAGGGAACTACGGTACCTGTATGTAGAAGAGATACTGCAAGTAACTCTGTACTGTCCGGGGAAAATACGGCGATACAGTGGTACTGCCGTGATGACAATAAAAGAGTCACAGATGAATATCGCTGAGATTCAGGTACTATTTAGAGGAAATAAATACTGTCAGATGCTAGCACTTAGATAAATGGGCTAGGATATGACTCTCTCCACACTTTGGTTGGTGAATATACTCCCGAAATCGGCGACACAACATGCGGTTCTTATTACCCCAGCATGTTGTAGTCCGCAAACATGGGAGCACGTGGGTGTGATGGCATATGCCGTTAAGATGCTTGACGCGGGTGGGATTGGGCCGGAAAACCATACCTTGTTAGGCTTAGACACCCCTAACTTTGCCGTATTGTGTCCGATTGAAGCAAACTAAGTTACAAATGGAAGCCCTTTCACTAAGTCATTGTGAGTTTAATTTACGCCTATCAGCCGGTTTTCGCGTCAAATCCGCCGTCCGCCGTCATCCATGCCCTCGTAAAGCCAACCAAAGCTTTCAGGGTTTCAAAATCTGCCACATTCAAGCGGGACTAGCAACCCTTCGACAGGTGGTACCCGCATATTCGCTTCGCCAGGACGCTTGACAATCAGCGCTACAGATTTCTTCTATTCACTGCGTTGCCCATTTCATGCCCCATAATGGTATGGCACCGTGCCAAAATTGAAATTGTTTATAACATGTGCCGGCAAACTGGACCGACTGTTGTCTCTCGGGCCACTCTACTTTGCCTTTCAGGACTTATTAGCAAGTTGGGCCCGAGTCTCTGCGACCAGGTACACCTATCGACACACCTAGCTTCACGGTGTGTCGACGTTCCTCGGGAGTTAAAAAACTGTAAGCAATCGCAGCAATTGCTACGGCCCCCCCGCCTAAGGAGTAACAACGTAATAATTTTATAATCAAGAAAAAAACAGATCTAAAAATAAATCCACTTGTCGAGAAACGCAAAACTAAACTGCTGCTCGACCTTCACGATGCTCGGCCCGCTCCCACCGAACCGGGGTGCCGACCGGCCAGGCCGGTCGGCGTTCGGGAGGGACGCCGGGCCAGCCTAATCTAGCTCCCGCGTGACTTCGGTCTTCCCGAAGATAGGAGGGGAAAGGCTGGCAAAACACCCCTCCTCGCGTGGTCGCTCGTTGATCCCGCCGCCCCATCCCGTAAGCCCCGCCAAGGTCGCCGCCGCATCCGCCGACGCGACGGTCCTCCTTGTCGAGGTCCCCCGTCACCTCGAGGGCAGGTGGGGGGGGCCGAGACACACAGATATAAGAAATGGGCGCTCCTGCCTCCGCACCTGAATTTTCCCCGCTCATTTCCCCGGTTTTCTCTCTGTCTGGTACCCGGGTACCTGTCAGGTAGTCCGGCCTGCGTCCGTACCCTCCCCCCTCTGATCGCGCGTCCACCAAGCAGACTTTGTTGAAACAAGGGCCTCCGCGCTCACCCGGCCCCCCCCGCAAGGGTCTCGTCTATCCGGTAGTGGGTATCGAGGAGGGGGGGGGGTCAAGTCACCATAGCCGGATCCGTCGGGCCGCGGGTGCACGAAAATTAGTAAAAAACCCTCCGTACTGGGTTTTCCGGCGGCGCCGACCCGGAGGGTCGTCGTCGCCAGATCTTGTCGCTCCTTCCGTCGCGACAGGCCTCCTTGCCGCCCAAGCTTACTCCTCCCCCCCCCCGGGAGATGTATCTTGTCGGCGTGGCGGCTCTCTAGTGAGCGCCCTTCCCTGGTGCTGCTCCCCGACTAGCTCGACGCCGGGTACGGACATTAGTTTAATTTCCAAAAAGCCCTCCGTACATGGCTTTCCGGCGGCGGCTGATCCTAAGGATCGCCGCCGCCTCACATAGCCGCTTCTCCATCTGCGACCGGCCACCGGCATGTGCCATGTCTTGCCTCACCCCCTGGGAAGTGTCGACATGCATAGGGCTGGTCGGCGGCTAGCGAGCGCCCTTTCCTAGCGCTGCTTCATGCTGGCCACCACCAGCTCCAACACCCGCCTCCCACCGCTGATCCGGCCGTACCCTCCTCGCCATCAAACGCTCATGAAGTACATGTCCCTCCCCCTCGAGGTAGGACTGTTCTCATTAGTATTTGTATGCGAAAACACATATCGGACGGGCCGAGCGGGAGATCTTGGTGCCGGTATTGTACAGAAATTATTTTTTCAAAAGCCCTTTGTACATGGCTTTCCCGACAGCTGTTGATCCCGCAGGTCGAGCTGTCGGCCCTCTTAGCCCCCTACCGTGCCAGGCCTGGCACGGCTACGGGGTTTCAAGCGCCCACCACGGGGAGGTGAGGGGATGCCGACGAGCCTGCGAGCGCACCCCCCTCCGGGGCCGCCGCCGCTGCGCCGCCGGCGGGCGCCACACCGTGCCATTTGTTGTATGCCAAGAAAAGCCCATGTTAGGGTACTTTGAAAGCTCCGCGATGCGCCAACTTCAAAGGTCAACGATAGGCGCGATAGGGTGCTTAATACACTTCAAGTCAACCGCCCATGAAGCCCAATACGTGCCTAGCCTTGTTGTAAGTAATACCTTCTAGTTATTAGTTGCAAATAGCTAGTGTAAGCTATTCTAGATCTGATCAGTACATGTCTAGATCGGACATACCGATCACATGTTCAATTCGGTAAAGAGCTGTCGCTAGGCTATGGCTCTCTCTCACTTCTCTTGTCCCGACACCACGCGTCGGGCTGGTTGCCTCTATGACTCTCCTATTTGCGTGACTGTGACTGTAACTACGTTTGCGTTAGATACCTTCCATACTAATCGTGTTTGCACGGTTCAACATGTGATGGGCCCCCGTCTAACGTCACTCACGCGCGACAACCTGGTTCGGCGAGCTGCGATCGCCACCTCTCCCGTAAAAGGCAAGTTCACATAGTAACTTAGTATTTTCACCTAGTAGTCGGCGGTATCGCCAGTATAAACCGCGCTTTAAAACCCACCACACCACCCCGCCTAAGTCAGCTGTTCGAGGACGCCAGACAGCCACCCACACCGACGCACTCGTCGTGTGTGGACATGGTGCACACATGTCCAAGCTGGAGGAGGGGGGGCGCACTACTGGGTGAATACGCATACACAAGGTGCACGCCATACCTTGCTTAAATAGTTTTTATATTTAATTAGCGACTCATCCACCAACGCATCGCTCCACCTACCATGGTCGTGGAATAGACATGTGCCCCACACTGGGTGGAGGATACATAAAAAGGTAATTTGAGGCACCCCGGGGCTACAAGCCGAGGGGTCAGCGGGCATTAGGCCGACTCTTTGAAACCAATGTTAGGCACAAGTCCGGCTAGTGGTTCTTACCACTGCATGTCGCTCTGTTTTTTTTTCCTTCTGCCGCAATGGTACCCATAACTCGTTCCGCCGACACTCCACTTCTCGCGCCTGCCTATTCCCTTGACCCCATGTCTTAGCAGAACTCTCTCGACCCAACCCCGGATACGCTCGCACTTGTCCTTTAGCAAATGGCGCTCATATACGCTCGTCTGGACGCGCAAACGGTCGACGTTGCTTCTCATATTGCTGCAGCAGCTGCTGCCGACACCCATGTCGTTCAGCGCCGTCGTGATGCGCCGCGCGAACCCCCGCGCGACGTTCACTCCATGGACCCCCTCCCACCACCTCCACCATACTCCAATCTCGGCTATGCCCCTCCAACCCGCGGACCCCTCTTCCCATATGCCCGGCCGCACCACGTCCCCACCTCTCGTGGCCACACTCACCCATACGGTCCGCCGCATGCAGTGCTCGGCCACTCTCCATTCACTGGTGGCCCGCCTCCTCACTTTTCTGGCGAGCATTCCTCTCCTGCCCAGCGTGGTGCTCACAACAGCCGTGGCGGGCGTCGCCCCACCATTGACACGGTGGTCGTCGGCCGTGCTGCCTATCAAGCAACCGGCTTCGACAAGGACGCCCTCAACCGGTCTATGAAGATGTCCGTCCTAACCATGGAGGCCAACTCGGACTTCATGCAGTGGAAGAGGAACTTCCTTAACTTCCTCTCCCTCAAAGCAGCGTACTTCATCCCTCATTTGGACATTCGAGAATTGGGCGCCTAGCCGGATGAGCATGCCCAACACTACGCCTACACACTCATGCTCCATGCAGCCACCGACAACAAGCACGTTGACCAGGCCATGAAGTGCGTCTCAGCTGCACGCCCCGACTGCGCCAATGCAGCATGGGACACCACGTGTGATCGACTTGACTGCATGTCCTTCGCTCGCTCCCTCTCCATGTTAGACAACCTCATGTTGAGGCTGCGCCCTGGTCAATCCTTGACTTACAACGTCCACTTCATGAGGCAAACGTTCGATGACTATAATGAAACACGTCAGGTGATTGATGGTTCCGCGGCCATCCACCCCCACAACCTGGGCCTCCTCATGCTGCGTGGCATATTCAGCACCGGCCCTTTCGGCTTGTCCAAACAATGTGTCATTAACGCCTTCGACACCGACTACGTGTTGTCCGCCGATAAGGTGATGTCCAACATTCTCCACCTGACACAAAACATGGACGAAGAAACCAACACTCCGGGCATGACGGCCCCCGACACATCACCCCCTCTCATCTCTACGTTTGTTGTTGCTAGTCGCGATTCGAACAACGGCCGCGGACACAACCCACGTGGCCCTCGTGGTGGTCGTGGACTCCTCAACAAGTGCAGCGCATGTGGCAGCCTGGACCACATCATGTCCTCTTGCACTGCCCCAGATGACGCCCTTCTGAAGTGGACTCTCGCCAAACGGGAGATGATCGTCCAAAAGTGCGGTACCCCTAATGGCCATGCCTCTGCGGACGCTGCGCTGCTCAGCGACGTCACCGCCGACGACACTAACATCCTGCCCACTCTCGGGGACCGCACACATACGATGACAGCGAGGTGAGTGTCCCCTGCAGCTGTGTCGTGTTCGCATCTTTCCTCACACCTAGTCGTGACCTCTCGCAGTTTTGGGTAGTGGACTCCGCATGCTCGATCAACTTGACTGCGTTTCGAAGTGATTTCGTTACGTTCACCCCGCCCTCCGCTCCCTCTCGCGTGGGCGGGGTCGGTGTTGACGTTAAGGGCAGTGACTTAGTGCGGCTTTCCATTTGGCTGGCATCTGGCCAAATCATTCACCGCACGATCCATATGCGTTATACATACCCGACCTTTCCTCTCGCTTTGCTCAGCGCATCGGAAGACTACTTAGTGTCAGTTGGGTGCAGTCACACAGCAGTTGTGAATTCCTTTTTCCTACTGACTATGATATTGGACTGCTCGTGGCGCTCACATGACTGGGTGTGCTAGAGCCGTCTGGCAACGGCCTCTATCTCCTACCCCACCAACTAGAGCTACCCCTAAGCCCCTCCGCGGAGACGTCGCGTAACGCCGGTTTCCGTGTTGCCCTCACTGCCCAGTGCGACCCCGTATTGTGGCATCGCCGGTTTGGACAGCTCAATATGCAAAGCCTACATGCCTAGCATACCCACGGTGTCCCCACTAGCCCAACATTAGCACGCTATGTAAAAACATTTTACTGCGATTCGTGCTTGCTCCACAAGGCCACAGCTGCACCTCGCAACACCATTGCTTGCGCGAATCCATCCCGTTCACTCCTGAACATGTCCTCTTACCTTTGGGGTCCAATTAAAGTCCCATCCCCACATGGCCTCCGTTAGTGCTTGCTCGTCATCGACCACCATACACACTACATGTGGGTGCGGTCCCTTAAGTCCAAAGAGGACGCATACTCTGAGATGGAAACCATCCTGCGGGAAATCCAACACTTGCATGTACGCCATCACTCCCAGTAAGGCGCTTTCGCACCGGTCCTCAAGTTTGACTCGGACTTTGTTTTTGAGGCTGCTGTCACCCGCCACATGTGCGCTCGCATGGGCGTCGGTGTGCAATTTTCTGCCCCCTATGCCCATCACATGCTCGGCAAAGCCGAGCGCCCCTGGCGCACTATCCGGGACAATGCATCTGCGATGCTCCACAGCATGGCCGTCCTCAATTCCATGTGGTCGTGCGCTGTCAACACACTTGTGTATCTGCGCAACCGTACTTATAGCCGCTCGGTCGGCCTCACCGGTGGCATTCCCCTCACTCTCCTTACGTCGTCGGTACCGGACGCATTCAAGTTCCGCGTCTTCGGGTGCTCCGTCTTCGCCAAAGTGCCCGACAAGTTGCGTCAGAAACTCGGCAAAAAAGCGTTTCGTGGCGTCGTGATTGGCTACCCGCCTGACGCCCCATGGTACCGCGTCTACAACCCCGAGACTCGCCGCATCACCACTTCCGTCCATGTTGTCTTCCGGGGAAACACCCCGGGCTTCGGCACGCGCCTCCCCATTGACTCGGTGATCACGCACTCTTCGGATGATGATTCCCCTCGGGACACTTCACCCACATCCCACCCTATCGACACCCCCCCCCGTCCGATTCCTCAACCCCCTCCTACAACCCCCCGTCAGACTTGACTCCGGTCGTACCCACTACGCTACGGGGACCTTGTGGCCCACATGTCTGACTACCCGCCGACTCTCGTCACGGCGTGTTGTGACCCTGACCATGGCAAAGCAAAAGAGGATGTCTTCGAGCAACCTCACGTGCCCGACATGATCATTGGCCCACCCCGCACCCCAGCCGGCGCCAAACGCACCGCCGTCGCTCTCCTTTCCGCCCGAGAGTGTGAGGAACCTAAATTGTACCGGGCTGCTCTCGACATCGCCTAGGCCCCCAGTGGCAAGCCGCTATGCAGCAGGAGTACTCGTCCATCATGGACAACGGCACGTGGGAACTCGTCGACCTTCCCAATGACCGCGTGGTCGTTAACATCATGTGGATCTACAAAGTCAAATCCGGCGCCGTTAGCGATGTCTCCCGCTTCAAAGCACGATTCGTCGCCAAAGGTTGCAGCCAACGGGCTGGCCTCGCCTATACGGAAACGTTTTCCCCAGTCATCCGCATGGCCAGCCTTCGCCTCTTCCTTGCCATCGCGGCCGCCCGCGACCTTGAACTACGCCAGCTTGACATCGACACTGCGTTCCTCTACGCCCCAATCAAGGAGGACGTGTATATCCGCCAGCCTCTCGGCTTCGTTGATGGCACGTCCAAAGGTGTGTCATCTCAAGCGCTGCCTCTACGGACTTCAACAGTCCCCTCGCGAGTTCAACATGCTACTTCGTGCATGCCTTGTCGACCACGGGTGGAAACAATGCAACTCCGACCCCTGCATCTATACCTTCCGCGCCGGTCACGTCTTCGCCATAATCGCAGTTAACGTGGACGATATTCCCGCAGCCTGCAATGATGCCACGTTGCTTACATAGTTCAAGGCTCAACTTGGTGCACGGTTCAAAATTAAAGACTTGGGCGACCTCTCCCAACTCCTTGGCTTGCACATCACCCGCGACCGCTCGGCCCGCACCATCTCGCTGGACCAGTCCAAATACCTTCGCGACATCCTCGCGAAGTACGGCATGACCGACTCTAAGCCCTCGTCCCTCCCTATAGACCCCGGCTTCTTCGCCAGCCTCGCGCACATGACTTCCCCCCCCCCTTGCCGGGGTGGCCAAGGACGTTTACCCCGGCCTCTTGGGCAGTCTCTTGTACGCGGTCGTCTCCACGCGTCCCGATGTTTCCACGGCGTTGAGCATCCTTGGCTCCGCCCAAGCATCCCCCACGGACGCACACATGCATGCCATGAAGAAGATACTTCGATACCTCCATGGCACCATCGACATGCGCCTAACGTTGGGGGGGGGGGGGGGGGGGGGGGGGGGGGGGGGGGGGGGCACGTACCACAGTCTCCAACTTACACGCTTTGCCGACGGTGAATGGGCAAACGACAGCAACACCCGCAAGTCCCGTTCGGGCTATCTTTTCACTCTCGGACGCGGGCCCATCAGCTACAAGTTCAAACAAAAAATTGCGTGGCCCAATCCACTTGTAAAGCCGAGTATTACTCTGCGGTTGACGCCACCAAGGAGGGACTCCACCTCCGCCAACTTATGGGGGAGATCCTTAACGCCCCCATCACCGAAACCACCACCATATGGGAGGACAATCAGAGCGCCATCGCACACTCCCAAAATGCCTTGGTCAGCGAGAAGACTAAACACATCGGTCTAAAGTGGCACTTCCTCAAGGACCACATGGAGCAGGGAACCATCAAGTTGAGGTACCTTCCCATTGACCAAATGGTGGATGATATGTTCACCAAACCACTACCTGGACCTGCACTGACAAGACACCGAAGTGCAATCATGGGAGGAGAAGACCCAATGCAACGCTTCATCCCGTATCTATCTTAGGGGGGTGTTGTAAGTAATACTTTATAGTTATTAGTTGCAGATAGCTATTGCAAGTTATTCTAGATGTGATTAGTACATGTCTAGATCGGACATACCGATAACATGTTTGATTCGGTACGGAGCTCTCGCTAGGCTACAACTCTCTTACTTTTGTTCTCCCGACACCACGCCTCGGGTTGGTTATCTTTGTGACTCTCCTACTTGCGTGACTGTGACTGTAACTATGTTTGCGTTAGATACCTTCCCTAATAATCATGTTTGCACGGTGCAACTTGGTTGTATTTCCGGACACGCGGCAAGAAAATCATGTGCATACTGCATGCCATTCTCAGTGTCGCCGCTTTGTAGACGGCCGGACGCAACACACTCGGCGGATACATGTGCAATTGTGAAAGCATGTTGAATACCCAATGGCGAGTGCCCTCCATGCTTGTCACGACACTATGTGTACCGAGTTACGCATAGAGGCGTGCATGAGATGCACATGCACGGATTCCACATACCCAACGTGTGTGCCCACAGTTATTGGGGCGTGACAATATATGTATCCAAGTCGTTGGCCAACGCGCCATGGTGTGTTGCTTGCATCTAATACTTCTACCCCCAATTGAGTAGTGTGGCCATCGCGGCAATGTGTGGCGGGTAATTACATGCGTGGCGCTAGCAACGGACTTCATGGGAAGAGTGTAGACTTACCACAGATATGCGCACAACCCCAAGGCAAGCTGCGTCCCGCCACAATGTTCTAACGGCCATTACTTTCTCAAATGGGCTCCAAACGTATTAAATTGATGCCAATGGGCACGCCTTTTCAATGCGCGTGCAACGCATCTACTCCCGGGTTCAAACACCCACAATGTATTTTCTGTGAATTATTACAGTCTCCGGGATAATCCGGGAAAGCTGAGCCGTAGCGCCAAACAACACCCGTCGAATTCAGTTCACCTCATGAGGTGATTTTTGCAGGGTTTGTCGGTGTATGTTTACCAATTCTTCATTCCAATTGATTTGGAAGCCCAATTTTCGACGTGTACCACCCGTGAGGTAGGTGTGGTTGGCACAAGCACAGACCCAAGCATTCCAAACACCACGGCCAACGTGATGCGTCCCAAACTGCCCAAATTGGACCTCGCCCCTCGTCATAGCCAATCGCCCTCGCTCATTTATTATAGCATGCACAATTTTATACAGCCCTACATTCTGTGGGCTTTTACTCGCTTGTTTTCCAAATTGAAATTGAAATTGAAATTGAAATTTTTTACAACATGTACCGTATGCGCCGGTTTTTTCACCAAAAAGCCGTATGCGCCGGCTGCTGTCTCTGGGCCCTCCCAACCATGCCATATAGGGAACTTACAAGTCAGGGCTAGACCGTGAACCACCTATGTCCAACCTCTCCAAGGGTGTTCGGGGGTTTTACTCCCCCCCGGGGAGGGTCTGATGCGGGGTGATGGTGGTGTGCAGTCAGGGGCGTGCTAAGGGGCAATGTGCGGAGGCGCGGCGGGAGGTCGTGCGGGATTTGATGCGGTATATGAGTAGGAGGTGATGCAGCCATTGGACAATATGCGTGTGGAGTTATGCAAGGATGCGAGACGTGTCGAGGCGTGCTTTGTAGACGAGTTTATCAAGAGGGTCGGTGCGGGCGGTGAGTAGGGAGGTGAGACTCGTGATGGTGGAGGAGTGCGGTGTACCTATGCGGCTCATGACGATGGGAAGGATGTCAACCACTGTACCTGGCCAGTGGTTGCGGATGGCGTTTGCAAGGGGTGTGTATTTGGCACGTATGAGGTTGGCTGTGTGGGAGAGGTTATTGTCTGTGCAGTACTTCCATTCCCCTATCTGAATCTTTTTCATGGATGCGTAACGTCGGCAATCGTTTGAGTGACCAACGAATCGAGGTCCGAGGATGCGGATGAAGTCGGGTTTGTGTGCGGGGGGTCGTAGCGCGGGGGGGAGAATCTCAGGTGGGAGGACGGCGGGACACGAGGATAGGGAGTCGGGCGATAGACCTTCGTCAGCAGCAACAAGGCGGGTGGGCATGTGGGTGGGGAGAGGTGGGTGGCAGTCAAGTGGAGTGTGGGCAGGGGTGGGGGAAGCAAATGATTTTATGGGTTTGTTACCGAAGTCTGCAGTGATGGTTTCCCAGCGGCCTCCGTTGTGGCGTTCTAGTAGGGAGAGAAGGAGTTGTAGCGCGCTGTTGTGTCGGTCCTGTCTTAGGCCAGACATGGTGGGGCAGTTACCGGCCATGTGGCCGTTGCTAGTGAATTGGCCACAGAGGGGGCAGCGCAGGGTGGGGTTATGAGTAAGAAGGCGAGTGTTGTGAACTCCCCACATGAATTCTTGCTTGTGTGTGAACTGATATTTGTGAGGGTTGAGTGTTATTTGTGGAAAGAGAAATCGGCGCCGTCCACCGCGGCTCGGGCGAGGAGGGCACCGTGTTTGGTTGTTTGCGAGAGAGGTGTGTGCGTGTGTTTGGTGCTGTAGGTGTGTGCGTCGGCTTTGAGGTTGGTGTATCTGTAGGGTAATGGGTCCCCTAGGGTTTGTGGGATGAGGGTGTATGGCCAGGTCCAGTGGCCTATCGTGACCTCTGAACCTGTGGTGTATGTAGTGTCGGGTGGGTGACCATCCGCTACTTGGTTGGCGAGGGTGTCTGCGAGGTCGTTACCTGGGGAGTGGTTGTGTGCTTTGATTTTGCCGAGGTGTGTACGGATGCCTGCGACGCGTCGGGTTTTGAGGGTGTGTGTGATGGATAAGAGGGTGTCGCGGTGAATGTGGTGTCTATAAGCGGTAGGGCAGTTTAAGTATCCTTGTATGAGGCGGAGGGAGCACGCACTGTCTGTAAGGAGGTGGGTGCGGCCAAGTTGGAGGCCTATATCTATGCCAGCTAAATCAGCGCGATTTATTGTGTGCGAGGGAGGGGTAGAGGTCACCAGGATTTTGATTTTGGTGTCCGAGGCGGGGTGGGTAGCTGCTGCTCCGAGGGGGGACGAGCTTCCTTTTTCCGAGCCGTTTGTGTATACAAAGTCGTGCCTGTTCCAAGCAAGGGTACCGCTGGTTGGGGGGTATGTTAGATGCAGGCGTTCCGGGAGGGGTACGAGAAAGGGTGAGTTGGGTTTGGGGGGAGGTGGTATATACCTGCTGAGTGGGGTGAGTAGGTGTCAAAGAGGTGTGGAGGTGGGGGGGTGATGATGGGGTTGGGGAGGTGAATGTCGTAGATGGATTCGAGAGTGTTGTGAAGTGCGGTCATGGCTGTGGGTGATGGGAGGGTGGAGAGTGCGAGGGGGTTGGCGACGAGGTATATGTCGACCATCCATCGTGTGCCGAATGGGGTAGGGGTGGGGTTGCCAGTGTGTTGGTCGGGGGGTAGGAAGGTGTTTGCGTCATTGGGGAGGGTGTATAGGTGGTGGGTGTATGGGGAGTTGATGTATTTGGAGTGGCGGTAGGGTGTGTGTTCCCATCGGGGGAGGATGAGGATGGTTGCGCTGGGTGTGTGAGGGGCTGTGAGGTGTGCGCTAGTGATTGCGTGTTCCATGGCGCGTCGCATGCATTCGTGGTCGTATTCGGGGTTGGCTATGTTGGTGCCTTGCCATGTGTGTGGGGCATTGCTGCCACTAGATGAGAAGACTATATCTTCGGGGTAGAGGGAGTGGTAGGTGTGGGAGTGAAGGGATTTATTGAGGGGGTCGGAGTAGAGTTTTGTATGTATGTGGAATGTGTGGCGGAGAGCTGTGAGTAGGTCATCTCTAGTGGCCCATCTGTTACGGGTGGTGGTGGCGGGTGTGGGTCAGTGGATTTCTGAGCGAGAGCCTAGGCGAGTGAGGAGGTGGTAGACCTCCTCTTCGAACGCATGCTGCGTGAGGTCGGGGTGGAAGAGTTGAAAGAGGTGGCGGACGCGGGGGCCGTTAAGGGTGGTGACCGTGCGGCCGTCGGGAGTGCATAGTACGGTGGTGTCGTGGAGTGATGGGTGTGCGTGGATGGCGAATTTGCCGGTAGGGAGCATGTCGAGGTCGGGGTTGATGGGGTCGTGGTTGAATGTGATTAGGGGCTGTGACCACGGAGGGGGTCCGGGTTCAGGCAGAATGGGTGTGGTGGAGGGGACGAAGCCGGAGTTAAATGCGGTGAGTGCGGTGGGGCCGGAGGGGGTCTCACTGATGGTGTCGTGTAGTTGTAGGCATGGGGCCCACTGGACCTCGTGGAGGCGGGTGAGGTCGTGGTGTTGGCCGCGAGCACACCATTCGCACTGCCATGTGGCGGGTCCCTGAGCTGGGCGGCATTGGGAGTGTATGGCGAAGTGCGGGCATGTGCAGCATGTGGAGGTGGGTTTTGTGTGCAGTGGGTCATGACAGATGGAGCAGGCGGTGGGGGAGGGGGTAGGGAGGCATACCGATGTGGGGGTGGAGGAGATGAGGCGGAAGCCGTCGTCGAGTTGTAACTGAATGTCCCATTCCGTGAGGTGTTCCGGGGCCCATTCAACCATGTACTGCGTTTGGCCGTATTCTGTGTCCTTGTGTTTGGAAATGATGCGCGTTGATGTTATTTTTCAAGAGGGGGGTGAGGCGGGGGAGGAGGGAGGCGTGTGTTTTGCGGGGGGAGAAATCGCAATAGGCTTGCTTATATGTGTGAGGGTCGGTGATGTGTGTGGCTTTGTCCCGGAGTGAGGCGAGGAGGGCGTTGTCTTGAGTGGTGAAGTGGGCGCGGATTGTGGAGGCGATAGGGTTGGTGAGGGAGAGTGGAGGGATGTTGTGGAATAGGGTGCCCGCATCGCGCTGAGCTCTGACTAAGCACTTGAGTGTGGGTGGGGTGTAACAAGTTGACATGATGGATTCCGAGGGCCAGTGGGAGTACGTGGTGGATAAGGTGCGGATGTGTGCGCGGGCCATGTGGCCTCTATAGCCTGAGTTGTTCATGATTTTATGTAGGTGGCAAACTGTGAGTTGTGCGGCGTGGGCTTTGAGGGAGGGGAGGCCGTATCCTAGGTTTGAGGTAGGGCGGTGAAGGGCGGTGCGGGGAAGGTTACGTACCGAGGAGACGGCGGAGCGGAGTGCGCGGCAGATTTGTCCTTCTAGAGTGTCGAGTTGGGAGTCGGTGAAGAGGCCGAGCTGGAGGGTGAAGTGTTTGCCGATGAGGAGTCCACGGATGACCCTGATTCTGCGGGATTGTGTTAGTGGGGAGGTGGAAAGGGTGGTGATGAGGGATGCAGTGGTACGTTTGAGTTCGTGCCAGTGTTTGGTGAAGGTGAGGGAGGTGTTCAGTTCAACCCCTAGGACTCGGTATGTGTCATTGGGGCCAATGGAGGGGATGGGGGCCGGGGTGGAGTTTAGGGAGATGAACTGAGTTTGCAGGCGGGATGCGAGGAGGGTAGTGTTGGCGAGGGTGAGGGCGTTGCCTGTGCGCCAGAGGGCGCCGGTGATGCAGCATTTGCGGATGTTGACGGTCATGCCCGTGTAGGCGCTGAAGAGGGAGAGTTTCCTGAGCTGGATGGTCATGTTGGGGGTCGAGCCCGTGGCGAGGCTGAGGTCGTCAGCGAAGCCGTGTCCTGGGTATGTGGCTGTGGGTTCTGTGGGGTCGACGTTAGTGGCGGGGGGGCCTGGGCGGTAGCCCCGGCTTCCCACCGTGAGCCATCGAAGGAAGGGTTCAAGGAAGAGGGTGAATAGAAAGGGGGAGAGGGTGTCGCCCTGGAGGGTTCCGCGATTAATGTCGATAGAAGGGGTGGGGCCATGTGGAGTAATATAGTCTGTGGTTGAGACCCCGTAGAGGTGTTCGCATGTGTCGACAAAGGTGGGGGGCATACCGAGTTGACGCATGTGTTTGAACATGATACGGTGGTCCGCGGCGTTGAAGGCACCTTTGAAATCCGCGTACATGACGTAGATGTCTTTATTGTGGAGTTTCGCGTCCTCCATCGTCATAATGAGGGAGGAGAGGGCGTCGTGGATGCTGCGGTGTTGTCGGAAGTCCGTCCTGTTGGTCGCTGAGAATGCCGTGGGTTTCGGCGTATTTCGAGCCTGCATCTTTGATTAGTGCTGTCCATAGTTTAAGGAGGTTATTCATGAGGGCGATAGGGCGGTAGTTATCGAGGAGGGAGGGGTCGCCTTTTTTATGTAGGAGGCATGTTGTGCTGTGGCACCAATCAGGAGGGGTGTAGGATTTGTGGGCGAGGAGGGAGAGGAGAGAGAAGAGGGCGGAGCGGGTCGCCGGTGGTAGGAATTTGATTATTTCATTGGGGATACCGTCGGGGCCGGGGGCTTTGCCGGTGCCTAGGGAGTTGAGTGTATTATCGAAAGTGTCGCGGGTAATCATGTCGGCAAGGGTGAGAGAGGGGTCACCGCGGGGTTCGATGGTAAAGTTGTCGGGGTTGTCGGGGAGTTCCCACGGGGGGGTGGGTAGGTCGTGTGGGGTGGCGCGGCCGAGTTCGGAGGCGAAGTGAGAGTGTACAGCGTCAATGACGGCGGAGGGAGAGGATGCGGTAGTTTTATCGGGTCTAGTAATGCGGTGGAGGGTGGAGGCGGCGCCGGCGGGGGGTAGGAGGCCGCTTTTAATTTTCAATCGGCGGTGGGAGAGTTTGGGGCAAGTGTCGTAGGCCGCATTGGCTCGAGTTTTTATTTTCTTTATCTTATCCGTGGTGGTGGCGTGAAGGAGCTGGCGTATACGTGCTTGGCATTGTTGTTTGATGGCGTCAGGGGAGAGATATTCAGTTGTGTTTAAGAGGGCTTGGGCGAAGGGAAGGGGGCCGTTGTTTTTGCTGCATTTGCGGAGTTTGAGTATGTGAGTGCGTGTTTTATTTGTGAGCCAAGTAGGGTCAAGGGACGCTTGGGGTGGGCGGGGTTTTTTGGCGGGGAGGAGGGGCCAAATTGTGGCTGCGTGGTCCATGTGTTGGGAGAGGAGTGTAGTGAATTGTGAGGCAAGGGTGTCAAGGGTGTCGGGGGGGGGGGCGAGGTGTGCGAGGTGTTGAGAATTTCTGCGTGGAGGGCGGCCGTTGGGTTGATGAGGTCGGGGGTACTTGATTGGTACGCTTTTATGTGGTCGGGTGTGAGAGGAAGTCGAAAGTTGAGTTTGCGCGTCGTGTGATGTGTGTGGGGGTGGGTATGGGGAGGGGGGGGATGTGCCATGAGGGAGAAAGGGGCGGGAATGACGAGGTGGATTGCAGAGTGGTCAGTAAAGTGGGAGGGGGAGGGGAATATCGAGCAAGAGGAAGGTGGGAGAGTGAGAGGTGAAGGTGGCGTGGAGAGCCAGTGGTCAAGGCAGCCACCGCTGCGGGGGAAGGTAGGGATGGGTTTGTGGAGGGGTTGGAGGTGGGATTTGAGTAGGGAGGTGAGGGCAAGGTGACATGTACCTGTGGTGGTGGTCGATTGGAAGTCCCCTCCCCATAGGGTGCGGTGTTGCGGGTGGTCGTCGGCTAGGCGGAGGCCCCATGCTGCAACTTCTGCATATAGACGGGTCAGTTGGGGGGTGGAGAGCTGGGGCATGTAAGTACCTATAAGGAGGTAAGGGGTGCCTGAGTGGGGAACGATTTTTAGTCCGGCGATATGGGGGATGAGGTGGGGGGGCGGGGTTAGGACAGTGGCAGATTGGAATGAGGCTCTGCGGACCGTGAAGAGAACGCCTGCGTTGGGTAGGGGCGCATGTGAGTAGCAAGGTCGGGAGCTTTTGAGGTGGTATTGGGGAGGGCTATGCGCCAGCGGGATTTGTGGGTGTCGTGGTTGGTTTCGGTGAGGATGAGGACGTCCGGACGGTGCGAGATGGAGAGGTGCGCAACATCCATAATGGAGGTGTGGAGGCCGCGGGTGTTGAGGGTGATGAGGTGTAGTGGTTGTGATGTGTGGTGTGGGAGGATGGGGGAGGGGAGGGAGGGGGTGGTGCTGGGGGGGTCGTCGGGGGGGCGTTCGACGGGTGGTGGTTGGAAGGGAGGGGGGAGGAGAGGAGGGGAGGGGGGGAGGGGGTGGGGAGGGGGTGGGAGTTGAGGGGGGAAGGGTGGTGTGTGGGGGTGGAGGGCGTCGAGAAGGTAGGGGCGTCCCTGTGGGAGGGGGGCGGAGCGGAAGGTGTGGTTCCATAGGAGAGTGTGGAGGGAGTATACCGAGGACCGGGGGTCGAAGGAGGGGGGATTGTATGGTTGGTCCGGGGGGGCTGTGGTGATGAAGTAGGTGTGTAGGAGGGCGTGGGTTCCGCACGACCATGCTCCGTCGGAGTCGTTTTGGCGAGGCGGGTTGAGTGAGCGTAGGATTCCGGCGGGAGGGGGGGGGGGAGGAGTTCCAGTCGGAGAGGAGATTGAGAGAGCGGGCGAGGAGGTCGGACGGAGGGGGGTGGTGTAGAGAGTCAATCCATGTAGCGGAGGAGTGAGTTAGGTGTAGGAGGCCGAAGTGAAAGTTTTGCCATGTGAGGACGAGGAGAGAGTGGTTAGGCGTCCCCGGACGGGGGGGGGAGCCGCGGTTGGCGAGGTTAGTCCAGTGGCTAGGGTATTGGGAGTTGTGGTGGTGATTATCGACTTCGTTGTTAGTGATAACTGTGTACGAGGCGGTGGGAGTCGAGTGGAGTTTGGTTATTGTGGTAGCGAGGCAATATAGGTTTGAGAGGTCCTGATATTGTCCCCATTGGAAGGAGAGGACAGCAGAGGTATCGAGGTGGCCGATGGGGGTGGGGAGGCCGTATTCAAGGTTTAGGTCGAATAAGTAGTTATGCAGCGCTATGCAGCAGGTGCGGGGGTTAAAGTGGGCCGGGAGAGTGGAATGTAGCGTGGTGTTGACTGTGTGACTTCGGATATCGGGCTGGGGGGTGGGGGGTTGGTTGTGGGGTCTAACCTCCGGGCCGTGAGGCCCGTCTTGTGGGGGACTAATGATGATAAGCGGCCTTGCCGGCCGAGGCTTGTGGAGGGCGAGGGTGTGAGGCTCCGGAGGGTCCGTTCGTCGAGGTCTTGCGCATGTCGGCGAGCAGAAGGTCCTTGGAACGGATGGTCGTTTGGAGCTTGAGAGGGGGTGGGAGGTGTAGGGATGGCGGAGAGAGTATGAGAGGGAAGGGGAGGGGGGATTGAAAAATTGTAAGCAAGGTGTGGTAGGTATTAGGAGGAGGGCGATAGTGGGGAATTGCAATGACAGAGGGGGCTGTCGATATCGTATCAAAAGTGCTTCGGGGCTTCCGAGAGAAGCCTCGGAGCATGCCTAAAGGGAGTGAGGAATGTAGGGGCGGGGGAATACGTGTATCGCTGAGAGTGTTAGGGGTACGTGACTGCAAGACCGTGTCTGTAAGAGGGGGGCGATATTTCCGGGATAGGTAAGTACGCGGGGGGGCGGGTGATCGGTTAAGCTGTCGGATAGAGCAGGGCGGGCGGGCTAGTCTCATCGGGGGAAGAGTTGTCATTATTGTAACGACATGCGAGTTGGGCAGAGCATGGAGGGTGGAAAAAGTGGGAGGGAGAACGACTGCACTAGGGTCTACAGTGAGGTAATCGCAGGTAAGCGCGAGTGTCTTATGGGTCAGTCGGGTTAAGCGGGCCATTATGTAAATAGAAAAGGGAAAGAAAATTAGAAATCGGAGGGGCACAGCGACATGAGCGAGCGTCGGACGGAGCAAGGGAGCAGCGGAGGGACAGCCTTCAACTGGAGGGTTAGGTAGGGGGGAAGAGGTGAGCGGGGCACCGGTGTCTGCGGCTGATACCGGGGGAGGAGAGTGGGAGTCGTCGGCGGATGGATCGTGTCGGTCGGCAAGCGGGGAGTTCGTGCGAGGGGGAGCGTACATGGCCCGGGCTGGCGCGACAGGCCAGATGGCATGTGTAGTTGTGAACAAGCTAGTGTATTTGCGGGGTAGGAGGGTAACATGAGGGGGAGGGGGGTTTCGACGAGAATTGATCATGGCGGTGTTTAGTGCAGGGGCAAGATTCAGGCCTGTAAATAAATATTTTTTTCTCTGATTAAAGAAAACGACATTCGAGTTTCATGATATTGCATTACTGGTCGAATTTTGAAGCACTGTGGCTCGGAAGCATTATGGTGAGGGAGAGGTGTCGATTTTAGTGCGCTGTTAACGATGGGATCAGCGTAGGCTAGAGGGAGGGGGCGCTGGGGGCAAGACATGTCCTTACTGTGGGACGGGGGGTGACTGTCGGCGAGCGGCAAGTTCGGGCTAGAGGGAGCGTATAGGGCAAGGGCCGGCGCGACAGGCCAGGCGGTACGTGCAGCTGCGAGGAGACTAGTACAGTTATGGGGTAGGAGAGTAGCATGAGGGGGAGGGGGGTGGCGATGAGTGCTGATCAGGGCAGTGGTTAGTGCAGAGACAAGAATCAGGCCTGTAGAATATTGTTTTATTTGGATTAAAGAAAACGATTCTCGAGTCGCATGATGTGGCATTTTTGGTCGAGCTTTACAGCATTGTGGCTGGGAAGCACTAAGGTGAGGGAAAGGTATCGATGTAGGTGCGTTGTTAACGAGAGTATCAACGTAGGCTAGCGGGAGGGGGTGGGGGGTGCTAGACTGGGCCTTACTGTGGGACAGAGCGGGACGATCGCACCGGTACGGGTCTTTTGTGTGGGTTGTTGAGTCATCGGCCCGTCCCAGGTCAGTCGTTGACCTAGGAGCGGCGAGGACTAGAGGCGTTTGGAGTCCTCGGACTGGTGAGTGTTCCAAAGCCGGGTCCAAGTCTTGGGTGAATGGGGGTGGTTGGGGCACAGTGTTGAGTAGAGCGAGCGGATGTCCCGCTGGATAGCTCCGGGGGTTGTAGGGGTCCGCGGCGGGCGCTTTCACGGGCCGAGGGGGATCCCTCAGTAGCGCCTGCCTGTAGGTGGGGGGGGGGGGCTAGGGGTCGAGGACATAGCGATCGAGCTGGATTCCGAGTGGTAGAGGTTAGTAGTGGAGTTGAGTTTGGATTTTCGAGTAGGTTTTTGAGAGTATTGCGCGTGTTGGCTGCACGCGACCAGGCCCGATGGGACCTGGGTTTGGTGGATGTTGGCGGCGGACGGGGACGTCCGGACGCTTAGAGGGGCGCGGTGTGGCGCGCCGCCATCCGGGGGAGAGGCTTTTTGTAAGCGATGTGTAATTTTGGTGTGTCGCAGTACTGTGACGGGTACATGTGTGGATTTCGCAGTGGATGGCGCGATAGCTGTCGGGGGGATGAAATTCAAATCCCTGGAAGCTGCGCCTTTGAGTGTGTACCGTTTGGTGTCGCTACGGATCCAGTGACATGGGTGAGCTAGGCTCGGGTGGGGAGAGGTGGATGGTACACGCTATTCAGCGGCCCTGTCCACCAGTCTATCGCTCGATGGGAGGCCAGGCCCAGAGCGAAGACGATCGGCGTTGCTCATTAGAGCTACCGACCCATCCCCGGTATGTGGTTCAGTAGTACTTTAGTAGTACTTTGGATCTTTTTACTGTCTTTAGTGACGGTAGGATGTTTTTTTTTTTTTTTTCCAAGTACGACATCACCCGTGTATGCGGCGTGAACTTCCATGCTCCATCCACACACTCGCGAACCGAACCTCGCGCATTGAACACGGCATGCTCGTCGCCAACCCCCGCCAATAGCACAAACATTAAGTGGCTCACTGCGCAATATGCAGTTTGGTATGAGCGCTTGGGCACTGCCCCAGCGGGGCACTCAAAACGAGGTGTGTAATTTAGGCAATTTCCAGGAAATTTATGGGCTTAATTCGACAAACTCCGCGGAAAACACTTTCTTTATGCTCCGGTCAAACCATGCCAAATGATGGATAATTGGTTTTTTTTGGCTCCACTAAACATGGGTGGTACCTGAATGTCGTCGTGCTTGACGTGGTGAGAGAGGCGCATGATGCATGTCCGGACTTTTGTGGAAGATTGTGGGATAAAACTCGGATTATCGCAATTATGTTGATTTGCATGCCAACTTGTCCGAGACCTTAAATTCAATCTAATAGTAGTGCGATGTTCCTCAATTATTTTCTATGAATTCCCATGGTCGCTTAGGGATGGAGATGAACACTGCGAAATGGGCAGAGTAAGGAGTGGTTTCTCACTCGTGTTGTATAGCCGCCTCAAAAGGGCGGGGGGAGAAGTCCCATCTTTTTATAATTCACTCGACATAATACCCCACATATTTTCTATCCAACTAAGATCATGGATTTTGGCAGGTCATTGCATGACTTGAAAGCCGCACTGAGAAGAAAGCCAATTTCTATCCTTCTTGCATACTCGAGCTTTGGCGTTGTCTAGCTGAAAAATTCACGAATGTTACTCCTTAGCCAAGGGCCTTCTTGCCATCAAGGCCTCACATGTTGGTATCAAGTGCTCATGCAACAAGGTGAGATACACCTCACCATTTACGCCCTCCATCTTTGCCTTGATGCCGCTGCTCCCCATTGTCACAAGCAAAGGTTGTTTCCCATACTTGCAAACACCACCATACGCGTGTACTTGAAAATAGTACAAACTTGACATGGGTCTGAAATTGGAATTAGACAGTCCATTGATGAACCGAACTCACTGAAGATCATCCGTAAGCGGTTGTCGGGACCTTCGTCGTTGAACATGTAAGTGTAGATGGCGCAACTCATGTATCCTTGCGTAAGTCCTAGCATGGCGTACATCGTCGGTGTGTGGCTTGTAGGGGATAAGGTCTTGGCGGTGGGGGTGAAGGGGGTGACAAGTTCCATTGAGGCCCTCGCAAGGGCCGTGGTTCAAACCAGAAACGCCCGTGACGACCCATGGTGGGCAGTCTTCACACCCCGTTTGGCATGTGTGCTCGCCCGGGTGGCTAGTAGTCTTTTATATATTTGTATTGTCTTGGACACCGAACGCCCTTGCTGAGGCGCTTCCGTTGCTTACCGGGGTTTTCTAACTCTTTTGAAGGGGAAGTGTTAAACACGGTGTATGGTTCAAGTAGAGGAAGCAAGATAATATTGTGGTTACAATGACCGCCATCTTGACAGATGGGTTGGTGGTGGTGACTAATCGAGTGGAGCAGGAGCGCGATGCGCTCGTTGTAAGACGGAGGGAAGGGAACAATACTAACCACGAGTGGTAGCTAGTCTACTGATTGTACTGTGTACTAGGTAAATCACTTAGATATCTGAACCTAGTAAGTGCTTTGGAGTTACTTACAACACCCCCCATGAAGATAGCTAAGGGATGTGTCTATGCATTGGTCCAGTGGCGCCCATCATGACGGAGGTGTGTTTGGAGAGGGCTGGACTAGGAAGTGGTTTGGTGAGGGTGTCCGCAACCATCTCCGACATTGGTTAGTACCAGAGACGGATTGTGCCATGTGCGACGTGGTCCTTGACGAAGTAGTACTTGAGATCGATGTGTTTAGTTTTGTCGCTTACCAGTGCGTTCTGAGAGTATGCAATGGTGCTTTGGTTGTCTTCCCAAATGGTGGTGGTGTCGGAGACAAGAACACCCTGAATTTCGCCGAGGAGTTGGCGGATGTAAATGGCTTCGAGGGTAGCGTCGGCTGCCGAGTAGTACTCGGCCTCGCAAGTAGACTGCGCGACGCATGTTTGCTGTCGGCTGCGATAGTCGATGGCGCCGGTGCCGAGTGAAAAAATGTAGCTAGAGCGCGACTTGCGTTGTGCGGTGTCGATGCCCCAATCTGCATCTGCATAGCCTAAGAGTCGCACGGAGTGGACGGAACCCCCCCCCCCCCCCCCCAACGTCAGGCGCATGTGTAGGGCGCCCTTGAGATGGCGGAGGACTTCCTTGAGGGCTTGGAGGTGGAGTTCAGAGGGGTCGGCCTGGGCAAAACCCATGATACTGAGTGTTGTGGAGATGTTTGGGCGAGAGCAAACGGCAGCGTATTGGAGACTGCCGAGGAGGCTGGGTTAGACATCACGGGCAAGACCCACGAGGGGGATGGGGGTGGCCTAGCCAACCGTGGCAAAGAAACTGAGGTCCATGGGCAGGGCGGACGGTGAGCAATCCGTCATACCATGCTTGTCAAGAACATTAGCGAGGTATTGGGATTGATTGATGAAAATCGTGCGGGCGGTGCGGTCACGGGTGATATGCATACCCATGATGTGTTGTAGTTCGCCAAAGTCCGTTGTTTTGAAGCGCGAGCCCAGGGTAGACTTGAATTTTGACACCCATGTGGGGTTGTTGCACGCGAGGGGAAGGTCGTCGACATAGACGCCAATCATGGCGAACACTCCAGCGACGTAGATGCATGGGTCGGACTTGCATTGGGTCCACCCCTGGAGGAGCAGCCATTCGCGGAGGAGTTGTTTAAACTCGCGGGGTGATTGCTTAAGACCATAGAGATGGCAGACTTTAGGGGTGCCGTCTGAGAAACCAAGTGGCTGTCGGACGTAGACATCTTCTTTGATGAGGGCGTACAACAAGGCCGTGTCGATGTCTAGTTGGAAGAGTTCAAGGTCTTGGGCCGCGGAGATGGCGAGAAAGATGCGGAGACTTGCCCTGCGAATGACGGGGGAGAAGATTTTTGTGTAGTCAACACCCTCTTTCTAGCTCCAGCCCTTGGCAACGAATCGGGATTTAAAGCGAGAGACGTGTCCACGGTGGTCAGTTTTGACCTTGTAGGTCCACATGATGTTAACGACACGATGACCCCAGTGGGGAGATCGACTAGAGACCATGTGTTATTGGATTGCAAGGCGTCGAACTCATGTTGCATGGCCGCGTGCCATTGGGGGGCGTGGGGGCTGCGACACGCGTCCGCGAAGGTGGTCGGTTCGGGACAGTCTTTGATGGACAAGAGAGCCACATGTGTGAGCGGCGGGCCAAACGGGCGATGTGTGGAGAGAGGAGGGAGAGTGTCGAGGGGAAAAAGGGGGACCACATCCTCATGGGAAGGGACGACACCGTCGTCATATGTCGCCCGAACGGAATGGAGAGACGGGCAAGCGAGGGCTGCGACGTAGTCTGTCAAGCGAGCTGGTGGACGGCGGTCGCGAGAGGGGAGAGGGATGGCCGGTGCCGGATCGGGAAAGGGCACGTCCGAGGGTTGGAAGGGGTCGTCATGGGATGTGGGCCCAGGGTCTGACCGTGAGCGGAAACCCGGGACAGCCTCCTGGAACACAACGTGAACATAGGTGGTGATGCGGCGTGTGGCGGGGTTTTAGATCCGATAACCAAGAAAGTTGGACGGATAGCCCACGAAGACACCACGGAAAGATTTAGGATCCAGTTTGCGACGCTGGTTGTCAGGGGTTTTGGCAAAGGCAGCCGAACACACGGAACGTTGTAGCGTATGGGGTGGCACCCGTGAGAAGGGTGAGGGGAACGCCACCAATAGGGCCAACGGCTCTGGTGAATGTGAGATTGCGGAGGAGCACGGCGGTGCTCATAGCACTTGACCACATGGTGGGTAAGGCTAGGGATCGATGATATCATCCGGACTTTACTACCGTATTTCGTGGTGTTTTCGGGGACCCCGAATGCGAAATCTCCCCGAAGCCACTGCGAAATGCGCTTGTAAAATATCGACGATACCATCCATCCCTAGCCTTAATGGTGGGGGGGACAAACATGGAGTGCATCATGGCAGACGCACAGTCACGGAGCGTGCGCCATGGCCGGTCCGCCTTACCGAGCATATGATGTGCGTATGGGGCAAAGAATTGTGTGCCAACGCCAAGTTGGGCGCACATGCGTTGCGTGTCAGCAGACTCAAACACATTATCACAGTCGAATTTGATGGTGGGGGCAAACACAGTCGAGGGAACATGGTGTTTGGCGTGAGTGTGTATGATTTCCAAGAGGATGGCCTCAAGGGACGCGCATGTTTCGTGTTTAGACTTGAGAAAACGGACCCACATGTAACGCGTGCGGTGGTCAATGACGAGCAAGCAGTAGCGAAGGCCATGCGGGGAAGGGACATTGACATGGCCCCAAATGTCGCATGGCAGGTGCATGAGGGGTAACATGGGTTTCGTGCAAGCAGCTTTGTTCCGGGGAGCAGCGTGAGCTTTGTGCAGGAGGCAGGAATCACACGAAAGGTTGTTTACAAGGTAACCCATGGCATGGACATATGCTACGCCATTGGAGTGATGCGATTGCAAGCCATGCATGTGAAGGTGTCTTAGGCGCATGTGCCAGAGTGCGGCATCACAGGAAGTGAGCATAGCAAACGGGGGAGGAGGGGGATGGGGAACCGGGGAAAGATGAGGGAGGGTGTAGAGACCGTTCCCACTGGGCTTCAAGACTCCCATGTATGTGGGGACAGTGAGTGTGCCAATGTCAATGCCCGTAGGGAAAGAGATTTCGCAGTTGTAGTGTTATTGCAGCCAACTAACACTCAATAAGCGGCTGATGCCTTGAGAGGACCGCGAGATAAGGTCGGGAGTATAGAGTGCAAAGGTGTCGCGGGAAATGGGACGTCCATACTGCAAGGGGATGCGAAGGCGAACTATGCCACTGCCGTGAATGGCAACACCAACACCATCCACCGTGAACATGTGTTTAGAAGGAGAATATAACATGAAGTTTGTGCGATGAGCCGTGAGATTGATGGGGCAAGCAGAGTCAACGACCCAGCAAGTGGAAAAGGGGGGAGGGGCTGGATGAGGGGTGCTGATGAGGGTAACCGGGCAGGAGGGGGAACGGACCAGATAGTCGGGTTCGAAGTCATAGACCTCCTCAACCTTCCGGCTTAGAAGGGATATCCAGCGGGGGGTCGGTCGCAGTGATTTCAGTGACATCACTGAGGTGAGTAGTGGCGGTTTTTGGGCGGTTGAAGTAGTTGTGGAGAACAACGATTTTGTGGCGCTGCCACTTGATGACTTTTGCAGCAGTTGCCTTGTAGTCAAAGCCACGATGGTCTTCTCCGCCACAACAGTTGCACCTCACGTTGAACTGTTTGAGAGGGTGATCTTCGGGGACGGGAGGTTTGCCACCACCACGAGCAAACGAACGACGACGATGGGGCCAAGAGCCAGCAAAAAAAGCAGAGACTAGAGGTGCGGTGCTGTCCACGACCGCCGCAGATGTGTCCAAGTGGTATGCTTGGCGCAGAATTTGCTGTGACACCTCAGAGGCGGATAGGGAGAGTGTGGGGTCGAACGCGTTAACAATATATTGTTTCGCCTGGCCATACGGGCCTTCTAGAGACATGCCCACCAGCATGAATATGCTAAGAAATTGTTCGGGCATGACGACATGACCGTCATCCATGAGGCATGACTCGTTCATGTCATCATGCGCTTGCCGCATGTTGTGGACGAAGTCCGAGAGGGACTCGTCTGGGCGTTGAACGCGAATGAGTTGGCGGGCCAGACGCATGGTGAGTGTGATGCTTTGGGAGTCCAGGCGGTCACAAAGGGAGTGCCACGACGCGGCACCACGATCCGGTTGGGAGGCGCTGACCATGTCAAGAGCTTGGCGGGTGCGGCGATTGTCGCCTGCACACGTGAGCGGCAGGGTCTGAATGATGTCTTGAGACTTGGTGTGGATAACTGCCCGAGATTGATGTAACACTAGTTGAGGAATGAGTGCCGGCAGTTTCATGCGCACAAAATTCAGGAACGCGGCCTTCCAACGCTTGAACTGTTGGTCGGGTTGCATGACCGGCAAGTCAATTTTGACGTGGTGGAGGCTAGCGGCGAGGTCGAGTCCCTCACACTCGCGCTGAGTGGCGAGGACAAGGTCGGGGTCGATGGTGGGGCGTTTAAGTTTGACAGAGGCCGGGGGGGGGGGGTGGGGGGGGGGACAAGGCGGGGAGGGGTCGTGGACCACGGATGACGCCATGCACCAACATGTGGGATAGGGGCAGGAGCATGACAAGGAGCAGGAGGCGGGGCCTCCAAGGAGGCGAGGCGGGTGTGGAAAGCAGACACCTGCTCCATAATGGTGCCCAACATGGCCTACGTCGTGGTTGTGTCTGAAATTTCCTCCGACGCAGCAGGGCTTGGGGAGCGAGACATGTGCACGTCGCGACCACGGTCGCCCCGACCGGTACGCGCGGGCGGAGTAGGGCCTTTCTTTGGAGCCATGGGGGTACAAGGACATTGGATAGATTCATTAACGGGTTGTGCCTAACGGTGGGTTTTGTGAGACGGCCTCGTGCCCGCCGACCCCTCGGCATGATGCCCCGGGGTGTCTCACACGCCCTTGCCGTATCCTCCACGTAGAGTGGGGCACAAAGGACCGTCGGGGAGACCAATGGCTGGTGTCGAGTGCCTCATGACTCTGTGTATGAGGTGTTCACCCAACGAGGTGCGCCCCCCTCCCGTGTATGGATATGTGTGCGACATGTACCCATTGAGCGAGTGCGTTTAGTGGGCGTGAGCTGTCTGCTGGGTCGTTCGACGCTGTCGAGCAAGGAGGATGGTAGCGGGGTGGGTAGCGAGAAGTACTGCACAAAGTACTAGAGTGCAGAGAAAATGAAAAGAAAATGACGTTCGGCGGCGGCGCGATGTAAGGCCGAAAAAATGTGCGTGTAACCTTTCTACGTGTAGGTGGAGGAGCCCATAAATTGTTGAACACGGTGCATGGTTCAAGTACAGGAAGCAAGATAATAGTGTGATTACAGTGACCACGAGCTTGACAGATGGGCTGGTGGTGGTGACTAATCGAGTGGAGCGGGAGCGCGATGCGCTCGCTGTAAGACGGAGAGAAGGGAACAATACTAACCACGAGTGGTAGCTAGTCTATTGGTTGTACGGTGTACTAGGTACATCACTGAGATATCTGAACCTAGTAAGTGCTTTGGATTTACTTACAACAAGTAGGCATCCCGGACCTTCCACAATGTATGCGGAGACGGAAAGAGGACCCATCGGCGCCATCATTATTGTCGGCGCCCACGGCTTTGGCGTAGTCATGTGCGTAGCGCGTCTCGACTTCGTAGTCAACCGACCCCGTGGCGAGGACATGACCAACGCAAGGGCGTGTCTCTACCGATTTGTGATCAAACTTAGGCGCGTCATTGTCGTCGTGAGATGCGGGACGTTCGCATGGCGGTGACTCACAGGACGCGGCAGGCACGGGTGCGCATGGCGCCCCACATATGATCGAGGGTGGGCCGAAGGGGTCGACGGTAACGGCCGTAGCGCCGCAACCGGCAAGTGGGATCGGTGGGGAGCAGGCGGCCAACGTGTAACATGGCAGATGGTTATCGGTCAGCGTTGTGATAACATCGACTACGCGTGGGTTAACGCGGGATCCGACTTGTGTTGGGGCGGGGAGGTGGCGTTGTGTACCATCATACGCGGCCACTACTGATGTACTACGTTAAGAGAATGGGTACATGTACACATACATGTCATTTGAGTATCGGCGCACAATGATGTACAAAACGGTATGTTTAGAAGCTCAATTCGAACGAGGATACAATTAAGACCGTATCAAATGGATAAAAGTAACATTCCCGATTTCCACAAAAGTCCGGACATGCATTATATCAAACCTAAACTATTCAAGAATACGCTCCCCTCCAACCACGTCAAGCACGACGACACCCGAGTACCGCCCAATTGTAGGATAGGCGGGAAGCAAGCAGTTAGCCGTCATCCGGTATGGTTAGATCTCAGCGTAAAGCGAGTGTTGTCGGTGTAGTTTGTCGAATTAAGCCCATAAATTCCCATGAAATTGTCTGAACTACACACGTCGTTCTGAGCGCCCCGCTAGGGCATTGCTCAGGCGTTCATACTAAGATGCATGTTACTCCGTGTTCCACATCGCTGTAGTATTTTTGGGGACTTGTTGGAGGGGGTTTGGAGGCGTAGGTGCCGTGTTCAATGCGCGAGATTTGGTTTGCGGGTGTGAGAATAAAGTAAGGAAGTTAACGCCGCAGGCACGGGTGATATTTTGGAAAGCAAGCGAGTAAAAACGCACATGACGCAGGTTTGGATAAATATTGCATGGTGTAACCATGCGAGGGCGATTAGCTTTGGTGAGGGGCGAGGTCCAACTTGGCCTTTGAAGACGCATCAGGTTGATAGTGGTGTTTGGAATGCTTGGGTATGTGCTTGTGCCAACCACACCCGCCCCACGCATGGCACACGTCGGGATTCATGCTCGGAAATCAGTAGGAATGAAGAACTAGTAAACATATGTCGAGAAACCCCGCACAAATCGCCTCATGAGGTGAGCCGAATTCGACGAGTGTTGCTTGGCACTGCGGCACAACTTTGCTGGATTAATTCAGAAATTAACATGATTTACCAAAAAAAACATTTCTGAGTTTTTGGGCTCTAAGATAAGTTCGTTGGATGCGCATTGAAAAGACACGGTACAACGGTACATGTTTTGAAATGTTTTGACCATAGTTGGGTAAGTCATGATCGTTTGAACCTTGTGGCCGAAAGAAGCTCGCCCTTGGGCTGTGTGCATATCGGTGCTTAGTCTACATACGTGATTTCGTGCGTTTTCCACCCAACGGCCTGCCCAACATCACCTCCCTCCGTCACCTTTGCACTTTATTTGTGCGACCGTCGCATAACAAGCATTCATATTGAGGCGTTGTGCGCCCGTTACTCTTTTCGTCTAACCAAGACGGCGACTATTTGAAAGAGCGTGCCGCACGGGTGCATGCGCGATACCCCCAAGTGCAAAAGCCCGTCCGAGCTCAACGCGACGCGGGCACCCTGTTCCACAACATTCCCCCACTCTCACTCACCAACCCTATCGCCTCCACAATCCGCGCCCACTTCACCACTCAAGACAACGCCCTCCTCACCTCACTCCGGGACAAAGCCACACACATCACCGACCCTCACACATACAAACAAGCCTACTGCGATTTCTCCCCCCGCAAAACACACGCCTCCCTCCTACCCCGCCTCACCCCCCTCTGGAAAAACAACATTACCACATGGCCACAAGTCCTCCTCAGAGCCACCTCATCCTCATTCATCCTCAAATCATGCAAATCCATCACCACACTCACGGGGTCCACCACCCCCCTCTCAGTTCCCATCCGCCTCCTCGCAGCAATCCTCACCGAACCCCTCGATACTATACACAACCGCCTCCCCATCACAAGCCTCAATACCAAACAAGCATCCCCCCCCACCACTATACACCCCTCGTGGATCCCCCTCCTCTCCCCTCACCTCCCCCGTTCACCCCCCACCCTCCAATCCGGCATCTGCACCTCCCACACCACTCACTCCACCCCCACCGCACCCACCACACACTTAGACACAGAATACCTCACCCCCTCCGACCACCACTACCCCCCCTGCGACGTAACACGCATCATCTCCAAACACAAAGACACCGAATACGGCCAAACGCAGTACATGGTCGAATGGGCCCCGGAACACCTCACGGAATGGGACATTCAGCTACAACTCGACGACGGCTTCCGCCTCATCTCCTCCACTCCCACATCGGTATGCCTCCCCTCCCCCTCCCCCACCGCCTGCTCCATCTGTCACGACCCACTGCACACAGAACCCTCCTCCTCCTGCTGCACATGCCCGCACTTTGCCATACACTCCCAATGCCGCCCAGCTCAAGGACCCACCACATGGCAATGCGAGTGGTGCGCTCGCGGCCAACGACACGACCTTACCCGCCTCCACGAAGTGCAGTGGGCCCCGTGCCTACAACTCCACGACACCATCAGTGAGACCCCCTCCGGCCCCACCGCCCTTACCGCATTTAACTCCGGCTATGTCCCCTCCACCGCACCCATTTTGCCAAAACCCGGACCCCCTCCGTGGTCACACCCACTTATCACATTCAACCATGACCCCATCAACCCCGACCTCGACATGCTCCCTACCGGTAAATTCGCTATCCACGCACACCCATCACTCCACGACACCACCATACTCTGCACTCCCGACGGCCGCGCGGTCACCACCCTTAACGGCCCCCGCGTCCGCCACCTCTACCAACTCTTTCGCCCCGACCTCTCGCAGCATACGTTCGAAGAGGAGGTCTATCACCTCCTCACCCGTCTAGGCTCCCGCTCAGAAATCCACTCACCCACACCCGCCACCACCACCCGAAATAGATGGGCCACTAGAGAAGACCTCCTCACAGCCCTCCGTCACACATTCCGCATCCAGACAGAACTCTACTCCGACCCCCTCAATAAATCCCTCCACTCCCACACATACCACTCCCTCTATCCCGAAGATATAGTCTTCTCATCCAGCGGTAGCAATGCCCCGCACACCTGGCAAGGCACCAGCATAGCCAACCCCGAATACGACCACGAATGCATGAGACGAGCCATGGAACACGCAATCACCAGCGCACACCTCACAGCCCCTCACACACCCAGCGCAACCATCCTCATCCTCCCCCGATGGGAACACACACCCTATCGCCACTCCAAATACATCAACTCCCCATACACCCACCACCTCTACACCCTCCCCAATGACGCAAACACATTCCTACCCCCCGACCAACACACTGGCAACCCCACCCCCACCCCATTCGGCACACGATGGATGGTCGACATATACCTCGTCGCCAACCCCCTCGCACTCTCCACCCTCCCATCACCCACAGCCATGACCGCACTTCACAACACTCTCGAATCTATCTACGACACTCACCTCCCCAACCCCATCATCACCCCCCCTCCTCCACACCTCATTGTCACCTACTCACCCCACTCAGCAGGTATATACCACCGCCCCCCAAACCCAACTCACCCCCTCACATACCCCCTCCCAGACCGCGTACATCTAACGTACCCCCCCACCAGAGGCACCCTTGCTTGGAACTGGCAGGACTTTGTATACACAGACGGCTCGAAAAAAGGCAGCTCGACCCCCCTCGGAGCAGCAGCTACCCACCCCGCCTCGGACACCAAAGTCAAAATCCTGGTGACCTCTACCCCTCCCTCCCATACAATAAATCGGGCTGAATTAGCTGGCATAGATGTAGGCCTCCAATTTGGCCGCACCCACCTCCTCACAGACAGTGCGTGCTCCCTCCGCCTCATACAAGGCTACTTAAACTGCCCTTCCGCTTACCGCCACAACATTCATCGCGACACCCTCTCATCTATCACACACACCCTTAAAACCCGCTGCGAAGCAGGCATCCGTACACACCTCGGCAAAATCAAAGCCCACAACCATTCCCTAGGCAACGACCTCGCAGACTCACTCGCAAACCAAGTCGCGGATGGTCACCCACCCGACACTTTATACACCACAGGTTCTGAAGTCACAATAGGCCACTGGACATGGCCATACACCCTCCTCCCACAAACCCTAGGGGACCCCATACCCTACAGATACACCAACCTCAAATCCGACGCACACACCTACAGCACAAAACACACACACACTCCTCTCTCACAAACAACCAAACACGGAGCCCTCCTCGCCCGCGCCGCGAAGGACGGCGCCGATTTTTCTTACCACAAAAAACACTCAACCCTCACAAACATCCAGTTCACACACAAACAAGAATTCATGTGGGGCGTCCACAACACCCGCCTACTTACTCACAACCCCACCCTGCGCTGCCCCCTATGTGGTCAATTCACCAGCAACGGCCACATGGCCGGTAACTGCCCCTCTATGTCTGGTCTAAGACAGGACCGACACAACAGCGCTCTGCAACTCCTACTTTCCCTACTGGAACGCCACAACGGAGGACGTTGGGAAACCATCACCGCAGACTTCGGTAACAAACCCATAAAATCGTTTGCTTCCCCCACCCCTGCCCTCACTCCACTTGCCTGCCACCCACCTCACCCCACCCACATGCCCACCCGACTTGTTGCTGCTGACGAAGGTCTCTCGCCTGACTCCCTCACCTCATGCCCCGCCGTCCTCCCCCCTGAGATTCTCCCCCCCCTGCTTCGTCCCCCTGCACACAAACCTGACTTCATCCGCATCCTCGAACCCCGATTCGTTGGTCACTCCAACGGTCGCCGTCGCTACGCGTCCATAAAAAAGATTCAGATAGGGGAATGGAAGTACTGCACAGACAACAACCTCTCCCACACAGCCGACCTCATACGTGACAAATACACACCCCTTGCGAACGCCATCAGAAACCACTGGCCAGGCACAGTGGTCGACATCCTCCCCATAGTCATGAGCCGCACAGGTACACCGCACTCCTCCACCATCAAGAGTCTCACCTCCCTTCTCACCGCCCGCACCGACCCTCCAGATAAACTCGTCTCCAAAGCACATCTCGACACATCTCGCATTCTTGCACAACTCCATACGCATACTGTCCAATGGCTGCATCACCTCCTACGCATTTACCGCATCAAGTCCCGCACGACCTCCCGCCGCGCATCCGCACATTGCCCCCTCGCACGACCCTGAATGCACACAACCTTCGCCTCTAATTGCACCCTCCCCGGGGGGGAGTAAAACCCCCGAACACCCTTGGAGAGGTTGGATTAGGTGGTTAACGGTCTAGCCCTGACTTGTAAGTTCCCTGTATGGCATAGTTGGGAGGGCCCAGAGACAGCAGCCGACGCATCCGGCTTTTGGTGAAAAACCGGCGCATACGGTACATGTTGTAAACAATTTCAATTTCAATTTCAATTTCAATTGCAAAAGCCCGGCAGTGCTCGAATTATTCGCCCCCGTAGTTGTCGGCGCATTTCCTCTTGGGCGGCAAAGCAATGCCTATAATTTAAGGAGGTTTGTCAATAAACTCGACGAATGATTACATTTTTTACTTGCGAAGGTGCGAAATCTTGTATAGAATCTGGTGGAGTGTATGTAGGTACCAATTTCTGATCATGGTTACAAGAAGAACAAGATGAGCACGGACAGGGAAAGTGGGAGGGGAAACAAAATTGCAAGAGTGACAAGAGGATCACGGAATCCAATGCACGGCAAAAGGAACGCACTACATTGTGCACCAACCTAGCAGATTAAACTAAGGAAACTCCAAGGCCACGCCGAGAATGCAACACGTGGAGGCGACAAGCGGCGCCTCACGCGCCGCTCGAGGAAGCACGGGGACGCTTGCGGCCCATGGCGCGGGTGAAGAGCGCCGTGGCAGGAGAAGGCATCCCAGCCGAGGAAGAAGCGGCCTCCACGCCGTCCGCAGCGGCGGACAAACCGCGCAAGACGTTGTCCGTGTGAGCAACATGGACGGCGAGAGAGACCTTTCGACGACAGGAGGCCAACAACTTGCCCACATGCATCCCTTTACATGCGGCTGCCTGCTTGGCTAGCTCCGTCAAGAAAGCCGTGGCGTGGCCGCCGAGACTGCCAAATTCCGTGACTACAAAATGAACTGGATGTCGGGGCGACTCCTCACCCCCTCCGAGTACTTCTCGAACTTGGTCTCCTTAGCATGGCGGAGAGCGACTTCGGGTGACGGGGGGCTAGAAACGCCGAACAAACCGGAAACCACGGCATCAAGGGCAAGTTTTGAGCCTCGGATGCCGTGATAGTGCAAGACACCCACATCCGCGGGGAGACCGTCGTTGCCGTTGGGGAGTTGAATTAACATCGTGGGATCTGTGAGAACCTCGACGCCAACCCCGAGTGCGCCACGAACCTCGGAGATGATTTCCGCAAGGGCCGTAACTAACCAAGAGTTAGCGGTGTGGACTGAAGCATCTCCGCCGCATCGAACCAAACGGTCCGCAAGAGCAGTGGCCCACACATCGCCCGACATGTCAACACCCGCCGACGAGAACGCACCCCGCATAGCTTGAACCGAGAGATGGCAAGATGCACAAGCAGTGGGGGAGCGTAGAGTAGAGAGGATGCGGGATGAGGGTAGGCCGAAGATGCGACAGACCGCGACGCGGAAAACTGCGTCGTAGTGCTCAGGGAACTTGTCACGGAGCTCGCCTAGGCGACCGGAAGCAGGCGGGTCCGAAGCCAAAAACGCAAAGGCGCCGTGGCCGAGACGAGATACAAAACGACTAGACTCTGGCCGAGCGCGGTTGGAAAACGTGAGAGCGAGCTTTGCGAAGCGAAGCAAGTTGACGCGCTCACTGATGTCGGCTTGTAGCTTTGGAAATGTGTCCGTGGCAAACGCCGAAAGGGGAACGAGCGAGGGTAGGCCATCAAGGGACCGAGAAATCTATTCGTTGTTTGATCGGGCTTCAGCTACGCAGCCTGCGAGAGCCACCGTCGGAGGTTGCGGGGGGAGTATCGCTAAGGCTGTGGTTATCAAGGTTCAGACTCGGCGAGAGCGTAACAGCCGCACACAGCATCTAATCGCGCCCACGACGAAGCGAGCTCTAACGACCACATGGGTTCGTTATCCCCGTCGTCTCCGTCCGGTGTACCATGCCTTCGGGACACCGCTGTGGTCATAGCAGTCGCTAGCCGTCCATGCATGGTCGGCTCCATCGGAACTTCGTCTTGGGAATCTCCGCGCAGGCGAGTATCTTGTAATGTAAGGAAACGGATAGCTGAACCCACTGCCAAACCGGCCGCTCCGACATGGGCCGCATCCGCCAAAGCAACCAAGTCCCTCACCCCCATGCCTCCGAAACGTATGGGAAGAGACATCTCGGAGCGAGTGTTGCGGGGTAGGCTAGCTGCGGGAAGGCCTAATATCTCAGCCGCCACATCTAGGATGGCATTGTCAGCGCGCTCGAGGAAGGTCACGACGGTGTCACCGTAGCCCTCGCCCCTGCCAAGACCTCGGGGGACTGTACGGGCAAAGTGTCCGAAGCGGCGGTTGCAATGTTGATGGATACGAAGCGCAGTGTGAGAGTGACGGTGAGCCGCTAGACCCCTTAGACGTTCGCCGTAGGCCTCATACTTACTTAAGGCCGTTTCGAACACGTCTCGAGCAATATCAGATGTACCCATTGGCCCCCCCAATACTTTCGTCCCTTCCGTAGAGACATTTACTCCCCGCATGATGTGGACGTCCGGTAAGTTATCGAAAGCATCACCGACACCCAAAGGGGAATACAAACAGTTTTTGCGGATAGTTAGAGTTAGGCCGACGCTAGCATACGCCTCCGGCATAGCGTCGCCAATAGCCACGAGAGACGCAGGGGGTCCCAGGAAGTGACCATCATCAGAATAACAAAAGACGACGGATTCGTTCGGGGCAATCGCAGCCAACTGTTTGTCTATCCGGGAGGCAACTATTGCGAAGAACATGGCCCCGAGAACGCAACCTTGATGGACTCCACGGGTATTCGGGATGCGCATGGCCGGGCCGTGAGCATTTGATGATTCGTAAACGTACAAGGTAGATGGACAGCCATGCAACATAGTAGCGACGCGGAGCAACGGTCAAAGCGCGGGATTTGCTGACAACTCCTCAAACAAGGGACACCGCAAGAACTCGTTGAACGCGTTGGATGCGTCGCCTTGCATGTCCGCCCAGTCCGGTGAAGCGTCAAGCGCGGCTCGAACCATGAATTGTACGATCTCAACCCCGCCGCGGACGCCGACCCCGAATTGGTGCCGAGCAACCAACCATTGAGACACTTCGTCACCAATTACGGCGAGAAGCGCGCGATTCGCGAAACGAACTAAAACGGAGCCAATTTCAATCGGACGCAACGTCCCCTTTTGTTAGCGAAGTTCTTGCTCTTGTGCGCGTCGTTGTTCGGGATCAAGCTTATCTAGCGGGATAAGTGTGGCAGAGGCAAGGAATGAGGCAACGTCTGGTGGAACTTCTGCATTCACGATGGCTTCGGCTAAACCGGTGAGAGTGCAAGGGGAACCCAACGCGCGAAGAGTTTCAAACCTCCAACCGTCGACGTGAGGACTATACTTTCGAGGGCATCTAGCAACGACCTCCATAATATCAACTTCCGAAGCACGGAGTTTGATACGAGGGAGGGAGAAGGGATCCGGCAACACGTCCGCGAGGTCGTCATCGTCTTGTGGGTGCAACCGTGATAATTCCTCGTGCACCCCGCGACCACTTGCAACGGGGTTGGAGCTTAGGGCCTCCATAGCACGGCGGTATTCCCCAACCGCAGCTAGACTAGCCGCCCGGTTGGCGACCTTGGCCGAGACGCCGTTATGAAAGGGTTGCGAAGGGGAGATGGGGTCGGTACCGGCCCTCGAAAGTGAGGTTGGTGGCGGTGCCCGCCCATTGGTAAGGGATGCGTGGGCGCGAGCGGCGGAAAAAAATGTATCGAGATCTCCTGACGCCCAATGGGCTAAGCGGGTGTCATGGTAATCAGCGACCGGGTAAGGGGGCAAGTGCCCCGCACAAGTGAAATCAGCCATGGGGCGCAAAACTAAGCGCGGGAATAAAAGCAACGCCGCCCAAGCCGCTTCCGCGGAAGCCCCTTGGGTGGCCCTACCGCGGAAAGACAAAACGCAACCGACAAGCTCCTCGAAGACCGGCTTGACGAGGCGTACCACCGAAGGGGGGACGCCGTTCGAGGACGTACTAGATCGGAAGGAAAGGATGTAGGACTCGAAGAAGGCTTTGGAGTTCTCCCCACCAGTGGCCCCATGGTCAAGGCACCATTGGACGGCAGGGGGGTAAGGACTGGGGATGCGGCGGGGACGGCCGACCGCGCGGAAGCGAAGCACCGCATGCCGGCGGTTGGGATGGCGTAGATAGGATGGCGGTGAGAGCAAGAATGTTGGTGTCTACTAGGTATCAATTTCATTGATACTAAAACCTACCTATCTATAGCGAGCAAAACCCTTATTTTGGACATGAACCTATTTTGAACAAATAGCGGTTTAGGCCTACCCTAGCCCGCCTAGACGAGGTCATTTCAAGACACAGACCCTATCATAGAACCCCCTCAGAGACCCTCTGATGGGGCTGTGTTGGCGGCTGGTCGAGCTCGTCGCGTTGGTCGGCAAAGAGAGCGCATGTGATGGGACCTGCTGACCAAATCGCACCAAAACCACCTATCAATTTCGACCAACCCACCCGTCATACAAGTCGGTTGTCGCGCGTATCTGCTCATGGTGCGCCCGCTTGCCGCAGTTTGGGTCTCGGTACATACAGCCCCCCTTTTTCGATTTTCAAAATTTTCAACAACAACGTCGACTTCGCAGCGATCCCCGCTATTCGCTATCGATCTCCGCTATGGGCAGCGGCTCCCTTCCCGCTCGTGGCAAATATCGAGCCTACACTCAAGAAAGCCTCGCCAAGGTAGTCGACGAAGGTCGTCGAGCAATTGCGAGTGGCAAGGCCGGTACTGAAGGTTACTATCTCTATGCAATCGCAGCAAAGCACGGTATCCCATGGCCGACCCTCCGACGCACCCTGAAAACCCCCGACCTTGGAAAAGCTAAGCTTGACAAACGAAGTGGACTTACGAAAGAGCAAGAGGATGCCCTTGTGGTGGTGCATCATTCAGTTGGCCAGTGTCTTACAACAGATGATATCATTTACAAAATAAACCAATTAATACAACACGTCCTTGGATATTGCCAAACCGCACTCGCCAAGAAGTGGCGCGATAGGGTGGGCCCGTCGAGGAAGTGGGCCCGTCTTTTCTCTAATCGACACCGTGACGTCCTCCGCCCACATGTGGTCGACCACCTCGACCCGCAACGCGCTCGGGTGCCAGAGTCAGCAGTGAAGGACTTCTTCGACCAGCTCCACAATATCTTCAACGAGTTTCCGAACCTGCCGCATGCAACATTTGCAATCTTGATGAGACAGGTCTACAACCATTACCCACGAAAAAGAAAGTGTGGGCGCCTAAAGGAGCGAGGCGTAGCCACGCAAAAGGGAATGAGTGCCGTTTCAGTCTCACATGTTTGATGACCCTCTTTGCAGATGGTACGAGCATGCCTCCCTTCTTCATCGTCAAAGGAAAGAAGTACTCCCCACCTTGGTTTCACGATCTTGTTGTAGTGGGTGCGCTCCGTTCCGCTGGCCAAGTCCAAGCAGGCTTAACCGTTCAGGGCAACGCTTGGATGGACACTTCAATTTTCTTGAAGTGGATTGAGGAATTGTTTCTACCCTACACAGCAAGCAAAAGGTCATCGGAGACGCCATTGTTGTTGCTAATGGATAATTTTGGAGCGCACATCAACCATGAAGTACTAAGGAAGCTTGTAGACAATCATGTAAAAGTGGTTACTCTACCGCCCCACAGCTCTCACCTTCTTCAAGCGTTGGATGCTGGCATCATGCTTCCCTTCAAGAAGCACATGGATAACGCGCTCGCCGCGTACAAGAACCTGGAGGGGGGAGGGGGCACCAAAAAGAAAGACCTTATTATTTGCTTATTCAAGTACTACGAGTGCCATGGCAGATCAGCAACAGGCATGCCCTATAATTGTTTCAGCAAGGCACTAAGATCACACAATATAATGTCTGCCTTCCAGGACGTTGGTGTTTGGCCATTGGGCTACAACAAGGTTAAGGGATTGGCGTACCGTCAAGATATTTCACCTCCATGCTCCTCTTCCCTTCACTCCACAAGCAGCGGAAGCAACGTGGCAAGCAACGACCCCGGGGCTAGTAGAGCCCAAATCCAGGCGCCAAAAAGAGCCGCTGCTATAGCAGAGGCCCAAGATATCCTCACCAACAGCAATAGAAGAAGCTAGGCTCCTCCGACCCAAGAGCTTCCAATGGAAGAGGCAGCAAGGCGCTATCTCATGTACACTCGGATGGCGGATCAAGCAAAGAGGGACATGGAGGCGCTGTCAGGCATGGATACTTGGCAGCCCACAGCGGAAGACATTTTGCGGCCTGATCCTTTGGTTGTCGGCCGGAAGGGACGCGCTGAGGCCCAACACGCACAGGTTTTCACATGTGAGGAGAATGTACTTCTAACAGAGAACATGGATAAACTGAGAAGGGATGGGCGTGACCTGAAGGCACTCCTATCAAGCGCCGTGACTACCCTGAAAAGGGAAATAAGGCGGTTGAAGTCCGCATGGGAAACGGTACACAAAAAGGTGCGGCAAGCCGACGTGATAAGGGGAAAGGTGGGGAGGTTCATCGCGCGGGCAAAAGAATTTGCCGACGCTGGACAACCCGGTCCCGTACGTGCCGCCCTAAAAAGCATAGCAAAAGAGAAAAGCACACTCGTCAAGCTAGAGGCAGAGGCAGACAAGCATATGGATGGCGTTCCTGACCTGTTGTATACAGTGGAGGGTGCCCGCTCGACTGTTGATACTTATCACGACAAGTACGACTACCTTCTGCAATGCGCGGGCAAGGACCCATTGGACCACCCAAAGAACACGGACCCTAACCGATACGCTGATACAGAGACACTTTGCGACAACGCAACAATCGATTTGGAGCGTATTGAGGCCGTTGTGGTTGAAGTGGAGCTTATGTGCGGGGAGTGTGAAGAGGAACTCGTGAACCGGGCGGTCACTAAAAAGGCCGATGCCGTTGCGGCCCGCAAGCGACACGCTACAATGGCAACCCAACAAGCACCCAAGGGTATGGCTATCGAGGACGTCACCAACACTCAAAACAATAGCCCCGCTATCTACGAGTCTACCTGTTGCGAGACATGGTTTTGTGTGATAATCAAGTTGCTACACAGCAATGTTGGTCAAGTAGCATCGTGATAGTACGGCTGTGACTCAGCACTATGAGATGATAAGCCAATCAACAATAGAGAGGATTAGGTTGCTGATGGTGGCAAGTTGCTGAGCGTTAGATATCATCTAAAGGCTCAGAATATATGTTGGCGTGTGCTCACCACAAGGTGAGTGCGTGTCCTGTGATAGGCAAGTGCTAGGCACTTGCTGAGGGTGAGATGACATGCAGTGTCACTCACCGAGTGTAAGCATTCCTTATTGCCCCCTCAACTTTGACAGGTTATGGGCCCTCTAGCTGCTAGTTGTTGGAGTCATTTGTCTTGACTGGAACCTAGAGCTTGCTTCTCGAAGAGTGGTAGACCTTTGTGGTGTCGCACGATACGTGAGGTGCGGCTGGCTCACAAAGTGGTTGGCTCTTGCTTGTGTTTGTAGCTTTACTTCGATACCCGGCTGGTAGCGACTTGTTTGTGTCGCTTGGAGCCGGCTTCAACCCCCGAACGCCGACTCGTGTGACGTGAAGATCGGCTTGCTCTTCTTTGTTATAGCTTGGCGCTTTCTGGAATTTTATTCGCTTCCGGAGCTTGTCACCCGCCAGTTTCTTTTCTCGTGAAAGCCGATAGTGGTCCGGCTGAATTTTTGGAAAGGCATCTTACCACAAGTGTACTAGCACTCCTGTACGACGTCACTTGACCGACCTTCTGAGACTCGTTTCTGATTGCCTTGGCTGTATAGACTCCGGGAGTACAATTGCGTCTTCGGTCAGCCCTTTGTCGTCTCCTTTTTTTTTTTTTTTTTTTTCTGAGCCGTGTTGCCCGCCTCTTCACCGGTACTTGGTGCTTTTCTTGTTGGCAGTTTTCCTGATTTTCTGGTGCTCTTGCGAGCGCATCCGACGTACCTGATATGGACTCCGTGAAACTACCCAAGTTCAGTGGGGAGAGACGAGATTTTGACGTGTGGAAGAAACGTTTTCGTGCATTTGGCTTGATGCAAAAGTGGGCTCCGGCTTTGTCGTCGGATGGTGCCGCTTCCTCTCAACAACAAGTCGACATGTACTCCACATTGATTCTTGCGCTGCCGGAGGACGACCTTTCTATTATCGAGAATGTTAGCGAGGATGACAAGACCTGCGGCCACACTGCATGGACTGCGTTAGTCAATCATTATGAGGACGATGGTATTTACCGGTGTACGGAACTATTGCAGGACTTGGAGACGCCGCAAGCGGACGGCGAGAGCGGCATTCAATATCTGAACCGGTTAGTTCGACTGCAACGACAGCTTGCCCGAGTTGGGGACGTCGTCCACGACCGGCGTATCATCATGTACTTGGTGAAGGGCCTGCGCAGCGAATACCACTCCATCACCGACACGTGGGACGTACACGACCTCAGCATGGATACCGTCAAGCGTGATCTTCGTCAAAAGGGCATGCGCATCGAGAGTCGTGCGCAATCACATTCAACGGAGCCCTCAACGCCTACGGCTTTTGTAGCGTCTCATGATGACTCAACGACTGAACTTTTGAAGCGGCAAGTCTCCGAGCTCCAAGACCAACTGAAATCTCTTCAAGGAGCTGCGACTACTCGTCGTACCTCATATGGCAGAGGCGGAGCGAGAATTTTTCGTGGTGTTTGCTATGGCTGTGGTAAGAAGGGCCATCGCAGGTCCGAGTGCCCCGTCAACAACACCGGAGGTAACTCTGCGCAAATGGACTCCCCGGTTGCTTTTCCGGCGGTCATAGACGTGACAGCCACCCCTGCGAGGCCATTCTCCGAGGCTCGACACATGTTCGAGCGCGATGGGGAAACGTGGATGTGGTTGGCCGACAGCGGCGCCAGCCATCACATGACTAGTGTGCGCCGTGACTTCTGTGAGTATCGAGCGCTCACCGACCGGCTTTGGGTGAAGGGTATCAGCGCCCGCGCTGTTGGAGTAGGCTCGGTCCGAATCATTGTGAAGGCTGAAGATGGAGAGGAGATTCCTGCCACGCTAAAGAATGTGCTCCACGTTCCTGAGCTATCCCGTCGTGCGTCGTGGTCTTACCATCGACTTTTCAGCCTCACCCAAGCTCGGCGACAAGGTCATTCTGTGGTGTTAGCTGATCCCGTGGACCACCTTCGTCTTCATGCCGGTCATGGTGGTGGCGTGGTGGTTCCGTTGGAGCGCGCGCATTTATTGGTGTGGTTGCCGGCGCGGGTTGCTTCGTTGAATCCTACCGCTTCGGTCGCCACTGCGCCATCGGAAAAACGGTTGTGGCATTCCCGACTCGGTCACCTTGGCGAGTCGCAATTGGACGGGCTCTTGGCCACTCAGGTGGAGGGTGTGGCGTTTTCTGCGTCGGAGAAGTTGGGCTTCAGTGAGACGTGTGCTGTGTGTAAGTCGCACGTCCGCCGTATCTCTCGTGAGCCGGCTGACCGGAACGTTGGTGTCTTTGAGGTCCTCGGCTTGGACTTCTGCGGTCCTATGAGTGTTCCATCCTTGGGAGGACGGCGGTACAGCTTGTGTGCGGTTGATTTCCGGAGCCGTTTCATGCTGCATGATGCGGTCCGCTCCAAGGATGAGGCTCCCGCCTCGTTCCATCGCATGTTGACTACCATCCGTTCTCTGGGGCACACGGTTCGTCGTCTTCGGGTGGACAATGACACGGTGTTCTTAGGTGCTGCCTTCCGAAACCTCTTGGATGAGTTCAACATCGCTGTGGAGATCACTGCCCCTTACGCGCATTGGCAACATGGCCGTATTGAACGGCAGTGGGGGACATTGGTCCCGATGGCGCAGTCAATGATCCGGCAAGCCGCGCTGCCAAAATCGTATTGGGCTTTAGCGATGGCCGCTGCGGTGCATGTCCGCAATCGTGTGCATAGTAGCGGAGCCGGCGGTGTACCTTTCACCTTGGCGACCGGTAGACGAGCTGATTTGAGCTCCATGCGGGTCTTCGGCTGTCCGGCCTATGTCCACGTTGACAAGTCTCAACGCCGCAAACTTGACGATCGCGCGTGGAAGGGTGTCTTTGTGGGCTATGCTTCCGAATCACCTGCGTGGTTGGTGTACAATCCTGCTAGTCGTCGGGTGGTGAGCAGCCGCAACGTGGTGTTCGATGAGGCTGCAGTCCTCTCCATGGGGGAGAGCAATGCGGAGCAACGCAATGATGATGAAGAGGACAGCATCCCGCGCACCATGTGTAGCGAAGAACCGGATACACCTTCGGGGGAGTCGCCGCTACGGGAGTCGCGGCAGCATTCCGGGTCGACGGAAGAGGAACGGGACATGCATTCGGGGGAGACTCCACGGCCATGGTATAATCTTCGATCCACTGCTGCACCACAGCAATGCGTACCCAGTCCAAGGTATAATCTCCGTTCAGCGGGCGCTTCGGGAGATGGATGGACTGCGGGAAGTGCCGCAGCTATTAAGTCAGCCAGCAGCCCGACCGTTCAAGAGCCGGTGTCATACAAGCAAGCGCTGAGGAGTCCCCAATCGGGGGAGTGGGAGGCAGCTATCAAGAGCGAGTACGACTCACTTGTATCTCGGAAAACCTGGACATTGGTCCCTTGTCCTGCCGGTCGCAAACTCGTAGATTCCAAGTGGGTGTTCAAGCTGAAGCGCGATGCCAATGGACAGATTGCAAGGTACAAAGCAAGACTTGTGGCTCGCGGGTTTACTCAGGAGAAGGGTGTGGACTACCACGAGACCTTCGCTCCCACAGTGAGGGTGATTTCTATTCGAACGTTGCTCGCGCTTACTGCTTATAATGATTGGGAGGTGGAGCAGCTTGATGTGGTGACGGCATTTTTGGAGGCCGATATCGAGGAGGAAATCTACATGAGGCAGCCGGAAGGATTCCGTCACTTCGACATCAATGGAGAGGAGCGAGTGTGCTTGTTGAAGAAATCATTGTATGGCCTCAAGCAAGCTCCAAGGAACTGGAATAAGACCATCACAGCATGGCTAGAGGAGTATGGCTTTACCCAATCCAAGGTGGATCCCGGCATTTACGTCTTTATCAAGGAGGGTGAGCTTTATGTCTTGGCGTTGTACGTGGACGACAGCATCATCGTCGGACCAGCGGGTAGCTTCATCGTTGGGTTCAAGTCGGCTTTCGGCGAAAGGTTCAACGTGCAAGACCTCGGTCCAGTGTCTTGGTTGCTTGGCATGACAGTCGAGCGTGATCGTGGCAGCCGCACCATCAGGATTGGACAACAGCAATACGTCTTAGATATGTTGGAGCGCTTCAACATGATGGGCTGCAAGCCAGTGGGCTCACCTATGGCGGTCGATGCTTTGAGCAATTGTGTGGAGACGTCGACATCAAGGTTGCCTCCCGGTCTAGTGCCGTACCAAAGCTTGATCGGTAGCTTGTTGTATGCTTCCGTAAGCACACGGCCCGACATCACCATGGCTGTTAGCCACCTTAGTAGGTACATGTCCGACCCCTCTCAGTCACATTGGGAGCAAGCCAAGAGGGTGCTTCGCTACCTCAAGGGGACCGCAGAGTCGATGTTGATGTACGGTGGCGCACCCTCATCAAAGGTGGTAGGATGGTCAGATTCTGACTACGCGAGTGATATTGGCGAGCGGCGCTCTCGCACGGGGTATGTGTTCATGCTCAACGGTGCAGCGGTGAGTTGGAAAAGCCAGCGGCAACAAACTGTGGCGTTGTCGACAGCGGAGGCAGAGTATATGGCGCTGACTGCGGCCACTCAGGAGGCGATGTTTTTGAAGCAACTACTCCACGAGTTTCACCAAGACTCCGGGTCTCCCATCACAATTCACGAGGACAATCAGAGTTGTATTGCACTCAGCAAGAATAGCATGACGACCGGACGCAGCAAGCACATGGACGTGAGGTACCACTTCTGTCGGGAGAAGGTGGAGAGCGGAGACATCGAGGTGCAATATTGTGCGACGGAGAACATGCTTGCTGATGTGCTTACCAAGCCATTAGTGAGTGCAAGGCATAGCAAGTTGTGCAATGCCATCATGGGATTGCCTGCGTAGCAAGGGGGAGTGTTGCGAGACATGGTTTTGTGTGATAATCAAGTTGCTACACAGCAATGTTGGTCAAGTAGCATCGTGATAGTACGGCTGTGACTCAGCACTATGAGATGATAAGCCAATCAACAATAGAGAGGATTAGGTTGCTGATGGTGGCAAGTTGCTGAGCGTTAGATATCATCTAAAGGCTCAGAATATATGTTGGCGTGTGCTCACCACAAGGTGAGTGCGTGTCCTGTGATAGGCAAGTGCTAGGCACTTGCTGAGGGTGAGATGACATGCAGTGTCACTCACCGAGTGTAAGCATTCCTTATTGCCCCCTCAACTTTGACACTACCCCACTTATCAAGAACGGCGCAAGTGTCCTATTGTCAGCAGCAAAAGCGAGTGAAAGCACGGAACTTGGTGTGGGAGCGGGAGGTACCGACATGGACGCACCTCATCGTGGCGGCTCCCGTGGCGAGTCTTCGCCTTCCGCCGAGCCTCCTTTTGAAGAACGTGCTCCCAGAGGCTTAGCCAAGCTACTTGAAGAGTTGTAGGCAGCTTGGAGTGTTTTGGGGGGGCGTATGAGGTCATTGTAGTGAGCTTCAAGAGTTGTTGTCCAATATAGGGCCACCGGCAGTTTTCGCCCATCTTCACCGACTCATCTTGTCACAGCCGACAGCACCGCTACAAACGGAATCAGTGGCTGAAACTTTGTACGTACTTAGGCTAGCAAAGTCGGTATCCTTAGTGTATTGGTACACTATTTATGTATCGCTATGCACGGGCCGGCTCTTGGGCGCTTTGTGTCAATCTTCGCGGATACATCTTACGCGCGCGGCGGTCGCGCGCGAGTACGTGTATGCTACGGATGAGCGTGGGACCAAGACTCCCCCAGCGAACGCGCATGTACGGGACGTGTACGGGCATACAGTCCTATAATAGCCGCCGGTGTTCCGGACGCGGACTAGTACATATTGGCACAGTGTGATGTGCGGTCGCCGGGAATTGAACTCACGTATGAGGGCCCATAATATATTATCGGAGCACGGTAGAGGAGGGGGCTGCAGCCCCCTTGCGATGCCTGTTGGCGCGTGCGCGGGATGGCTCGTAGCGATAGTTACAGGACGTTGAGGGAATATGAGAAGTTAATGGGAGCACGCACGGTGCCGCCTATATTCATATATCTAGGGCGCACATCAATATGTAGGAATACGTGTACGGGCACTGATTTCCTATAATAGCCCCTCTAGTAGATCATTGACCGTACATTTATGCACGCTTAGAGGTTTGTCCGTTAGATTGCTTATCTATAGGTCATCGCCTGGTGCGTGACCGCTCCTTCCATGGCAAGCGACTTCTGTGTGGCCGCTGATTTTGTGTCGAGCGACTTCTGTGTGGCCGCTAATTTTGAGGAGGTGGCCGTTGATGAACGGCGTCGGACTTGTGGCTACATTGATGTCGGGGCGGCTAGTCCCGTTGGTGCTAGGTGGCGCCGGCGGTGCGATGCCGGCCGGTGTGCTAGAAGTGACTCGTGCGAGTGAGCCACCTCCGTGTGTACGTGTGATTCTTCACTTGTGAGCGACGTCTCGGTAGTCGCTAGTGTTCTCGGATGGTCGCTCGGGTGGTGTTGTCCCGCGATGGCGGCGGCGGCGAATTGCCGGCCATGGTGTTTGCAGTACTTCAGCCAGTCTTTATCGCTAGCGCTTTAGGCACTTGACGTGTGCGTAGCGGAGGCGTGTGAGTGCCCGTAAGGCTAAGAGGGCCCATAACCTATTATCGGAGCATCCCGTTGGCAACCTGGCGCGCTGCCAAGTACCGCCTGAAAAGTCGGTATCCTTAGTGTATTGGTACACTATTTATGTATCGCTATGCACGGGCCGGCTCTTGTGTGGCGGTTAGCCTCCTCAAGCTAAACGCTAGCACAAATCAGTTCTAATCTGTCTAGTTCCGTCGTTGCAAGATGGCAAAATGATGTTGTCGAGAGACGATGGTGAAAGATGTTTCACTGCTGTACTTAAGCATTATATGTTGTAAGTGAACAAAGGAATTCTTAATGGTTTTGTCACCTCCCTCTACTGCACTGGGCTTAAATAGGTTTCTGCCCAGATAGCTTACGCCTGGTTGCTGCGCTTGCGTGTCAAGCGTTAAGGCTGTCTAACCGTCGTCATCAGTCCTGAGACGCGGCCTGCCTAGCATTGGGTTTCACGACGCGGCCTCTTCTGCATCGAAGAACTCGCTTAGGCGCGTCATCTAGCTAGTTAGATTAACTATGCGTATCTGTACGTACCGGGAGGTACTGGTCGTACTGTAGCATAAGCACCCTTATGAATATTGCAATAGCGACGTACCCACGTTTGTACGTCCGTCCGATGGAAAAGCAAGAATTGGAATTAGTAACGAGTACCTGTGCAATGTCCTGCAATGTATTGTTGCACGACTGTACTCGTCACACTCGTACCCTCCCCCTCTTGACAGATCAATGAGGCCGCCGCGAGGCAGACCGTGGTCTAAGCTCCGTGGTCTAAGCTCCTTTACTGAAGCAGTTACTGGGACTCAGGAATGCGCGCTAGGTGAGCGTGCATGAAGTCGATGTACGCCTGAGTCTTGGCAAACTTGTGCCATTGGGGCGTCTCCAAGAAATCTTGTAACGCCGTTGTCCGGTGTACTTCGTTCAACCGGTGCCAGACAGGTGGAATGTCGTCATCGCTGAAGTGCGTCATAAAGAGCAGATATTTGCCTCGTCGCCCAGGTAGCGATTTGATGCACACAGCAGAGATGTGCGAGACATCAAACTCCTCGTCGTCTCCTTCAGGTACAGTCACCGGAACAGCTGGTCGTAGTGGAGCGGTAGAGCAAGGCCGTAAATTGTTCACATGAAACACATGATGTAAGCGTACTTTCGCTGGAAGTTTCAATCTGTAACTGTGCTTTCCAATTTGCTCCTCCAGTGTAAAAGGGCCAAGCTGTCTGTCTCTGAGTTTCCGGTTCGGTTGTCCACGTAGAAAAAGATTTGTTGTGACGACTGACACCTTGTCTCCTCTGGCGAAGTGTGGCGCTGTAGACGGTTATGTGCGTGCTTGCATCTCGTCTTTGTGTAAGTGTAACACTGAGCGTACCAGGGTATGTACTTCCTGTAACAATCTCAACCGTTATGTTGCGTCTTGCGAAACTGGAATTGAAGGTCGCATGCTGAACAGCAAATAAGGAGGCTCCTCAGAAGAGAATCCGAAGTTAGCCTCAAACGGTGTGTGCTCAATTCCGAGTGCACGCGAAGCGTTGTACGCAAATTCCACCTGTGGTAGTAGAGTCGTCCAATCATAGCCATAATAGCAACAGAAGCAACGAAGAAGCTGCTGAAACGTGCTGTTCACGCGCTCTGTCAGTCCATCCGTTTCTGTATGTCGACTGGAAGACATGTTCAGACGCGTTCCGAGGCGTCGCCAAAGTGTCTGCCAGAAGGCACTGACGAATTTCGGGTCGCGGTCGCTAATCAGCACACGGGGCAGTCCATGTAAACAGTAGACTCCATGTAATAATAAAGTTGCAGTTTCTTCGGCAGTAATCGACTCTGTACATGGCAGACAATGGGCCATTCGAGTTAGATGGTCTACAACAATCAGCACACTGTTAAAGCCATTGCTCTCAAGTAGGCGTGTCAAGTAGTCAAGACCAAATGTATACCACGGTCTGAGTGGAACAGGTAGTGGGTAAAGAGTCGCAGCCATCTGCGGTCGAATCTTTGCTCGTCGACATACGACGCAGCGCTCACAAAAATCTGTCACATCTTGGCGAATTCGTTTCCACCAGAATCTGTCGAGTGCTTTAGCAAGAGTGCTAGCAACTCCTTTGTGACCAGCTGACGAAATTTCGTGCAGCTCTGTGATCAATCTCAGTCGGAGCTCAGAGTTTTGTGGTATACGGAGGCGATTGAGGCGCCAAAAGTATCCGTCTCTGGCTTCAATCCGACTGTCTTTCGTCCACTCACCCTCGTCCCCATAAAACGAGTCTTGTGAGAACCCCTCGCGAATGAGATTAGCGAACTCAGGGCTCAGCTGCAACGCGTTAACAGTCAGTAAATTTAACTGCTCGTCTTCAAACAGCAACTGGGACTTCCGTCGTAATTCTCGATATGACGGAATCTCGCCATCCTAGAATAATGGAACTGTGGCCTGAGGTACGAAGTCTCGACGCCGGCTTAACGGGTAAGCTTCGTTCAGAGCTCCCTTGCGATATGTAAGTGTCATCGAGCCCACAAACGGTTGCAAATCCCGCAGGTATCTTGCTTGCCGATTGTTCAGCCTATTGTTCGGTTGCCTGAGCAGATGTCGCAATGTGTCGTGGTCTGTTACGACAAGGAAATTGAAATTGAAATTGTTTACAACATGTACCGTATGCGCCGGTTTCTACACCAAAAAGCCGTATGCGCCGGCTGCTGTCTCTGGGCCCTCCCAACTACGCCATTCAGGGAACTTACAAGTCACGGCTAGACCGTTAACCACCTAAATCCAACCTCTCCAGGGATGTTTCGGGGGTTTTACTCCCCCCCGGGGAGTTGTGCAAGTCGAGGCGAGTGCGGTGTGCAATCAGGAGTGGGCGAAGGTGCAGTGTGGGGAGGCGCGGCGAGATGTCGTGCGGGATTTGATGCGGTACATGAGTAGGAGATGATGCAGCCATTGAACAGTATGCGTGTGGAGTTGTGCAAGGATGCGAGTCGTGTCGAGTCGTGCCTTGGCGATGAGTTTGTCAGGAGGGTCCGTGCGGGCAGAAAGTAGGGAGGTGAGGCTCGTGATGGTGGATGAGTGCGGTGTGCCCGTGCGGCTCATGACGATGGGGAGGATGTCTACCACTGTGCCTGGCCAGTGGCTGCGGATGGCGTTCGCGAGGGGTGTGTATTTGGCCTGTATGAGGTCTGTTGTTAGGGAGAGGTTATTGTCCGTGCAGTACTTCCATTCCCCTATCTGAATATTTTTTATGGATGCGTAGCGGCGGCGACCGTTTGTGTGACCGACCAACCGAGGTTCGAGGAGGCGGATAAAGTCGGGTTTGTGTGCGGGGGGTCTAAGCACGGGGGGGAGAATCTCAGGTGGGAGGGTGGCGGGACATGAGGTTAGGGAGTCAGGCGAGAGACCCTCGTCCGCAGCGACAAGGCGGGTGGGCATGTGGGTGGGGTGAGGTGGGTGACAGTCAAGTGGGGTGCGGGCAGGAGTGGGGGAGGCAAATGATTTGATTGGTTTGTTACCGAAGTCTGCAGTGATGGTCTCCCAGCGGCCTCCGTTGTGGCGTTCCAGTAGTGAGAGTAGGAGTTGTAGCGCACTGTTGTGTCGGTCCTGTCTCAGGCCAGACATGGTGGGGCTGTTACCGGCCATGTGGCCGTTGCTAGTGAATTGGCCACAGAGTGGGCAGCGTAGGGTGGGGTTGTGTGTGAGAAGGCGGGTGTTGTGGACTCCCCACATGAATTCCTGTTTGTGGGTGAATTGGATATTCGTGAGTGTTGTGTGTTTTTTGTGGAAAAAGAAGTCGGCGCCGTCCTCCGCGGCGCGGGCGAGGAGGGCTCCGTGTTTGGTTGTTTGCGAGAGGGGTGTGTGTGAGTGTTTGGTGCTATAGGTGTGTGCGTTAGCTTTGAGGTTGGTGTACTTGTAAGGTATGGGTTCCCCTAGGGTATGAGGAATGAGGGTGTATGGCCAGGTCCAGTGACCTAACGACACGTCCAAACATGTGGCGTATGTAGTGTCGGGCGGGTGACCATCCGCGACCTGGTTAGCGAGGGTGTTTGCGAGGTCGGTACCTAGGGACTGGTTGTGTGCTTCAATTTCGCCGAGGTGTGTGCGGATGCCCGCGTTGCAGCGGGTTTGGAGGGTGAGTGTGATGGATTGGAGGGTGTCGCGGTGGATGTTGTGGCGGTTAGCGGATGGGCAGTTCAATTATCCTTGCATGAGGCGGAGGGAGCACGCACTGTCTGTAAGGAGGTGGGTGCGGCCGAGTTGGAGACCTATGTCTATGCCAGCTAATTCAGCGCGGTTGATAGTGTGGGGGTAAGGGGTAGAGGTCAATAGAATTTTGATGCGGGTGTCCGAGGCGGGGTGGGTGGCGGCAGCTCCTAGGGGGGAGGAGCCTCCCTTTTTCGAGCCGTCTGTGTATACAAAGTCCTGCCAGTTCAAAGCAAGAGTACCTCTGGTGGGGGGATATGTTAGTTGCAGTCGTTCCGGGTGGGGGTAAGTGATGGGGTGAGTTGGGTTTGGGGGGATGTGGAATATACCTGCTGAGTGGGGGGAGTAGGTGCCGAGGAGGTGGGGAGGAGGGGTGGTGATGACTGGGTTGGGGAGGTGAGTGTCGTAGATGGATTCGAGAGTGTTGTGGAGTGCGGTCATGGCTGTGGGTGACGGGAGGGTGGAAAGTGCGAGGGGGTTGGCGACGAGGTATATGTCGACCATCCATCTCGTGCCGAATGGGGTGGGGGTGGGGTTGCCAGTGTGTTGGTCGGGGGGTAAGAAGGTGTGTGCGTCGTTGGGGAGGGTGTAAAGGTGGTGGGTGTATGGGGAATTGATGTATTTGGAGTGGCGGTAGGGTGTGTGTTCCCATCGGGGGAGGATGAGATGGTTGCGCTGGGTGTGTGAGGGGCTGTGAGGTGTGCGTTGGTGATTGCGTGTTCCATGGCGCGGCGCATGCATTCGTGGTCGTATTCTGGGTTGGCGATGTTGGTACCTTGCCATGTGTGTGGGGCATTGCTGCCGCTGGATGAGAAGACTATGTCTTCGGGGTAGAGGGAATGGTAAGTGTGGGAGTGGAGGGATTTACTAAGGGGGTCGGAGTAGAGTTCTGTCTGGATGCGGAATGTGTGACGGAGAGCCGTGAGGAGGTCTTCTCTGGTGGCCCATCTGTTACGGGTGGTGGTGGCGGGTGTGGGTGAGTGGATTTCTGAGCGGGATTCTAGGCGAGTGAGGAGGTGGTAGACCTCCTCTTCGAACGTATTCTGCGAGAGGTCGGGGCGAAAGAGTTGGTAGAGATGGCGGACGCGGGGGCCGTTGAGGGTGGTGACCGCGCGGCCGTCGGGAGTGCATAGTATGGTTGTGTCGTGGAGTGATGGGTGTGCGTGGATGGCGAATTTACCGGTAGGGAGCATGTCGAGGTCGGGGTTGATGGGGTCGTGGTTGAATGTGATTAGGGGGTGTGACCACGGAGGGGGTCCTGGTTCAGGCAGAATGGGTGTCGTGGAGGGGACATAGCCGGAGTTAAATGCGGTGAGGGCAGTGGCGCCGGAGGGGGTCTCACTGATGGTGTCGTGTAGTTGTAGGCATGGGGCCCACTGGACCTCGTGGAGGCGGGTGAGGTCGTGTTGTTGGCCGCGAGCACACCACTCGCACTGCCATGTGGCGGGTCCCTGAGCTGGGCGGCATTGGGAATGTATGGCAAAGTGCGGGGATGTGCAGCAGGTGGAGGTGGGTTCTGTGTGCAGTGGGTCATGACATATGGAGCAGGCGGTGGGGGAGGGGGTGGGGAGGCATACCGACGTGGGAGTGGAGGAGATGAGGCGGAAGCCGTCGTCGACTTGTAATTGAATGTCCCATTCCGTGAGGTGTTCCGGGGCCCATTCAACCATGTACTGCGTTTGGCCGTATTCTGTGTCCTTGTGTTTGGAGATGATACGCGTGACGTCGCAGGGGGGGTAGTGGTGGTCTGAGGGGGTGAGATATTCTGTGTCTAAGTGTGTGGTGGGTGCGGTGGGGGTGGGGTGAGTGGTGCGGGAGGTGTAGATGCCGGATGAGAGGGTGGGGGGTGAGCGAGGGAGGTGAGGGGAGAGGAGGGGAATCCATGAGGGGTGTATAGTGGTGGGGGGGGATGCTTGTTTGATAGTGAGGCTAGTGAGGGGGAGGCGGTTGTGGATAGTATTGGAGGGTTCGGTGAGGATTGCGGCGAGGAGGCGGATGGGAACTGAGAGTGGGGTGGTGGACCCCGTGAGAGTGGTGATGGATTTGCATGATTTGAGGATGAAGGAGGATGAGGTGGCTCTGAGGAGGACTTGTGGCCACGTGGTGATGTTATTTTTCCAGAGGGGGGTGAGGCGGGGGAGGAGGGAGGCGTGTGTTTTGCGGGGAGAGAAATCGCAGTAGGCTTGCTTATATGTGTGAGGGTCGGTGATGTGAGTGGCTTTGTCCCGGAGTGAGGCGAGGAGGGCGTTGTCTTGAGTGGTGAAGTGGGCGCGGATTGTGAAGGCGATAGGGTTGGTGAGGCACAGGCCAAACGGCATGGCGACCCATTCCATTAAGCCATCAAGGGTCTGAAAAGCCGTCTTGTGAATGTCCTGGTCACGTACTCGAACTTGCCAAAAGCCAGAGGCGAGGTCGAGGTGAGTGTAAAAGTTCGCGTCCTTAAGTTCGTCGAGCGTGTCATCCACACGCGGAAGTGGGTAAGCATCTTTACGCGTAACCTCGATAAGGCCACGGTAGTCAATGCACAAACGTAGCGAGCCATCAGCTTTCCGCACAAAAAGAATTGGCGAGCCGAACTCACTGTAGCTGGGACGGACCAGACCAGCCTCCACTGTGTCTTTGAGCTGTCGATTTAGCTCAGCGCGCTCCGCTGGTGACAATCTATTCAGCCGTTGGCGTCGCATCGGGCCAGTTGTTTCAATGGGATGATCCCACCGTCGGCTTACATGTGGAGAGTCGACAGGTTGCAGTAACTCCGGGAAGTCATCGAAGAGTAACGACCGGAAGTTGTCACGTTGTTCTGCAGTTAGTTCCTCTCCAGTGTGAAAGTCTGTTGGTTGTTCTACGGCTGACGTAAGTTCAATGGCGTAAAATTCAGCATGTCGTCCCCTGCTGCGGCGCGTCTTGCGCATAAGTTTCTGAACTTTAGTAGACGACAGTAGCAAACACTCAGGGCGTCGTTCCTCGAGTGTAGTCTCCACATCAGTGCCATCCATAAGCGTAAAAACTCGGGTTGTACCAAATTGTAAAGAGGCATGTTCGTCATCAAGCCATGGTAAACCGAGAATTAAATCAGCTGCACGTAAATCACGTAAGACGTAAAAAGTCCGGTGAAATTCGTGTTGAGCCAGCTCAAAAGTAACATCGCAGACTGTCGAAGAAGTCACTCGTTGTCCGTTGGCGAGTCGAACTGGAATCTTAGTAGCAGACTTCCGAGTCTGTAAAGCAACGCGTCGTACGAAGTCCTCTTACACGAAATCAAGCGTCGCAACGCAGTCCACTAATCCAGAAATTTGGTATCCGCCATCAGGAGTTTTCACAGTCAGCTCATTTCGAATTAACGGGCGAGCTTCCGTGAGGTCAGTCAGTAGGGTTGTAGTTGGCAAAGAAAATTGTCGCTGCGTAGCGATGGACGGTTCCGTGTCGTCAGAAGGTACATGTACCGAGTCGGGTTGATCAGATGTTGTAGGTGATGTCGAGTCGTAAAACGCACAATCTGCGTCGACTAACCACAGTTGTACAAGCCAAGGAGCAGGAGCAACCACCTCCTGTTGTGATGGGTTCTCCAGTGACTGACGAGTAAAAAGCTGTGTCCTTGCTGGGAATTCTTGGTAGAGTTTCCAGTTCTTAGTTACTTGAGTAAATTTTGCCCATTTCGGTAGTACAAAAACAGCCATCGTAGATGTCGGAGATGTTCGATGACAATCCTCAAAATGTTGTGCAATCTGCTCAGCTAACTCCCAGGGTGGGTTGATAAACACCCGTTCTCCTGTCAAGTCCCTCTCAAGAATCGAGTCACTCGGCGAACAGTGAGGTAAGTCACCGTGCGAGTTTAGACCTTCATCATCATCACATCCCTCCAAAGTGAAGTTGAATCGTGCATGCAGAGGGTCAAAGACTGAGTCAACCAATTTCCAATCAATTGAACGTCGGGTTACAGGTTTACGACTCTGTCTCTACTTAGTCTGACGACGACGACCTGCTACTAGCGTTGCAGGTGTCGTGACTGTAGTCGATGGAGATGCCGAAGGTGTTTCGACGACCTCTGTCGCTAGCAGTGTCTCAGAACGAACCGTAGATGTACCCGGATGCTCCAGTTCGTTGGTAGAACAGCCTTGCCACCATCATTGCTTCTTAGACTGAGGCGGTTCCATAGGTGCCTTGCCCTTCCACTCCGGGCATTGGAACAGTCGGTGTCCCTTTTTGTGGCACTTGAAGCAGAGTCCCTCCTCCATGTGCCGTTTGCGTTCCTCATATATCATCGCGTTAGCGAGAGTGTTGAAGTCAACGCGGCCAGTGTTTGAAGATGTTTGACCACGTCCACCATTGTTGCCTCCACGTCCACGTCCACGGCCACGACCACGGCCACCACCATTGCGCTTCCATATCTTAGAAGCTTCGACGAGTGGGTCGTCAAAGTTGCGCTTGCGTGTTGGGTGAGCCGATGGGCGAGCTGAAGACCGCATGTTGCCGAGTTCCGGCGAATCAGTTACGACGTCATTAAGGAAATTTTGCAGCTCCACCAGAGTAATATGGTACCCCTTCTGAGCTCGGTGTGACTTCGCCTGATTCTTCAATGTAAAGTTTGCCAGTCCGTTAATGAAGCGTACGCACTGCACATCGGCTGTCAAGTTCTGACGAGACCGACGTAAGAAGTCGTTGTACTGCTTGGTGTAGAAGGCGTAACTCACCGTGTTGCTCTGCGTAAGGTTGAGCAAAGCATTAATTGCGTTGTCTTGAATGTTCGGAAGAAAAGTAGTCTTGCGTAACTCCGCGACAAGCTCGTCATATGTAGATGGAATAGTAGCTTGGGTTTTACGGTTCAGCCACCACCCATTCAGATGTCCTGAGAACTGTGACGTAACCCAGATAACCGAGTCGTACGAGTCCGCCGTAATGCCAAGCATTAGGAAACGCTGAGGCTGAGCTTCAAGCCAATCCTCCAGTTCATTAGCGTCTCGACCAGTCCGCAATGGTGAGTTAATCGCAGCTTTACGCTGTGTCTCCGTGAGGGTAACAGGTAGTCCACCCAAGTTCCGGGTAGGCATCGGCATTCCCACACGTAAATCTATCGGCGTTTCACCACTCAGCTAATTGATGTGTCCACGAATCAACAGCAGCCAGACATGACCAGAGTCAACCGACGTAAACCGGGAGTACATGAAGAACTGTCTCGGAATAGATATGTCGTCTTGAAAGACCGGGCTGTGTGAGTAGACTGCACGACAAAAAGTCTCCCATTGAGTCACGTAACCGAAGTGAAGTAACTCGCTCTTGTGCTTCACAGCAGGAAGTAACCCTGTCTTAGCGGGAGTAAGATTCAGACCGTCAATGTTAATTGATTCCGGGACGACGTAAGTACCATCCGGATTAATTGTCGACTGTGCTGTAACAACTTGCTCAACCTGAGCAGGTGTACGTAAGTGGCTCGTAGCAAACAGGACAAGGACAGAAGCCGAGTACACGTAAACAAGCTGTCGTCCTTCACGTAACGCAACTCGGACAGGAGCGTCACTCAACAGCGTTAAATCATCCGGTGTCAAAGTAAGGCCGGTTTCTTCGTGTAACTCACGAACGGTAGCGTCAGCTGGCTCTTCGTTAGGTAAGACAAAGCCAGCTCGGAACCAAGTTTTACCGGTACGAGGCTCTCGTTGTAATACCAGCTTCACGTCCGACAGTTTAGTCCCTGCAACATGAATTACAACCACCACGTAATGTCCAGGTCCTACATAAGCCATCTCGAATCAATCATGCAACGTCGAGCGAATCAATGAGCAACGAAAACGTGCGTCGACCAAAGAGCTCCGAAACCAGTGTGGCGGTTAGCCTCCTCAAGCTAAACGCTAGCACAAATCAGTTCTAATATGTCTACTTCTGTCGTTGCAAGATGGCAAAATGATGTTGTCGAGAGACGATGGTGAAAGATGTTTCCTTGCTGTACTTAAGCATTATATGTTGTAAGTGAACAATGGAATTGTTAAATGGTTTTGTCACCTCCCTCTATTGCACTGGGCTTAAATAGGTTTCTGCCCAGATAGCTTACGCCTGGTTGCTGCGCTTACGTGTCAAGCGTTAGGGCTGTCTAACCGTCGTCATCTGTCATGAGACGCGGCATGCCTAGCATTGGGTTTCACGACGCGGCCTCTTCTGCATCGAAGAACTCGCTTAGGCGCGTCATCTAGCTAGTTAGATTAACTATGCGTATCTGTACGTACCGGGAGGTACTGGTCGTACTGTAGCATAAGCACCCTTATGAATATTGTAGTAGCGACGTACCCACGTTTGTACGTCCGTCCGATGGAAAAGCATGAATTGGAATTAGTAACGAGTACATGTACAATGTCTTGCAATGTACTGTTGCAGGACTGTACTCGTCACACTTGGGCGCTTTGTGTCAATCTTCGCGGATACATCTTACGCGCGCGGCGGTCGCGCGCGAGTACGTGTATGCTACGGATGAGCGTGGGACCAAGACTCCCCAAGCGAACGCGCATGTACGGGACGTGTACGGGCATACATGTACGGACAATGACATCCTATAATAGCGCTTCACGCCCCTCTAGATCATTGACCGTACCATTAAGTACGCTAGAGGTCTACATGTAAGTTCGCTTGCAATGTGGTATAAGGCGTGTCGTTTACCACCGCTTGTGTGAAGATCTTCGCCGCGTGGGAGAGCGCCGGCGCTCTTGTGAGCTCCGTGGAGTTGGCTGCTCGTATTGATGGGGCCATCGTCTTGTGCGTGACCGTTGGACATGTGACGAGCGACTTATGGGTTTCTTCTAATGCTGGGGGGTCATCGTCACGTGCGTGACCGCTAGACTGGTGGCGAGCGACTAATGTGATGTGGCCGCTGGTGTTGAGGGGGTCAGCGCCGTTGCGTGACTGCTATACTAGTGGAGAGCGTATGCTATGTGGCCTCAAACCCTGGTGTAATGATGACGTAATGCCATTTTACCTGAAATAACATCTCATCTTTCGCGGATGGTGGCTAAAGCCGCGATTCGTATTACGGGAAGATTCTTTATTCTGTATCTTCCCACGGGAATAATGGATTTATACCCGATTCGTATTAACAAGATGGGAAGAAAAATCTTCGATCTTGCTTTTTTCCATCTCAGATACTGGCAAGATTCCGGAATCTCGGTTTGGAATCTTGCCATATGGAATATTCTGCTTGGGCCGAATATTACCCGCATCATATACAGAAAATATCCGTGCAGGCGAGAGAATCAAAATGCCTTCTATCGCTGAACTGTAGCCACCGAGCGAGTACAATTGGCGGCTGATCCCTTAATTATAGTGGAAGTCCTCTTCTACCCTCAAGCAACCCAAGTCCTTTGAGCACGCGGCGGTAAAAAGAGGTGCACTATGGACGTTGGCGGAGAGCGAGCGAGCGTCTCCTCGGAGGGTGTTGGTATGTCGTCGTTGCCCCATCATCCCTTTCCCACCCGCGCCTTCCGTAGTTCTCGGAGGAAACGTTCTTGCATCTATCCATATCACTTCCCACCTTTCACGTCCCACTTCGTTAGACATTTGCGCGCAGGTTCAGGATCCCTTGGGGGCAGCACTTCTAACGATCCGCGGTGCCCGTGGAACTGGAAGGTTTGCGAGGCGGTATGCGCGGTGGGCGCGGCGCTTGCGGCATCGGTACATATGAAAGTACCCGTAATAATGCATAGAATCTTACCTGTGAAATACGAATTGGGTCCCATCCGCCACCCAGATTCGGCGTAGAATCTCAAACTGTACGGGATACCGGAATCTTCCACCGGCGAATCTTCCTCTAATACGAATCGCGGCTTAAGTTACCTTAAATGTTGTCCAAAATAAGGGTTTTGCTCGCTACCTGTACATGCGCTGTTTCGAATGCCGCTTGCGCATCAAATAAACGCCGCCTTTTTATTTTAGTGACGAATAAAAATAAAACGCCGCCTGTATGGGATTCCCTGCCAGTCCCATATCCCGGGGCGCCGATGAAAAAAATCAGCCAATAAACCCTGTTTCGAGTGCGAAGGTCACTACCGCCCGTATTCGGGGGGCCGGGGGTAGCGACGCCGCGCGCCCAGTGGGTGTCGGTGAGGGAACAGAACAACCGCACAAACCAGTGTCTCTCGCTGGCGGCCGTATGAGGATACGCCGGAATTAAGAGAAGATGATACTACATCCTTGGGTGCACTCGGATGCTTGTTCGAAAAACAGTGGAGGGTCCGTCAAAAGGAGTGTCAGCGCTGGTGGTGGGAGCGAGGTAATCCACCCTGAACTATCCACGGGAATGGGGTGAATCCTGTAGTACACGTCGCCACAGCGTGTTTCGATGTACCCTCCGTGACCCGCCAAAACTGTTCTCAACGACGCATATCCAAGCCCGGCAGCCACGCTGCTGCTGGCCACCTTTTGAATCCTTAGGCCCTAAGTCGCGTAATTGTGGATTCTGGCCGCATAGCCATTCTTAATTTGGTGATACGTGGTTGTTTTGGTTGAGGTGGTTGTCCCCCGAACAGTTCGTCAGCGAGCAGTAGTTCATTGCAAGCAGGCTTCAACCACGCGGAGACAGCCCCCGTCATAGCTCGAAGTTTATTCGCAGTCTAGTCGGCCTAAAGACCGTGCTTGCTGCTTGTTCTATAGGTTGCTCAGCAAGATACGCGTGAAAATTTGGATGAAAGCAGCGGGGGTGTGACATGGTGCGATACCGAGATACACGATAACTTCACGACTCGTTCTCCCCAGCTGCAGCGTACGACTGTCCGGGATCGCCTCCTGCTGCACCGGCGCGTAGTTGAAGATGCGCGCTTGGCTATGTTGTGCGGAAGCTGTGGCCACTCAGCTTCCTCGTCAAAGGATCCGCGCACTCTTTCTGGTATTAGGGCTTCTCGCCGTCGGGGAGACAGATCGGACCGGGGCGTGAAAACGGAGCAGAGCCATATCTTCCAGCTGCTCGCTGCCGCGTCGGTATCCGCTCTTCTGATATATTTCACCCCTCTTCGCAACGAGTCACCCGCTATCCAGGCACCCCTCCTCCTCGTTCAGCTCCTGCTAGTGTTTGTGGCACTGCCCACCGGGAGGCGTCTCCGAGCGGCAGCCACAAGGAGGCTAAACAGCTTGGCAGAACATCTTACAACAAAGTTTAAAGTCAGCAACCAGTTTGACTTTGCGGACGTTTCAGTTTCTGTGGGATACGCCGACTTCAAACGCCAGCACAATCATTTCTGGCCCCTGTACGTGGTGTCAGCCTCAGTGCTGGTCATGTCCTGCGTGTGCAAAACCCTTCAGCCTAGCCAAATTGGCTGTGTGCTTATGTACTTCCCTCTCGGCGTTGTTGACCTTATGGAAGGAGAGCTTGTTACTCGTACCAATATGCCGTCGCTACTGGCGCTGATTGTGGTGGCATACGTCTGCACCATGTGGTACATGCTCATACAGCCTATCAGCGTGTCCATGTTTGGCACCGTAGCGATGCATTTTGGACCCGTGGATGTGCCAGGCGCGGTTGCGTGGGGTTTGTCTTACTGTCTGTCATGGAGCTTGCGAGTCTTATGTCCTACTCCAATGAAGATGTCCAAGACACTGGAGGTCATGGCGCTGCTCTGCATCTTGAAGGTTGGCAGCACATGTGCCCATATCTGGGCTGCACAGGAGGACGGTCAGATCGTCCCGGACTCTGCTTGGTCCCAAATTGAAGTGGACATCACTGTGACTGGCGTTAGCGCTGTGGTCATCGCAATGCTGCGTCTCCACATGGAAGAGAAGAACATGACTTCATTCCTGCACAGCCACCTCATTCTCTCTGGCTCCAGCGTGAAGAAGGCATGAGTCGAGTATGGAGGTTGATTGGTGGTATTGCATGAACTGAGGGCAGCATATTTGTCATTCAGGGACAGTCATTACACCCACCAATGATTGTCATTCAGTGAGCTTGATGACTGAGGAACCACACCTTGGCGTACAAGCTTAGTGTCCAAACAGTTGTAACCTCGACTACTTATTATTTTGCTGTTCACACCCTTCATTCAGCCTCTTCTTTCTGACCGTCCTGTTCCTACCAAGTGCTAACCTCCACTCCAGCGTTTGCTTTCCATACTCCGCGCATAAATACGTTATTTACATTCCAATAAAATTCCACAGATCAAGGCAGTGGTTCATGGTATGTTCGGCCCGGTGGCTGGTAAACACCCCTGGTGGATCCCCACTTGTATGAACCTTTGACCCAATCCTCAGTTATTCGCATATACCGAATAGCCGCTCTCCGTCTGAACTCTGACCAGGAGTAGGAAATATGAATGTCTCCGTCCACGGTTTGCACTATGCTGGGATAAGTGTAGTCCAAACGTGAGTCAAAGGAAGTTTGAAGATCCCTGTGGCAACATACGAAACTCACTCAGCACGATGGCAAAAACAGGTGCCCCAATACGTGTGTCTATGTATAGTCGATGAACCTCAACCTCCACGACTACAGAGGCAAAGCACAAACCTGACATGGGGCCACGTATGGCCACCGTTCATGGAGAGGCCGATGCTCAGTGGGTGCATTTTTCCATTTGCGCATATGTTGTCCCTGTCGCACTCCCACTTTCCTCTGCAGGCAAAACCACTCTCAGAACATCAAACAACAAAATCAATGTGGGTAAATTACATGCCCCAATACACAAACACATGAAGAGAAAAAAATCATCACGGCCATATTTAGTTACAAATAGACACTGCAACGAGGAGAATAGGCGCGGGCCAGGAAGGATTCGTCGGTATGTACCTGTTGTTATTGAACACGATGGCGATAGCTCCACTTTGGAGGGTAATTGCTTGGACAGCTTTGTTGTTATTCGGGAGCACGGTAGGCTGTGGCGTTGTCCAGTTGTAACCGTCGTTGGCGCTTTCGGACCTGTAAATGCTGTCATGCATCCTACTCCTGAAGAAGGAAACGAGGGTGCTACTTGAGCTACCAGAGTCACTGACACGCACCACAGCCGGCTGAACCAGCCCCATCCCCTGTGAGATGCCAAGGTAGAGTATGTGTCAGAACAGCTCATGAATAAACACACATGGTGATTGCTTCCACATCTGAACCTGTGGTGTACCTTGGGCGCAAGCATTGTCTTGTTCTGCCATGTCACCCCCCCATCGTAGCTCCTCCGCAACTCGCTGAACTGGGATTTCTTGTTGTAGAAGCCGTGCGGCGTGAAGTAGATCGGCAGTAGCCACTCATTACGTATGCCACGAATGGGCTGGTTCCGAAGGAATGCACCCTTCTCTGGGAACAACACCTCCGGCTCCGACCACGTCTGTCCTCCATCCCGTGACCTCACCACTTGCCCCCAGGACCGCCCCTGCGGTAAAAAACTAGGCCCTCATCTGGTGCGTCCGATGAGAAGGCCATTTCTCACAGGCACAGCCGTGGGAAGTACCTGAAACCTCCCCTTTTGTGCGGTGTGTATCAAATGAATCGTGTCGCTCTCTTTGTCCCAAAGCCAAGTCGGGTTTTGCAACGAATGTCCGTCAAGCTCCGCGACAGTGACCTGACGTACAGAAAACGTTGACAAACTGCTAAATCGCCAACGTATTCAGGCAGACGCGCCCTTCCTAGTCCGCAATGTAGCGACATCCAGCCACCAAAGAGTGGGGGGGGGGTGCGATTGAGTATACGGTTCACTACCGGTGTGCTCCACACGGACGCATTTCGATTGAGGTACGACACGACGATGGTGACAGTGCCGACTCCTTCCACTCCACTGAACCAAGTGCAGAGCAATTTGTAGTCGGACGGGTCATCCCCTCTAACGTGCGAAACAGGTGGAAGTGCAGCCACTCAGCAAAGGCTGTCCAAACAAGTAACACAGCAAAACATGCAATGTCCGTGTACAGCTGGGCAGACCTGTGGTATGCAAGTAGGTTGGAACCGTGATGCTCATGAGCTGTTGCTGGGAGAAGCGCCTGCAAAAGGGATGAGCAGTGTGCGGCGACAGACGGGTTGATGGAGCTCAATGCTTTGGCTTCACGAAAGTAACGAAACAGGATTGCCTTCACACGCACATCCACCCACCTCGGCAAATGTAAAAAAATGGGCTGTGAAAATGTTCACCTTCAGGTAACCTCCAGCTTTGTACATTTTAAGCATACCATCCCTGCCAGCGGGCTCCAAAGTCGCTGGGTGTCTGACGTGGTCCTGTGGTAACATATAAGGCTCACTCAATGAAGCGGTATCTCTTACCCAAAGAACGCATTAAAGTCATTACGACATTTACAACGGCAATGAAGTGCTGAGAAAAGCTGCCAGGGCACCTTCTCGTGGGCGTGAATTCTTGTGCGATCTATTCTTTCTAGTCTCGCCCTGCACGAACTGCGACACTGGTGTAGTCAGGTCACCAGGTGGTGGCGAATAGACATGTATTGCCGGAGCCACATCAATTTCGGTAGATGACGGTAGATTGGGGACGACTGAATATGGCACGCACACACACACCTGACATACTCCAACAGAAGGAAACTGAGGAGCAAAGTTTTGAAGCGCAACATCAGTCGGTCGCGCGTAGACGTTGCTAAAGCGCTCTTGCGTGAAAGCCTGTTGCCGATCTGACTGGGGAAGCGCAACCTCTCCGTCGTCTTCCGCATCTCGCACTTTTCCTGGGCGCGGAGGAGTGCCGACGAGTCAGACCTTACTGCTGACACACGCGCCTACGCTGAGAATATGCGCATGCGTCAGTCATACTGTGACTGTTTAGCTGTGCTTAGGCTGGCTGGCTTTGACTGTCGTGTGACTTGTGAGATTGCCGGGCCGGGACGAGGATTGTCTCGTCCTGTGACGAGGATTGTCTATTTGTCTTGTCTTGCATTGTAATAAATATATATTTTCAATACATATTCCCTGCTGTGACACTTTTTTCCGGATGATGTTTACCCTTTGGCACGTTTTGCCAAAGATGTCAGCTAGCTTACAATTTGGCCAAAAGACACCCACAGGCGGGGCCTGGGGGTCGATTAGCGCAGGATTATAGGGTTGGGTGGGTGGGTTCACGTGAAGTTTAGATTGGCTGAGCGCGAAAGCAGAGAGTGCCTAGGCTCGTGGCTAGCTACGGCTTATAAGGCACGGGCTAGCTAGAGCTGACCGTTTGGGAAGTCGTTGGTCGTTGGTTGCGTCGCACTGCAAGGCGAGGTGGTTGCCCTGCAAGTGCGACGCGCCGCCATTTAACAGTAACAGTAACCGCTAGTGTTAATGTCCCATACACATGGAAATTGGATATGCAAACCTCTAGATTCAAATCAATCTGACCATTTACCCTAGGGCACGTTTTGCCAGTAACCTAAAGCCAAAGGCTTGCACAGCCAAAATTAGTGTTGCGGGGGGGACGGAGTGAGCCAGCCGAAGAACCGCCAAGCAACATGTGTTGGGGTCATGGTTGGGTCAATGTACTTGTCTTCGATCGCGGAGATGTTCTTGGCCCAGCCACCCATATATTTGATTACGGGGAGGGGCGCGCCGATGCAGCTGGAAACGGGAGCAGCCCCTTTTCGGAGGTTGTGCGATGTCCATTTAAAACCGGCGGGCGCGGACGTGTGGATTGTGAGGAGGGCCAAGGCGAGCCAAGTGGAGATGGTGGACGCGGCCCCCCAATCGGCGGAGGCTTCAGCACGTGAGAAGCTCTTGAAGGCGTCAGGGGGTGGTCGCCTGTAGAATTTTGCGCAGAACGCGTCGCGTTGTTGCGTGTAGTAGTCCAGGCGGTCTGCCAAAACGGGGTTGGCAGTGATAGGAAGAGCGAACACTAGCTTGTCGCTGGTGTCGCGGCAGTGGTCGCCTTTAGATTTGCGCACGAAAAGACAAATTTTCTGTGAAGGTCTGTCTACAGTTAGGTCGCCGGTCTGGCAGCGGGCGCCAAGTTCTGCGCGGCAGAAAAAGATGTAATTGACGTAAACCGCTAAGCAGGCTCTGAAACGTTGCAGTTCGGGAAGCGCCGCAGTAGTCCACGTGAGGGTGTCGCGTAGAGCGGCGGCTGCCTGTAGGATGTCGAGTGCGACGGGGGCGGGAAGCGGTAGGCGTGATGTGGTCGGGACAAGGCGGTGTTGCAGCATTTCGAGGCCATGCCTAGCGTCCGCTAGTAGTTCTCCAACGGCAATGGGTTGGCGTTGGTGGTCTCTGAAGAACTTGTTGACTGCGGAGAAGTAGAGTTGAAGCGAGCTGGCGGCGACCGTGCCTAGCAGGGCCAACATGCCGTGTAGCGAACCATTGTGGCCGGGGTGGCATGTAGCGGGGCGATGTTTTCCTCTGTACATAATATGAAAAACTGTATGAGCGCGCTGTCGTAGCTAGCGTACGTAGAGGGCGCTAGTGAGTTGCTGAGTAGGGCGACCGCCGTAACCCCGAGCTTGTCGGTTCCTAGGAGGTCTCGAAAAGTTTCAGCGAGATCGGCGGACCACGGAGCCGGTGCTGTTCCGAATTGCAAATAGTAGCGAGGCGGTCGTGTGCGGAGAGGGCGAACGCGTTGTACTGTAGAAATTAATCGGTCCGGGCGTAACGCCCGTCCAATCGCTCCGCGTCGGGTGTAGAGCCAGGAGGAGTTGAGAGCCGAAAGGCCACGATGCTCCATGCGGGAGGTCCGACCCCCTCGTGCCTGCCGAGCCTGCCGGGAAAGAACATGTCGCGGGCCGCCGGGAAGTGCAAAGTTGCGTTCGCAAGTCGGGCGAAAGCGTGGTACCACGTTTTGTTCGGCCAGTAGGGGGCGATGAGAGTAGCCGCGGCTTGTGATTGGGCTAGTTTGGCGGCTAGGGCTGGTAAGGCGGACCAAGGAGGGTTGCAGTAGTTGTTTTCGCGGCGCCAGGCCGCGTCTGACATGTGTAGGCAGTCGATGTCCTCGCATAAGGGGTCTCTCAAGCGGGCGTTGAATCGTGGCAGTTGAGCGTTTTGTATGGACGCGAAACGGTCGATCGCATGCGGGCCCCACAGGTGCTGAAGGTGGTCGAAAAGCCGTGGGTTATAGTTGCCAGTCCTCGGTGTCCAATTCGCGGCTTAGCGTGTCGGCCCATACGTTGGCGGCCGAACAAATGTAGCGTGGGCGGATGTGGATGTCGTTGGTGTCGAGCAGGAACCATAAGCGCCGTAGCTCGGACATCATGACGGGCGGCCGGGACGTAAGTTTGGTTAGGGCGGCGACCACCGCGGTGTTTTTCTCGTGTAGGAGTACTTGCTTGCCTTTGAGTTAAGGTAGAAAAGATTCGACCGCGTGTCGCACCGCTCGAAGCTCATTCCATGTGATGTGTTGGAGACGGTCGGTAGCGTTCCAAAAACCGCGTGCTTGGTAGTTGGAGTCCTCGTTCAGCACGGCCCCCCATCCGTAGTCGCTGGAGTCGGCGTGGAGGTAGGCGGTCTCGATGGGCTTGTAGATGGACCGACCGTTGTGTTGGGTGGGTACCGTGCGCCACCACTCGAGGTCGCGTCGTAGCTGGTGGGTTATTAGGCGCACGCGTCCCCCCCAACCAGTACGTGTGGCTAACACGTTGTGGAGCTCGCGTAAAAAGAACCGTGCTGGCGCAATGGCGAGGTAGAGAAACTGGGCCTTTCCTGCGAAGGCTGCGAGCTGACGCGTGGGCAGCCATCGAGCGTTTGAAGCCGCTCGGCCGAGTAGGGATGACGCGTGTTGCGCGAGCTGCTGTAGTTTTGCGTGTGGGGCGCGAAACATACCGAGCTGTAGATCCACCGTTAGGATTAGATGGTCGCCGACTTGCGTCGGCGTCCACACGCCTTTCTTGGGGTTGCGTTGGAGGCCGAGGCTGTCTAGGAGGGCTTGGACGCGCTGTCGAAGTAGTAACGCCTCGTGGTAAGAGTCCGCCAAGAAAAGGAAATCGTCCATGTAGGGGAGGAGTCTTGTACCGCGCCATCGAGCGTTGCGGAGAAAACGCTTGGACGGCCGGCACGCGCTGTCCGGAGTAAATGCCGGCGTGGGGGTAGGCGGGCGCCGTAAATGGTTCGTGAACACCTGTGTTAGCTTGCAAAAGTAGTAAGCTGAGCCCGACCAGCCCATTGGGAGGCACGCGAGGCGCCATAGGGTGCCGCGGTAGTTGACCTTGAAGTAGTCTCGGTCCTCCTCCCGGATGCCAAGGGTGTATTACCCATCGGCGAGATCGAGTGAGACGAAGTAGTCGCCCGGGCGGGACAAGTGGCGGAGGTACTTGAGCGTCTCGCAAGTCATGTTGAAGGTTGAGCAGTAACGGTTGAGTTCTCGAAGGTCGATAATCAAACGCCACTGGTTGCATCCGGGCTTGGGCACCAAAAAACATCCGGGAAACTTAGCGAGGGTTTTCCGAGCGCTCCCACGCTCCGCAAGCTTCGAAGCGTGGAAGTTCCGAGTCTAGAAACTCGAGTTGGGTTGGTGTAGCGTCTAGCATAGAGATGCCGTGGTTGAAGGGCTTGGGACGTACGCCGTGCTTGATCTTCACGCGTACGCCGTGGCGGATCCAACTTAGGACTTGGCCGCTCGCGCCGATGCGCTCCCACTCCTGCTATCTTCGACGTACGTTGTGGCGCATGTAGGAAGATGTCGGGGAGCAGGAATCGGCGCGGCGGGCCACACCATCATTTCTTAGGCGGGGGCTTTGTCGGGTCGGTCGGCTTGGCGAGAGGGGTGGCGCGGGCTGCCGCTGCTGCCGCGGCTTTGCGTTTGTCGGCGGCTGCCTTGCGGGCTCTTGAGTCGGGGCGTGCGGGCCTGTCCGGTGTGATCTTCGCGAACGCGGCGCCGGCAGCTACCTTGCTGGCGGCATGTAGGCTGACTTCCAGTGTGCGGTCGACGAACGCCTTGCGTAGCGCATCCAGAGGGCCGGAGACCGCGGTAGGGCGTGAGCGACAGAAGCGCTCGTGGGCTAGTTCGGCAAAGACGCGGACCGCATCCGTGCTCGTTTGTCCGCCCTTGGTGAGGCGGAGGAAGCCCAATCGAGTACGGGCGACGTCCTCCGTCGCTGTGTGGGTGCGATGACCCGCTCTGATGAGGGCAATCGCTGCCGCCTGCTCTGCCGGTAGAGGTGGGCCGTGCGACAACGTGTCCAAAGCCTCGCCAATTGCCGCGTTGGCGCAACTGTCGAAGAAGGCATAACAACCGATGTGGAGGTACTCGTCGTAAGCCGATTGGGTGCGCTTGTCACTTAGAGCGCGGGCGGTGTCGTCTGTTAGTGTCCACAGATGTGGCTCCTCGACGTCGCGTGGGGGACGCTCGAGGCCGACCGGTATGACTTCACCGTAGAAGGCGAAGTCGACGAAGTCGGACGCGGAGGGTTCGGGTTCGTCGTCGAGCAAGTCGATAGGCGGCTTAGGGGCTGCCTTACCACCCTCCGTCGCCGGGGTCGCGTCTGCGGGAATGGATTGTTGCTGATCAATAAAAGCATGTGTGGCTGTCGTCTGTTAGAGTTGTGCGAGTAAGGCAGCGTTAGCCGCCAGAAACTGCTCAGTAATCCGTTGTTCCGATGCCAAAACTGCCGTACGAATATGTTCGGCTATGCGTTGTTCGATCGAGGTAGCGTGAGGGTCGGCCGCTGCGGCGAACGTAAACTGCTCAGGCTGCATGTTGGGGAATTGCGTAGCTGAACGGGGGGAAGTGTCGCGTAACGCTCGAGTGCGCATGGGGCGATGGTAAAACTGACACCCTGCTCGACTACTCGAGTCGAGACTGCATTCTCGCGAAGCCTAGATTGGCTGAGCGCGAAAGCAGAGAGTGCCTAGGCTCGTGGCTAGCTACGGCTTATAAGGCATGGGCTAGCAAGAGCTGACCGTTGGGGAAGTCGTTGATCGTTGGTTGCGTCGCACTGCAAGGCGAGGTGGTTGCCCTGCAGGTGCGACGCGCCGCCATTTAACAGTAACAGTAACCGCTAGTGTTACTGTCCCGTACACATGGAAATTGATATGCAAACCTCTAGATTCAAATCAATCTGACCATAAACAGCCGCAGTACATGTACTGTATACCGGTACGGCTGTGCACATCAATAATAAATATCATAATATTCTTACAAGAAAAAGCAGCGGAGATGAATCTGGATTACAGGAAAATGAGATGAGCACGGACAGGGAAAATGGGAGGGGAAACAAAAGGAACATGTTGCAAGAGGGACAAGAGGATCACCAGGCGGCTAGTCTAGCTGCGGTTGGGGAGTACCGTCGTGCTATGGAGGCCCTACGCTCCAGCCCCGTTGCAAGTGGTCGCGGGGTGCACGAGGAATTATCACGTTTGCACCCACAAGACGATGACGACCTCGCGGACGTGTTGCCGGATCCCTTCTCCCTCCCTCGTATCAAACTCCGTGCTTCGGAAGTTGATATTATGGAGGTCGTTGTTAGATGCCCTCGAAAGTCTAGTCCTCACGTCGACTGTTGGAGGTTTGAAACTCTTCGCGCGTTGGGTTCCCCTTGCATTGTCACCGGTTTAGCCGAAGCCATCGTGAATGCAGAAGTTCCACCAAGCGTGGCCTCATTCCTTGCCTCTGCCACACTTATCCCACTAGACAAGCTTGATCCCGAACAACGACGCGCACAAGAGCAAGAACTTCGCGACCAAAAGGGGACGTTGCGCCCGATTGAAATTGGCTCCGTTCTAGTTCGTTTCGCGAATCGCTCGTTTCTCGCCGTAATTAGTGACGGAGTGTCTCAATGGTTGGCTGCTCGGCACCAATTTGGGGTCGGCGTCCGCGGCGGGGCTGAGATCGTACAGTTCATGGTTCGAGCCGAGCTTGACGCTTCACCGGACTGGGTGGACATGCAAGGCGACGCATCCAACGCGTTCAACGAGTTCTTCCGGCGTCCCTTGTTTGAGGAGTTGACAGCAAATCCCACGCTTCGACCATTGCTCCGCGTCGCTACTATGTTGTATGGCCGTCCATCTACCTTGTACGTTTACGACTCATCAAATGCTCACGGCCCGGCCATGCGCATCCCGAGTACCCGTGGAGTCCATCAAGGTTGCGTTCTCGGGGCCATTTTCTTCGCAATAGTTGCCTCCCGGGTATACAAACAGGTGGCTGCGATTGCCCCGAACAAATCCGTTGTCTGTTGTTATTCTGATGATGAACACTTCATGGGACCCCCTACGTCTCTCGTGGCTATCGGCGACGCTATGCCGGAGGCGTATGCTAGCGTTGGCCTCACTCTTACTATCCGCAAAATCTGTTTGTATTCCCCTTTGGGTGTCGGTGATGCTTTCGATAACTTACCCAACGGCCACATCATGCGGGGAGTAAATGTCTCCACGGAAGGGACGAAAGTATTGGGGTAGCCAATGGGTACATCCAATTTTGCTCGAGACGTGTTCGAAACGGCCTTAAGTAAGTACGAGGCCTACGGCGAACGTCTAAAGGGTCTAGCGGCTCACCGGCACTGTCACACTGCGCTTCGTATCCATCAACATTGCAACCGCCTCTTCGGACACTTTGCCCGTACAGTCCCCCGAGGTCTTGGCAGGGGCGAGGGCTACGGCGACACCGTCGTAACCTTCCTCTAGCGCGCTGACAATGCCACCCCAGATGTGGCGGCTGATATATTGGGCCTTCCCGCAGTTAGCCTACCCCGCAACACTCGCTCCAAGATGTCTCTTCCCATACGTTTCGGAGGCATGGGGGTGGGGGATTTGGTTGCCTTGGCGGATGCGGCCCATGTCGGAGCGGCCGGTTTGGCAGTGGGGTCAGCTATCCGTTTCCTTACAGCACAAGATGCTCGCGTGCGCGGGGATTCCCAAGACGAAGTTCCAATGGAGCCGACCATGTACGGACGGTTAGCGACTGCTATGACCACAGCAGTGTCCCGAAGGCATGGTACACCGGACGGAGACGATGGCGATAACGAACCCATGAGGTCGTTAGAACTCGCTTCGTCGTGGGCGCGCTTAGATGCTGCGTGCGGCTCCAACGCTCTCGCCGAGTCTGAGCCCTTGATAGCCACAGCCTTAGCGATGCTCCCCCCGTAACGTCCAACGGTGGCTCGCGCCGGCTGCGTAGCCGAAGCCCGATCAAACAACGGGCAGATTGCTCGGTCCCTTGATGGCCTACCCTCGCTCGTCCCCCTTTCTGCGTTTGCCACGGACATCTTTCCAAAGCTGCAAGCCGACAACAGTGAGCGCGTAAACTTGCTTCGCTTCGCGAAGCTCGCTCCCACGTTTTCCAACCGCGCTCGGCCGGAGTCTAGGCATTTTGTATCTCGTCTCGGCCACGGCGCCCTTGCGTTTTTGGCTTCGGACCCGCCTACTTCGGGTCGCTTGGGCGAGCTCCGTGACAAGTCCCCTGAGCACTACGACGCAGTTTTCCGCGTCGCGGTCTGTCGCATCTTCGGCCTACCCTCATCCCGCGTCCTCTCTTCTCTACGCTCCCCCACTGCTTGTGCTTCTTGCCATCTCTCGGTTCAAGCTATGCGGGGTGCGTTCTCGTCGGCGGGTGTTGACATGTCGGACGATGCGTGGGCCACTGCTTTTGCGGACCATTTGGCTCGTTGCGGCGAAGATGCTTCGGTCCACACCGCTCACTCTTGGTTAGTGACGGCCCTTGCGGAAATCGTCTCCGAGGTTCGTGGCGCACTTGGGGTTGGCGTCAAGGTTCTCACATATCCCACGATATTAGTTCAACTCCCCAACGGCAACGACGGTCTCCCCGCGGATGTGGGTGTCTTGCACTATCACGGCATCCGAGGCTCAAAACTTGCCCTTGATGCCGTGGTTTCCGGTTTGTTCGGCGTGTCTAGCCCCCCGTCACCCGAAGTCGCTCTCCGTCATGCTGAGAAGACCAAGTTCGAGTAGTACTCGGAGGGGGTGAGGAGTCGCCCCGACATCCGTTTCATTCCCTTTGCAGTCACGGAATGTGGTACTCTCGGCGGCCACGCCACGGCTTTCTTGACGGAGCTAGCCAAGCAGGCAGCCGCATCTAAAGGGATGCACGTGGGCAAGTTGTTGGCCTCCTGGCGTCGAATTGTCTCTCTCGCCGTCCATGTTGCTCACGCGGACAACGTCTTGCGCGGTTTGCCCGCCGCTGCGGACGGCGTGGAGGCCGCTTCTTCCTCGGCTGGGATGCCTTCTCCTGCCACGGCGCTCTTCACCCGCGCCATGGGCCGCAAGCGTGCCCGTGCTTCCTGGAGCGGCGCGTGAGACGCCGCTTGTCGCCTCCACGTGCTGCATTCTCGGCGTGGCCTAAGAGTTTCCTTAGTTTAATCTGCTAGGATTGTGCACAATATAGTGCTTTCCTTTTGCTGTGCTTTGGATTCCGTGATCTTCTTGTCACTCTTGCCTTCTTGTTTCCCCTCCCACTTTCCTTGTCCGTGCTCATCTCGTTCTTCTTGTAAACAATATTTCTGACAAGAGGATCACCAGGAAAGAGAAGAGGAAAGAAAAATTGTGCCCTCCAGCATGAGCACTGCCCTCCAGCAATGACAATTACAAATACTGATCCTTACATGAGCGTCGCCTGCCTACCCGGGAGCATGATCGATGATGAGGTTTGTTTCGAACTTCTGCTCTCAGTCATGCTTGCAAAACTCGGCCTGTAGAGCGTACTGGTGCGGGTTACCTGCCAGCCACACATCCCGGGGGCGCAAAAAAATAAAATACTACCTACTGTACCGCGAGGTTTGGGATACGGGTACGGGTACCCACCTGGCAGAGAAGTCGTCATCGTCCGGCATGTCGCCTCGCCAGATTAAATTTGTCTGTCTCACATGCAGTACCCGTACGGTGTCTGAATATACACCGCGCTGGTTGGCCGGATTTACCTGAAAGTAAGGGTACCCGTACCCAGTACGGATTTACCTGAAAGTCCCATATGCCGGGGGGGCCCAAAAAAAAAACTGGCCGGCCCAACGCCAGCAGGAGCTCCGCGCTTTCATGGAGTTTCAGCAATTGTGCACGTCGCCACTGCGGTGCCAGTTAACGTGTTGCGCGTAACAGGTAGCTTCGCTCGTCATGACCCTTGCAAGTCTAACCGTCTCATCGCATATTATTAAGTGTGTCAGGGGTTTCCGGACACCAGCCCGTCCAGTCCGAGCTAGTGTTCGGTTTTTCCGGGCGGCAGGCCGTCCGCCAGCTCTCGGTTCTGCCCGAACCGCTACAGCCACACGCGTGCAGGCAAAGGCCCCTAACTTACTCCCAACTAGCGACTACCCCCTTTGTCTTTCCTCCAAACTCACCCCCTCCTTACTTCTTTATCGAGAGTCAGCTTCTGTTCGGCAGCTAAACTACAGCTCCTCCTTGGTGGCTGCCCTGGTTCACTGTCTCGACACGGCAGGCTTCGTCTGGATCCGTTGATAGACTGTCTAGCTCCGGGGCAACCAAACCTCCAGCAATGCAGGCCGCGAAAACCACTGAGGTTGCCATCTTGGCGCTTGGATGATTCTGGTAAGTCACCCTCCCCTACTGTAGCTATCTATCTGTCGTTCCCTATCCTATCTATCTGTCGCTGTAACGATCCTTCCTCTCCATATGTACGACGAACCTCGACGGCGCCTTACTTGTGGTCTTGTTGCGATTTGCAGGCACCCTGAAGCCACGTTTGCTGGCTTCAGGGGAGTTGTGAGCACCAGAGTTGGTTACACCGGCGGAGATGCCGCCGACCCAACTTATGGCAGCGTCTGTGGAGGTGACGGTCACACAGAGGCGTTGAAGGTTAGCTGTCCTTATCATTACGCTTTGCCTCTCTTTAATACCCTGTGCTGGACATACACTATCAAGCACTAACTCGTGCATGGCACAAGTGTCTGACAACGTCGTCATTGACTTTGCGCGCCACTATTCCAGATCGAGTACGACCCGTCCGTCATGAGCTACGATCGCATTCTCAGCATTTTCTGGAAGGAGCACAACCCCACATACAGGGCCAAGGCGCAGTACAAGTCTGCCATCTGGGCCACCACACCAGAGCAGCTGGAAGCGGCGCAGCGCTCAAAAAAGGAGATAGAGGAAAAGTACGGTAAGGTTCTCGCGACTGACATCCTGCCAGCCAAGCAGTGGCACGACGCCGAAGAATACCATCAGGTATCTCCTCCGATACCTGTGCCCCCTCCCCCTCTCTTACTTCCACCGTCATTTGTTGCATGCAGGGAACAGGAAGCTTGCTCAATGTGACGTGTTTTGATGTGCTGACTGTCCCGCATTGATGTTTCGTTTTTCAGAAATATATTGAGAAGCAGTCCTCAAGGTGGATCGTCCGCTAGATAGATGCATAATGCAGATGATCCACGTTTTCCTCGTGTAGCCGCCATTGCATTTAGGGAATATGACGCATGTTGTGCCAAAGCACCCATCAGTGCTGCACTACCTGCTGAAACACAATCCAATGCATCTGTGCCGCGACTTGTAAACAGACTTTCTGCTTTCATATTTTAAAAGGTGTCTCTTGCCTGGCTGTCTCATGTGTCTAGCTCTCTACGCTAGGGCAATCGTAGACCAAAATCCCTGTCATTATAGCATACGACTTCTCTTTGCCAGCTGCCATGTAATGACGGAACGTAAATTGTTCATGCTGCCAGCGTCAAATGCATCCCACACATCCACCACGTGTATGTCCTTTACACGAAGCCCAGACCAGCCCGCACATAGAGCAATGAGGCTCCCGACCAGTTCCATCCTGGCCCCTGAGACATGATAACCCCCCTTCCATCCGCTTATCTGAACGCCCCCCTTATCATTGTTCGTCAGCAGCCATGAAAGGGTTGGCTATCTCCTCTGCCCCAGAGCTGGGTGAGACCCCTATCACGGCTGTGCCTCGACATACCGTGAGACCCAACACACGGGTCTTATCGGTCACCTTCAGAGGATCCTGGCGGAGAGAAAGACGCGGGAAAAGTGTCAAGACGCAAGCAGCCGGACGGGTGCTCACTAGTGACTCTCAGTTTCAATTTTGTGTATATGCAGAGTCGGCATATCGGAAGTAGACGATCGAAGTGGAAAGTTGATAAGCACACACCTCAGGGTCTCTGAGATACTCCACACTGTCGTCCAGTACCAGATTCAGGAGCTGGTCGTAGCCCTTCAAGACGCCGTGCACCTCGCGCCCGCCCATCAGCTTCACTATCACGCCCTTGTCTATCAACCGCCCCAAGTCCAGCGCACTCTCCTTTCTGCCTGTCGCCATGTCGGCGCGCGACCGAGGAACAATCCCTACCTCGCGCTAAAAAGATCCAATTTCCGACGTCGTCGAATTAGTAGTGCTTTTGGATAAAACAAACAAGCAGGCCGGCCCTTTCAACACGGCGCGATGAGCTCGTTCACCGCTTTGCCCCACTCGCGTTTCGTTTCGTTTGTTTTGATGCGCAGAGACAATCGCCCGCGCGCTGCTTTGTTGTCAGCGCGCCGTCAGTCCACACTTGCTAGTATGTTTGTACCCGTAATCAGTATTCCCTGCGCAGTATATCACGCGCGCGTGCACACTTTATGTCACTCTTATAGTACCCGTACAATACTTGGATCAGTATATATACGGCGGTAGTTATTTTTTGGGGTACATATCATCGCATATCATCCGCCGCCTGCGCTGATCCTACAGATACGGGTACTGTCAAATCCCGCTACAAGAACAATAATGCGAATTGGTGCTAGCGGTAGCAGTTATCCATATCAACCGTCGGTCGATCATGAGCTCATACCAGCAGCCACCCCCCGCGGCCCTTCCCACACGAGCAGTGCGAAAAGTGTTGGTGCTCGGATGAGCAAGCGGCGCGGTTAATGTCTGCTTCATTTCAAGTTATTGAATCGATGCGTGCTGTCATGCCGGTTAGGTGCGGTGCTCCAAGCCCGCAACCTACTGCTTCACTATTTATCTTTTGCTCGCTCCAGTCGAGTACAGGGCCGGCAGGCATGATGAGCATGCCTTGCCAAGTCTACACCCACGTGCAGCCGTGACAGCGTGACAGACTTTGCGCGAAGGCGTCATGTTCAATTCCGACGCACTCAGTCGAATGTTGCGTGTCAGCTTCAAGGCCATGACGTGCCGAACCGCGTTATGCTGTGTCGGACTGTTGCCGATGCATGTTGTTTGGCTTGTCGGCTTACTCGGTGGTCAGACGACGAAACTTTCGGCACAGGCAGGCAGCGGTACTGCAATATCGCTGTCTTGCACTTACCCCGTCGTCGAAGCCCTTTCAGTGGTCTGAATCCCAGTCGAAAGACGGGAGTTACAACAATTTGTTATGGTTTGTTGCAGAGACGCGTGAATAGGAGCGAGCGCGGCGCAGTATGAATACGCTGCGGCACATCGGGGTCGTTTTGTCGGGGATCGTTCTGAGGTTAAGTATCAGCGAGGGACAGCTACCTGATGACTGGCAGACCGAGTTCCTCAGACCAGGTGAAATGTCACGCAGTCATTTCACACTCTTCGACAAGTTACTTCCGCTCGCACCGGTTTTGCATCATTGCCGATATGGGAGTCGTAGATGCGAATGAGAGAGAGTGGCAGGTGCGTGTGACTCGGCCAGACGTCATCGTCCTTACCACAGTGTGCCTCCCTTGTGTAGTCGAAGACCCGAATGAAGTTCATCAGGTTCCTTCAAGCCTTACTAAAATGGTGCGCTTGCTCGATCAGACGCAGACTTGCTACCTTGAGTGGCGCTGGCGCGTATGCGAGGTGTGTGTGGGGGTGCTGAGACACGTACTCCGGTGCATTTCGTTCCTCAGATGCTGTTGGCAGTGGAGCGAGTCTACAATCCAGAGCTGAAGGAGGATGACCCGATGCTGAACCCCGCCATTCGGGAGCAGCTGCGTGCCCAGGGGTTTTCGATTGACGGTAGCGGATTTGGCAGGGCTGCACCTTCGGATGGCGTCAGGGAAGCTGGCATGCAACGCATTCGCAAAGCGCATCGGAGTGAGACCGTCCCACTGGCAGACGACTTCGAGCCTGGGTTTCCAGAGCTATGGCACAAGGTGCCGTGCAGATCACCCCCCCCCCCCCCCCCCCCCCCCCCCCCCCTTCCCCTCCTTCCCCCTTCCCTATTCTACCTGACCAATGGCTAGGCTCGCCGTCGCCCGGCGTTTCCTGCGCGCGTGTCTTTGTATGCTAGGTGGCTGGCGGGATGGTCTCTGCAGACTGTGGCAGTGTGGAAGGGGAGGCTCTTTGCTTTGATCAAGACGAGGCACGGCACGTGGTGGGTGTGGCCTCGAATGTACTTTAGGGGTGTTAAGGCCAGATTCATGAGCATCAGGAAATACACTAACGTCGAGTCTCTCTACTGGTTAAGAGTGCTGGGCAGCTGGGATGCTTCCGGGGTGCATCACTCATTAGCGATGGATCGAGATGGTGGCCTGATTGTGCCACGATGCTTGTGTCGTGTTGTCAGGTCACAGCGGCGATGCGATTGATAGGCGGTGCGTCCGTTCGATTTGCGCTTTGGATGTCACCCACGGACGAGGCAGCGCCGGTAGTGCTGGAGTACCAGACCTCTGGCTCAGATGCATGGTGCGCCGCCTCCCATCTCACCTCTTCCTATGAATTGTGACCTGGGCATCTTTTTATTCCGCTTATGCTTTACTCAATACCCGCAGGCAACGCGCGGCGATGTTCAACCCACAGAGCTACAGATTGCCTGCCCCGTCAAACCCTAACAGCAAGTTTCTGGAGAGCGGTGACGCGTCTGATCACCAGGGCTTCATCTTTTTCAACGTCCCTCTCTCCCGTGCAGCAGATTCAGGTGCGCTCTGCCCATGCACACCTCACACATTACGTCATAATCGTCACTAAAGTAGATTCAAACTCACACGCACATCCTTTCTTCCTCACCCACTAGCCCCTCCTTCCTTTTAACCATGTTAGGGGCAACCAAGCTGAGGTGGACCCAGCTGTGGGAAGCGAATGAGAGTGCTGGAAATTCCACGTCAGTTCCCGCAAGCTGGGCTTTGGACAATATCAGTGTCGAGGTTGGTTAGCTTGCTCCTCCTCCCCCCCTCCCCCCCCCAATATCCTCCCTTCCTTTGTAAGGGACCGCTCATCTCTTTGAGCGCACCATTGAGTATTTTAAATGCGATGCATGTCAGCTCAATGCGGCGGCCCGGCCAGCTGTTATTCTCACTGTGTCAGAGGATGTGGGCAGCGACGGCAGCATTGGGCTGGTGGGCGTCGTGGCACAGTTCTCTGAGCCTGTGATTGGATTCGATAGACTGAGAGTCAAGGTGCTGCTCCTTCCTTCTACACAGTTCCCCATGTCCGCAGTTTTTCCCCTTGTGCAAGCGCAGGTCCATGTAGCTCTCTGCCTCAACTAGAATTTGGCGTCTGATTGTGTTTTTGAACCGATGTCATACCGGATAGGCGAGTGGCGGGACGGTTGCAAGTGTGAGCCGCCTGACGGGGACAATCGCTGGCCAGGGAGAGATGTACACCATTCACGTTGTGCCACAGGCAGGCTCAGGTAAGGGTGCGCATCATCTTGCTTAACTTGGTTACTGCATCGCGCGGAATTTTCTGACCTGACTCAGTGTGGGAATATTGCAGATGAGCTGACGCTACAGATTCTTGAGGGGGCGGGCGTGACAAAGGGGGGGAGCAAGAGCATGGCCTCCAACAGCGTGGTGGTTTTGCTGAACTCCATCTCCACGTCTCCGGAACAGAGCGATGAGAGCATTGATCTGGAGGCCACTGGCTTCGATGAGGAACAGCAGGTGGGGATAGATCTCCGTGCATCTGTTCTGTGATCTTACCAGTCTTCGCATCGGGTGGTCTCGACCATACCTGGCTGAGGTGCCTAAGTGCACATGCGTCCTGCAGGGTGAGACTCACGGGGCTGACGAACTTGCATCCAGTAGCAATGTCATTGTCTTGCAAGCAATGCAAGAAATGCAGGTACGTTTGACCTGCGCTGTCTTTCAGCTCTAGGCATGCATCGTGAATGATGCCGAGTATTGGACTCCATGTGTGTGTGTGTTTTGGGAGGACAGAATTACGTATGCATGAAGGATTGTGTGTGTGTGTGTGTGTGTGTGTGTGTGTGTGTGTGTGTGTGTGTGTGTGTGTGTGTGTGTGTTTGTGTGTGTGTGTGTGTGTGTGTGTGTGTGTGTGTATGTGTGGGTATCTCTTTCCCCTTGTGCTGATCGTGTTGAATTGACGTGGTGTGGACAGACCCGTATAGAGTACCTGGAACGGGAAGTTCGGCGGCTACAGCAAGTGGAAACAGACCTCGCCTACTTGAAGAGCTCACTGTTACGGCGGTTCTGACTTTGTAAGAATGGAGCAGAGCGCATATATCGCAATTTCGGATTAGACTGTGCGGCAAGATTTGATGAGAGGGCTCGTGGCAGTCACTCGTGGTGATTGTTAGATTCAGCCCATTGTCTAAGAAACCTCATAGACTATAATGAAAAAAAAAATATTTTCAGCACCGTGCGCCTTGCCACTGCACCATCAGTTGCGAGCCAGGTTAGACGTATGTCTGCAGGTTCTGTTACCATTTTTGGCCGCGCCGTAATTGTGCGGTAGCTATGCGCAATGTGGCGGTCTCTCTTCGACCTAAACCCTTCAGATGAGAGAAAAGTCCTGAATACTCACCAAACGGTGTGCGTGGGAGTGCGGTGGAGAAGAAAGCGGTTCCATACCAGAGAAAGTTGCTGTCGTATAGAGCGCTAGATACGGAGTGGAAGTTTATTGTAGGCCGAAGTATTGAAGGGGTAAGTGCTATTGTACGAGGGCTCATATCAAGTGTATGTGCCATCACTGGGACCACCGCGCTTCTGAAGAAGCGAGTGGCCCTCTCAATAGGCTATTGTTGTAATCATTGCCCGTTATACGCAGAATATGCACTCTACCAGTGCCGGCAAAAGGCCACTTGCAAGTAGCAAGCAGGGCAACCAGAAGGCTCGCCTGGGCTGCTGTGCTACGGATCCCCTGTCGACCGAATCCGTCTGACCAATACAGCTGGCGTGCTGAATGTGCGTTAGCACAACTAGCCCTACCCCTGCAGGCTTTCGCCTTGTGACTCATCACCGGCGGTGGCGGGGGTCATGAAAACCTTTCCAACCCCCATATCGCCACGCCTCAGTTCGGCCTTATGATGTCTCCAGTGGGAAAACCAGCTAGATCGGCCAACACGGAGGTCAAGAGAGGAGGGCCTCAAGTACACGGACAAAGGAAGAGAATGTAACTGCGAAGCGACAGCGACGACGGACGACGGCCGGCTCAGCGGAAAGTTGTTGACAGCTATCGCCTCTCAGGGAATTCCACAACCACTAACTTACGATGGTGGCCTACGCTTTACGACGTGATGGCTTGGGGGCTGCGTCTATCGGAGGAGGCGTTGGGTATAATACCACTATGAGGGGGTTCCTTTCTTCAGCAGCAAGTTCTATCATCGCCGTCTCGGAGTTTGCGCTCGAGGTAGGCTCAAATTTGGCTATTTCTCAGCGTTGTGGACACCTCGACCTCAAGCGCCAAGCCAAACCCTCACCCTCACGACAAAACGCAAATTCTCTAAAAGGGGCCTCGTTAACGGGAGGCACAGCAAATCGCACTGCCCTCGGCGCAACGACCGAATTTGGTGTAGTTTGGCTCAGATTGAAAACTACCATATCGATTCGGGTTGTGACCTCAGTGCCGGTACGTCCAAAGAGTAGCCGGCTCAGGTTTTGGCTGTTATCCTCACAGCCCCCAAATTCAAAGCACACCGCAGGCCTCTCGCGCCATATTGCTCGTGCCGTGTCGCAGTTGTGCTGTATCGAATGCGCAGCAGATGCCGCCGCCTTTATTATCTTTCTACCCGTAAGGATGATATGTTGATATAGCAGAATATCAAAGGGGCGGGTCCAATATGCAACCAACCTATTACACTCATTAAATAATATTTCTTACAAAAAAAGCAGTGGAGGCCACCAAGCAAAAAGAAAAAAAGGAGGAAAAAACCTAAGCCCGAGGAACAGGAAGGCATGCCACAGCACCAGCACTGCCCTCCTGAAAAGCATCGCGGAGATAAGAACCCAGAGTGCCATGAAGAGCATCAGAAAGACGTTGCATGAATTCACGTCGCACAGCATCCCCCAAAAAACCCCGAAACGGAACAGAAGTAGATCGACGAACAAAATGTTGCATACGGACATAACTGTCAGAGCGCAAGGAACGAGAGTCAGCGGCCCCCATGCCAGGGAAGCGACGAACAACCACCAAAATAGCCAAGCGATCGACCAACTCAGCCGCCATCGGCGCCAACCGGCCCCCATCCTCCATGGCGAAGGGATAATAATAGTCATGGACCGACTGAACCGAAGGCGTGCCAAGCAAAGCGGAAGTGTGGAGGTCCGCATCAAGTTTGCCTTGCTGAGCTCCCAATGCAAGGCTGCCTGGGAGTGGAAGGCGAGCACCTATACGAGGAACGTTGGTGTTCGTGCGAGCACTTGTAACCGTCACATCAACAACAAGATGATGGTGCGGAGCCATGAAGTCTAACCAAACCACATCCCCAAGACGATCACGTGAAGCTCCCGACCGAATACGGCGGACCTCCAACCGCAAATCCCGGCCCTTAGTAGCCCTCGCTTCAAGCATGAACTCTTCAAGCACGTGGACAATACGGTCGTGGAGTTGAATGATACACCAAGAGCACGGGCACCGGGGGATATGGTCCATGAGCATAGCGGTTGTTGAGCGCTCACCCGACATAAAGATGCTCGATACCGTCGGCGAAGATCCATACCCGCGAGATTCTGAAGGGGCCTCATTGCACCGAGGGCATTTTCGAACATGAGCGGCGCGCTCCGCAGTCAAGCCAAGCACCCGGTGGGCTGCCATTGTATAGCAATCGGATGGCACCTTGAAACTGGACTCATGTGAAGCGAGAAAGAGAGCCACAGCCCCGCGACCCGTACCCGATATCACCCTCATAAAGTCCGGTGGGGAAGGTCTGCAGAACGCCAAGAGGTCAAGGTAGGCCCGAGCACGAAGAATGCGCGAAATGCCCCCTATTACACTCCTGCTATTCTTCATTCTGATCCATACTCTGTGACTCTCTGTATGCGTGTTATATAGTAGAGGAGTGTATGATGCACCTACGACATTATCAGCATGGTTTGTTTACAAATACTGTGGTATCACGCCCTCCTGCCGTGGGAGGAGTGGGAGACGACTTGGAGAGACGCGTACGGGAGCCGTGAACGAGCCCGACTCAGGCACCAAGTCACTCACCCCGAGCACGCAACCTATTCTCTGGAAACTCACCCCGTCGCACTTCGTGTATCGCTGTCGCTTCGATCTGTGTTCAACCAACATTTAGTCGCGAACATCCACGCGAGTGGCGACTTCCCTGCTTGTGAGAGTTCCGGTGTGATCGGCTCCGGGTTTGAGGTTGGTTGAACCGTCGCAGGGTAGTGAAGCATTTTGTGGCGATGTATAAATTTTAGAATTTGTCTCACCCTCGACTACTACACTCCCTCTTCACTCACCAGCCCAGACTCAGCCGGCGCCTGGTTGAAGGTTTTTGAAGGGCCCCGTATTGCACGGGAGGGGGTCTGGAAGTGGGGGTTCGACGGGGTTTATGAGCGATAGCCAAGCCGAATGGGCATAGAGCTTCCGAGTGGGAGGCATAGCGAGAAGAGGACAGGCAGCGGGGGCGGACTGGTGGCGGGGGGAATGCACTGCGCGATGTCCAGCCTCAAGGTGGCGCACGCGAGGGGGAGTCGGGGCTCGCTGAGCTACCTGAAGGACGCGAGCGCGATTTCGGGGAAGGCGCCGCTTATGGCGGACGTGGGGCCGGAGGGGCTGCCGGCGAGCTACGACGCTGCGGAACGCAGGCGCAAGTGGACCACCTTCACTGTCTACCTCGCCGCGGTGGTGGAGCGAGCAGATGAACAAATCCTACCCGCACTTTACTTTGTATGCTCCCTTTCCCATCCAACAACTATCCATCCTATGCACTCACTCAGCACCACCACTCTCTTCTTCACCCACCCAAGCCTCTCTCTGATTCACCCCTTATCGCTATATTCCTCTCATGAACGCATGCCCAATGGCAATGGATTGGTAATGTTTACGGATGATGCTGTGACTGCAGTTTGTGGGCTTATCGCTGGGTGCCACGCCTTCTCAGTTGGGGACAATCACCCTGGCGAGGTGCGGTGCGATGCTGAGAGTAGACAACCCTCCTGCTCTTCTTGCGACGGCCGTCCGGAGTGATTCACGCTGAAAATATTGCTACTGCTGTCACGAATGCAGGGCGTTAGTGCAAGCGCTCACATCACCGCTGAGTGGAGCGCTTGGAGATACGCATGACCGTGGGCAAATCATTGCTGCCGGATGCTGTGCGTCTCTCTTTCACCCTCCACCGCCACAAACTAAATTACGCGGCGCATGGCCACCTCACTTCGCTCCATCTCAACCCTCCACCATATTGCTTCCCGCCTGACCGCTCGTTTATTTATGGGATCGTAACTGCTCTCCCCCTTGTGCTCTGCAGTTCTCTGGGGTATCATGACCGCTGCCATGGGAATCGCCAATGACCTCACTACCGTAAGCTCGCCTTTCTCTCTTCGCGTTTCACCCCACAGAAATACTGACCTTTGCTCCCTTCATTGCCTTCAAATTCTCGGCCTTGTCTGACTTTTCTCGCCTTACTGTGCCCGCAGGCAGTCTTCTTCAGCGCTTGGAACGGGCTTGGCCTCTCGCTAGTCATCCCCAGCAGCCAGAGTCTTATTGCAGACTATTACCCGGCGCGCGCACGGGGAAAGGCATTTGGACTGCTCTATATGACGGGCTCCTTTGGCGGCATGCTAGCTGGCGTGTTTGCTACCAACATAGGCGGCAGGTGCAGCCGCATTCAAATCCCAACCCACTCATCTCTCCCTGTCTCATGTATGCACACATGCAAACACACACGGACACACACACACACACACACACACACACAAGTATAAACACATACACACTCATGCACACACGCACACACACACACACACACATTCACACATGGGTCCCAATGCAACTGTCTCACATCCATTGGTCCTGCAAGTCCCAGCGGATATGGAGTGTATTTATCACGGTGTTGAGAAGGGCAAACGGGCTTTTGGCGTAGGTCACCCTTTGGTATAGAGGGCTGGAGGTTTGCCTACTACTGCACCGCGATGGTCAGCATAGTGACGGGCGCGATGGTGATTCTTTGGGCGGTGGATCCCCGTAAAGTGGGCGGCACCCTCGCACGCCGCACCATCACGGACTCCATGTGGGTGGAGACCAAAATGATCTTCCGCATCCGCAGCTTCCAGATCATTATTCTGCAGGGGATAGCTAGTGCGATGCCCTGGTTCGCCTTTGGCTACCTCACACTGTGGTTCCAGCTAATGGTGGGCTGACCTATCCCGGATACTAGCTGTAGAACACCCGCCTTCACCCGTTGCTCACCCCTCTCCGGAACACCATTCACACCTCACACTTAACTTGCAGGGCTTCTCCGACTGGCATGCCAGTCTGCTGGTGGCCTCTTTCGGGATGTCGACCGCCATCGGATCCTTCCTCGGTGGCCTCATCGGTGACATCGCGAGCGTCACATACGCTGAGAATGGACGCATTATGGTTGCACAGGTGAGTCATCACTCTGACCCCGAGTGCCCTTAACACCATTGTGATTCAGACGAGCGACCCAATAACCCTCCCCCCCCCGCCCCCCCCACACACATTCACAACACGGCCGCAGATCAGCACAGTGATGGGCATTCTGCTCAGTGCCGTGCTGTTGCGGGTGCTTCCACACGGTTCCGGCGTTTCCGCCTGGTTTTACACCTACATGACGCTGATGGTCCTGATGGGTCTCACCGCGAGTTGGTGCGCCGCGGCCTGCATTGGCCCCGTCTTTTCAGAGATTGTACCCGATCACCTCCGAAGGTACCCTCCCCCTTTTCCCTCCTCCCCTTCACCCCCTTCCTTCCAAGTAATTGCTTCCCCCTGTTTGCCGTGGCAGCGCCCAAATCTAAACATTCATAATATCCTTGATTCCGTTTCCATTGTTCTCGGTAGTATGATCTACGCGTATGATCGCTGCATGGAGGTCGCCATCGCCGCGTGCGCCACCCCAATCGTCGGCCTTGTGGCAGAGCATTGGTATGGCTACGTCGGAGCAGTGGCCAGGCAACAGGTGGGTACACCGCTCACCCCAGCAGCTGTCTCCCCCATCTGAAACTGTCAGGTTTTACGTGTTCGGTTTCTGTTTTGTACTGATTGCAACTGCACAATGTCTGCAGTGAAATTTGTTTTTGTTGAATACTTGTTGGCTCTGAGATATGTCGCTGAAAACGGATGAGCATAGTTGAATTATATATGAAGCATCTGTCGTGTTCAAAAAAATGGAAGACATTTGACAAGACACATCTATACAGTGATTTCATGAAGTTTTCACTTAAGAATATTGTTGCTTAGTTACAATGCTCCCCGACTCTTCCCAATCTTCTCCAAACTATATCTTGGAAATCCTGATTGCAACTAACTTCCCTGCCTTTCCGCTCTTGCGATGTTCTGGCAGGGCCCGGGGGGTGCGATACATTCTGAGAGAAACGCCCAAAACGCAGAAGCATTGGGCAACTCCCTTTTGGTACGCGCCTCACTCCCCGCCGCTTTGTTTGATGGGGTAGAGTTCGGGCTTGCCAGGTAGTCCCAACTCCCTTTAGACCACTCTCTCTGCTTTACTTGAATTTATTTTGCCTTTATTACAACTCCTGCTGCAGATCTGCCTGATGGTGCCTTGGTTCTTCAGCCTCGCGTGCTACGGCTTGCTGTACCGCTCCTATCCCAAGGATAAGGCGCGCTTGTCGCTGCCAGAGACGGTTTACTCCCGCCTGCCGCCCGTCGAGATGTAGGCCGGGAGTGGCAGGGACAGCTTCCGAACTCGAAGCGCACACTGTCTGGTACAGAGGCACAGCTGCTCGATGTCGAAGTCGTCTGTTTTAGGTGGTAGTGATGGTGCTGTCAGGGGGAGCGCTGCCGTAAGTGCTGCACAACTTCAATTTATGCTGCCTTTGCGTCGCGTCTGGACCGTCGCGTCTCGCTTGCAATGTGTGCACGTGTAAGCAATCCGCGCGAGAAAAGATGAATTTAGGGTTAATATAGGGTTTTTAGGGTTTGTGAAGATGATAATTACGTAGTTCATCATTGGCGAAACATTGCTCCCGGAACGTGAATCGCTCCGCACTTTCTGTCTCCTTTTGTTTGGCGACTTAATTTGCGCGAGTAGACGATTAATAGCGACGATGCGGGAAGTTGGGAGTGCACCCATTGCGCTGTTTCACGGAATTTGGATTAGCCCATTGCTATTTGGACGGAATTTGGATAGCGATAAGATTCCCCGCATTGAAATGCAGTCTTTACTTTAATTGTGTGCTCGTTTGTTTATTAATAAATAACATGCATGTTGTGATTACAAGAAAGTTTTATTTAAACATTTATTACTCATATATATTATTATTTCTGTCTCAAATATAATTGGCACGAAAGTCAGCATCAACATGTATGGACGGTTAGCGAGTGCTATGACCACAGCGGTGTCCCGTAGGCATGGTACACCGGACGGAGACGACGGCGATAACGAACCCATGTGGTCGTTAGAACTCGCTTCGTCGTGGGCGCGCTTGGACGCTGCGTGCGGTTCTCACGCTCTCGCCGAGTCTGAACCTTTGATAACCACAGCCTTAGCGATGCTCCCCCCGAAACGTCCAACGGTGGCTCGCGCCGGCTGCGTTGCCGAAGCCCGATCAAACAACGAGTAGATTGCCCAGTCCCTTGATGGCCTACCCTCGCTCGTCCCTCTTTCTGCGTTTGCCACGGACATCTTTCCAAAGCTACAAGCCGACATCAGTGAGCGTGTCAACTTGTTTCGCTTCGCGAAGCTCGCTCCCACGTTTTCCAACCGCGCTCGGCCGGAGTCTAGGCGTTTTCTATCTCGTCTCGGCCACGGCGCCCTTGCGTTTTTGGCTTCGGACCCGCCTACTTCGGGTCGCCTGGGCGAGCTCCGTGAAAAGTTCCCTGAGCACTACGACGCAGTTTTCCGCGTCGCGGTCTGTCGCATCTTCGGCCTACCCTCATCCCGCATCCTCTCTTCTCTACGCTCCCCCACTGCTTGTGCTTCTTGCCATCTCTCGGTTCAAGCTATGCGTGGTGCGTTCTCGTCGGCGGGTGTTGACATGTCGGATGATGCGTGGGCCACTGCTTTTGCGGACCATTTGGCTCGTTGCGGCGGAGATGCTTCGGTCCACACCGCTCACTCTTGGTTAGTGACGGCCCTTGCGGAAATCATCTCCGAGGTTCGTGGCGCACTCGGGGTTGGCGTCGAGGTCCTCACAGATCCCACGATGTTAGTTCAACTCCCCAACGGCAACGACGGTCTCCCCGCGGATGTGGGTGTCTTGCACTATCACGGCATCCGAGGCTCAAAACTTGCCCTCGATGCCGTGGTTTCCGGTTTGTTCGGCGTGTCTAGCCCCCCGTCACCCGAAGTCGCTCTCCGCCGTGCTGAGAAGACCAAGTTCGAGAAGTACTCGGAGGGGTTGAGGAGTCGCCCCGACATCCGCTTCATTCCCTTTGCAGTCACGGAATTTGGTACTCTTGGCGGCCACGCCACGGCTTTCTTGACGGAGCTAGCCAAGCAGGCAGCCGCATCTAAAGGGATGCACGTGGGCAAGTTGTTGGCCTCCTGGCGTCGAAAGGTCTCTCTCGCCGTCCATGTTGCTCACGCGGACAACGTCTTGCGTGGTTTGTCCGCCGCTGCGGACGGCACGGAGGCCGCTTCTTCCTCGGCTGGGATGCCTTCTCCGGCCACGGCGCTCTTCACCCGCGCCATGGGCCGCAAGCGTCCCCGTGCTTCCTCGAGCGGCGCGTGAGGCGCCGCTTGTCGCCTCAAGTGTTGCATTCTCGGCGTGGCTTAAGAGTTTCCTTAGTATAATCTGCTAGGTTTGTGCACAATGTAGTGCTTTCCTTTTGCTGTGCTTTGGATTCCGTGATCCTCTTGCCACTCTTGCCCTCTTGTTTCCCCTCCCACTTTCCCTGTCCGTGCTCATCTGGTTCTTCTTGTAAGCAAAAAAATACCCACGAAAGTCAGCACGGTATTATTGGTACGGTAGCACTCCGCGATATTACTCGAGGAACTCATGGAAAATATTTAGCGAGGTATTCAACAACAAAAAGAATTTAGGAGCAGTCGCATGTGTCCGCAATTTCACACTACCTGCCCTGGGCACGAGTCACTGGTTGTGCTGTGGCGAGGATAAAGGAGGTGGTCGGGTTGGTGCTATGATTGCGGTTTCGGAGTAACTAGGAAAACGTTGACGGCCCCCAACGAGTCGCCCACCAGGAGGAGGAATCTCCCGTCGCCGCAAGGGGCGCAGACCATCTTGCGCACACCTCCACTAACCACACCCACTTGGCCCGCCGGCTGAAGCGCACCGTCCTCGTCCTACGCTTGCGAAAACCACCAGCGAAAGAAGGGGTACAATTATCTTAGACCAGAGCTATTGAGAGGGCGCAAACGAACTACCCTAGCATTAGTCGGGGACAGGTGAAGAATGCTGTCGTACCTTGCACCATACACGCACGGTCCCAGGGATAGTGGGGGAGGCCGTAAAGACCAGCCAACTGCCGTCACCGACTTCACACGTCGCCAGCGCTGGCGCGAGTCCGGGTTTATCGTGACGCAACTCATACAAACAGTTGGCGAAAGTAGGGGAGCGACTGCGACTCGCCCCAGCCTCGCCCTCCCCCCACACCCTTACCATCCCATCGAGTCCTGCGGACAGAAAGTGTGGTCCCGCGTGCGCTAAGCCGGTGACGCGCCCGTCGTGGGCGCCGTGCCTCTGACGGAATTCCCACTCTTTAAGCGGCCGCCCCAAAGATACGTCCACATCCCACTCGCATATCGAGCCATCTGCCACACCGGCGTATAGTCGAGAGCGATGGGTTGTCAGCGTGAGGATGTCCCCCTTGAAGATTTGCAAGTCGCCGGCGTGCTCGATACCGTCAGATCGCAGTCGTTGCTGTAGCGGTGGGATGCAGCGCCATACTTTGACGAAGTTGCACGCGCAGCTGAACAACAACAGCACTTCCGGCTGCTCACTGCGGCTGCCGTCGGAAGAAGAGGGGGCGATACTGACGGCTGCTATCGAGCGCACCCAACCAGTGTGCCCGCTCAACGTGCATCCCGCGTCCTCGACGAGTAAACTGGATGCCAGTTGGGCGTTGTTGACGTCACAGTACTCGTCGTCGGCGACGTTGCGCCACTTCAAATGCCACGCCTGCACATTCCTCTCAAATGCCCCGCCGAATAGAGTCAGCTCCGTTCGTCGCTTATTGTCCACGCTGCTGGCTGAGCTATGCGACCATAGGGCAAATATGGGCCGTCTGCCAGTACCGCGTAGACTGCAGCACTCCTTCGTGACCCCCTTCCCATCAAGCTCAATCTTCCAAACGGCAGTTTCCCCGTCAGCAGTGCTTAACGCGATGTGCGCTGAATTCCCGCCTAAAGAACAAAAACAGCGGAGGATATTTCAAAGGAGATGATGACATTGCCTAAGATTATCGAGCAAATCATGAATACATGTTTTGCGCTTCGCATTAATTTATATCGAGAGTCTTACAGTATATCTGTGGTACTGTTGAGAAATGCGAAAACGTCAAGCGGCATACAATTCAAAAATACAGAGCCACCAAAAAAAAATTGCAAATACCAGTAAGGATTAGGGCACCTCGCCGCTTGCTGACGATGAAACAGATGAGGGGCAGGGGGCACACATCTGCAGCCACACCACTACCTGAGCTTTTAACTGTACAGCAATTAAAATAGCGATAACTGAACGTAATTTCACGTGTGCTTCGACAGCCTGCTGCACAGCGCCTCGACATGCTGAAAAGTGCTAGCGACAACTCGAAGTGCTAGCGACATATTGAAAGTGCTAGCGACAGCCCGGCTCGTGCTCCTGTAGACGTGTTCTGTATTCTGACGCACTCGCAACTCGCAAGTGGCACATAAGAATCGATAGCTATTTATGGAGCGGGTGGTTGTTCATGGAGAAGGGGCTGTGAAGAGGATGTTCGTTGCGGGCGGGGGTATAGTGTAATGTTCGTCTTTGCTTCAGGAACTATCGCGGGTGCATCCTAGTTATGACGTGATCATAGTTGTGACGTGGCTCACTCCGTTTTGGTAGCCAGTAATACGGCAGGAAGCTAAATGCATGGGTGTTAAATGGATATCGGCCGTCTAACCTTTCGAGTGCAGCGCGTATTACTTGCCTTCGACTCGGAGGAGCTCAACTGCAAGCACGCCGCTGCGCCCCTGGTGCACCACGCCCGCGTGCTCTACCACCAGGGCTCGCGCTCGCACCGTTGCACATTTTCCGGCGTGGTATAAATTTGCACAACTCTGGCGGCGGAGAGACGGTGCCACTGTCGTCGTCCCCCTCCCCGGTGTCCATCTTGACGCCAACCTACAAGAGAACGTAGGCGGATCCACCCCGATAGTGCGAGAAATATTGTGTGTACAGATACGGCATGGTGACGGGGAAGCAGGAGAAAGGCTTCTGAACATGCTGCGGTGCTGCACTCTAAGAATCCTCGTCAAGGATCCTTGTATCACTGGAGGTAGCGACGTGCATCCACGGTGTGGGCGCTCGTGAAGCTTATTCCCTTTCTATGGTGGTATGGCCGGTTGGGGGGGGGGGGGGGGGGGGGGGGGGGGGGGGGGGGGGGGGGGGGGTGGGATTCGGCACAAGAATATGACGCGACGCTACAACCCGTCCCGTCAGCTAAAAAATATAGAGCTTATATAGTGGGAAGTTTCCGGTCCTTTCTTATCCTGTAAATAGTCTGTCCCGTACATGTTATTGGTCATATTGATTATATAGCCGCACTATATATATAGGGCGGTGCTGATGCTGTGGCATGCCTCCATGTTCCTCGGGCTCGGGTTTTTTCCTCTTTTCTAACTTTTGCTTGGTGGCTTATGCTGCTTTTTCTTGTAAGGAAATTTTGTAATTATATAACCGCATGGCGCGCGCTTCCGCGCGCGGGGGTGCGGAGAGCGGAGTTCCCTGCTTGCTTGTCCCTCGCCAACGTAGAGGACATAAGTTTCTTGCTTGGTAGTTGGTGAGGCCTTGTAGTTTAGGGCCCGGCAACCAGATGTGGTGTCAGTTTAGGTGCGGGGAGGGGGGGGGGGGGGAGGGGGGGCTTGGATGGAAGTCTCACATGGGGAGGAGCCTTCGTGGTCGGTGAGAACGTTATTGAGATAGTGGGAGTGGTTCTCCCGCTGTTGTAGCTCCTTAGCCACCACCATGAGATTTAAACGGATATGTACCGTGCCGGTAGTGGGGGGGGGGGGGGGGGGGGGGGGGGGGGCGGAGTCTTGGGGGCGAAAGGGGTTAGGCTTAGGGCACATGTGGATGTTGTCGTGGAGGAGCTTGACGCCCAAGCGTCGGCCGGCCTCTTCGATGCTCTTCTTAGTTGTAGAGGTGGCTAGCACGAGAGAGAGGGCGATCAAAGGGCAAGTAAGTTTGCCGAGCTTGAGAACAACGGGGTCGATATCCGGGGTGCCGGATACTTCGCCGGTGACAGCCATGTTTGGGGGGTTTGAGCGAGAGGGCTTGAGACGACTGGCTTGTTCAAGTGGCGCGCTCGATTGACGAAGTCGCCGTAGGCAATTTTATGAAGGATAGTTGTTTACATATCCCTCCGTAGGACTTCTAATGGACACATGTGTACGCTAGACTTGTTAGCACTAGCATCCCGTTGCATAGTGCTTATGTACAAGGTAGTTATTTGTCATTCTAGTACTTAGTGTTATGCTATTAGCGGTACTCTATTCCCTATTTGTGGCGGTCGGCCGGCCCTTGCCGGTGCCTTCGCCGGCCGCCATCTCACTCTTCCCACTCCTCGGGTCACCACAGCCGGCCCCCCTCCGTGTAACTATCCGTTCCCAACTCTAATAAGACTCCGGGGGAGTCTTGGCCCTCCACCTATAGGTGTTCGCTATAGGTGTTCGCCGCTCAGTCGCGATGCGGTGCGATGGGTTCATATACACAATATGTTCCTATCGGGTACCGACTTTTGGCGGTACTTGGATAAGGCGTACACCTCCGTTCCGGGGAGCGGCGGTTCTATCCCCCTCCATGCCATTCCGTGTGTACATGGATTAAAAATAGTGGCATTGGCTAGTAAGTGGAACACGGAGGGTAAAAATCGTGCATGTTTTCCAAGATTTTGTCGAGTATTTTATACTTGTTATGCGGTTGCGATTGTGTTATGAGGTTCGGGTCGTCGTGATAGGGCGTTAGCTTCGTTTGATGAGCTTTTTTGGTAAAGGATTTCCATAATAGATTTGTTTGTACGTGAGTTGATGGCTAGGTAGGTATGGGGATAAGTCGTTGAGCCAAATAGCTTGTTGGCGCCGGCCTGATGATTCTTGTGTTGGCGGTAGGTGACGAAGTGTGGCATGGTCTGTAATGACAATTATCTTGGCACTACCTTCGATGTAGCAACGCCATTCTCTTAAAGCGCAAACAACGCCTAGAAGTTCTTAGTCGTAAGTGGGGTAATTTGTGTGAGCTAGCTGAAGGACCACAACGAAACATGCGCAAGGGCGTAAGTTGCCCGTTAGATCTTTTTGAATTAAAACATTACCAAGGGTAAATTTGCTAGCGTCGGTACTAATTATGAACTATGTGTCGGGACCACTGCGAGGGTTCATCATAACCGGAGATGAACAAAGAGATTGTTTGAGGACGTTTAAAGCGATTTGTTCGCGTGCGGTCCATTGCAATTTAGAGTTTTTACAGCAAATGTTATATAGGGGAGCGGCCATGTGTGAGTAACCATGAACATACCGTCTACAGAAGTTACAAAAACCGAGGAAGCTTTGGGTTTCTTGAACTGTGTTTAGGGCGTTGCCATTCGGAAACAACCTTGATTTTATTGTCGGAAGGGCGTTGTCCATTTTTACGAACTATATGTCCGAGGTATTCGAGCTAGTTTCGAGCAAAAACCATTTTTGTAGTTATAAGCGTATGTCGTCATTTTTCGTTTGAGGCAAGGAGGGAAAGAGTTATGTCGAGATGTTGTATGTGGTCGTCAAGAGTGTTATAAGTATAAAAATGTTTTCTAGAATGAAAGTGATTTTATGGGGTTGAACAATGTGGTTCGTGAGACGTTGGTAAGATGACGGAGCGGAAGTAAGTTAGAAGGGCATATCTATCCATTCGAATGGACCGAATTGCGTTTTAAATGCGGTTTTGTGTGTGTCTTCTGGGTAAATTCGTAATTGGTGATACCCGAGGGCAAGGTCAAGGGCCGAGTAAATTAGCGCTCCGGAAAGCATGTCGAGAAGCATATCGGCATTGGGGACAGGGAACTCGATTTTGCGCGGTAGTAATTATTGAGTTGTCGGTAGTTAATACACATACGAAGACCACCGTTGGTTGATAGGAGACGTGCATGTTTAAAGTATCAGTCGACGCATCATCATGAGACGCTGCAAAAGCCGTGGGCGTTTGAGGCTCTACACGTAACTGCGCACGAATCTCGATTCGCATGCCCTTTTGACGCAAGTCACGCTTGACGGCATCCATATTGAGACTAAGGACATTCCACGTGTCGGTTATGTAGTCGTACTCGTTACGCAAGCCCTTCATCAAGTATATGATGACCCGCCGGTCGTGGACGTCTTCTCCAACAAGGGCAAGCTGTCGATGCAATCTGACTAGCCGGTTCGGGTATTGAATGATACTCTCGCCGTCCGCTTGCGGCGTCACCATATCCTGGAAAAGCTCCAAAAGATGGTAGATACCGTGGTTTTCATAATGGCCGACCAACGCGGCTCAAGCAGCGATACCGCAGGTTTTTTCAGTCTCGGTAATATTCTCGCTGATGGAGAGATCGTCTTCATGTAGCACAAGAATCAAGGTGGAGTGTAGGGCACGGAGTACAAGGCACGGAAACACTTCTTCCACACATCAAATTTTCGCCTCTCTCCACTGTAGTTCGGCAGTTTCACGGCCTCCATTTCCGGTGCTTCGGCCGAGCTTTGAAGCGTACCACAAAATCAGGAAAATACCCACCAAGAACGACACCAAAGTACCGGCCAATATGCTCAAGAGATTATCAGCACATCACAGAAAAGGACCCCTACGGCGCGATGGCACACCCTCCCTAGCAACCTTCTTGCCTCGTTTCCCCGCCAATCGACCACTACTTCAGCTCCTACCCGCCCCTATCCGCTCCTCAATCTTCTCCTCTTTAAGGCCGACCTTCTTCGACCTTCATCCGCTCGGAACCGGCTCGATCCGACGCGTTTCTAGTCCTCACCAACCAGCTCCCGTCTCCCAGCAAGCCCCGACTCAACACACCCACACAAACCACATTGACCCCCTGTTAGAGTTGGGAACGGATAGTTACACGGAAGTCGTGCCGGCCCCACAGGGGGGCCGGCTGTGGTGACTAGAGAAGTGGGAAGAGAGAGAGATGGCGGCCGGCGAAGGCACCGGCAAGGGCCGGCCGACCGCCACAAATAGGGAATAAAGTACCGCTAATAGCATAACACTAAGTACTAGAATGACAAATAGCTACCTTGTACATAAGCACTATGCAACGGGATGGCAGTGCTAACACCCCCCCTCAAGGTAGCCGAGGTCTTGACGTCGTCCTAGCTTGCGTTGAGGAAGGTGCCATCTTGGTCGAAGGTTTAGTGCTTGTAGCGTGTGCCTCAAGCCGGGTAGGTGTAGCGACATGCGCTCATAAGAACGTGCCGCTACCGGCGAGTTGCCGATATGAAGCGGTTCCAAATGTACAGCGTAATTTACTATTCTGACATGTAGCGGGAAAAACTGTCCACGGGAGAATTAGCCGACGCATGAGAGCGACCGGCGAGGAGGAAGCACAACCAACAAGGCTGTTTGTGGCGTGTAGGCACGCAAAAACATAGACGGGCGCTCGTGTTGACTCCCTCCTTTCGCCGTGGGAAATTTACGCTCCTCGCTAAGTAAGGTGGGCGTTGCGGCAATTGCCTCGGGAAAAAACAATAACAATACTAATTAAATTACTGAAAGGCTAGGTGAGACTGAAAGCTGGGTGGGGCGAACGTGGCGCCGGGCGCTTTACACACGCTCTTCTCTTTTTTACGTGGGAGATGGTAGGACATTCGCGGACAACCAGCTCGAAGCCGAAGCGTAGGGTTGGTGGGACGATAAATTACTAGCGTGGCGCCGAGTGCTTTACACACGCTCTACTCTTTTTTACGTGGGAGTAGGTAGGACTAGCGTGGCGCCGAGCGCTTTACACACGCTCTTCTCTAGTGTATAACTTGGTGGAGGGCATGTTGTAAGTAATACCGCATACGTATTAGTTGCAGATAGCTACTGTAAGCTACTCTAGATATGATTAGTACATGTCTAGATCGGACATACCGATAAAAAAATTGACTCGGTACAGAGCTGTCGCTAGGCTGCAGTTCTAACACTTCTGTTGTCCCGACACCACGCTTGTAGGCTGGTTGTCGCCGTAACTGTTCCGTTTGCGGGACTGTGACTGTAACTACGTTTGCGTAAGTTATCTTCCACAGTAACTGTGTTTGCACGGTTCAATAGGTTATGGGCCCTCGCCTCACGTCACTCACGCGCGACAACTTGGTTCGGCGAGCTGCGATCGACAGCTCTCCCGCAGAAGGCAAGTTTCTATAGACACCTAGTACTTTCACCTTGTAGTCGGCGGTATCGCCAGTATAAACTGCGATTTAAAACCCGCCACCACCCCTCTTAAGTCAGCCACTCGACGGCGATAGCCAGCCACCCACACCGACGCACTCGTCGTGTGTGGACAGGGTGCACACATGTCCAAGCTGGAGAACGGGGGGGCGCACTATCGGGTGAATACGCATCCACAGGTTGCACGCCAGCCGTAGCTTACCTTTTTTATTTTTATATTATCTTAGCGACTCAGCCGCCAGCGCAGCGCTCCACATGTCCTGGCCTTGGCCCCGACTTGTGCCCCACACAGGGTGGAGGATACAGAAAAGGTGCTTTGAGACACCCCGGGGCTACATGCCGAGGGGTCGGCGGGCATCATGCCGTCTCTCTTAAACCACTGGTAGGCACGAATCCGGCTAGCGGTTTTTACCGCTGCCTGTTTTTTATTCTACTCTTTCTTTTTCGCCCTCTGTCGAAATGGCGCCAAAACTCGCTCGGCCGACTCTCCGCATGTTTCGCCTCCTGATTCCCCTGACCCAAGCTCTCATCAGAGCAATCTCGATCCCACCCAGGGTATTCTCGCGCTGATCCTTGAGCAAATGACGCTCCTTGAAGCTTACCTCGACTCGCGGTCGGCCGCCATTGTTGCTCTTCCTGCTGCGGTTGCTAATCCGCACCCCCTTGTCGCTCAGCGCCGCCACGATGCTCAGCTCGAACCCTTTCGGGACAGCCACGACGTGCACACCCTCCCCCTGCTTGTGCATCCCCAGCCTGGCTACGCCCCACCGGACGCACAGTCGGCCTTCGCTGCTGCTACCGCTGCAGCTCCTGTTGGCGACCCCGCCGTCGCACAGCGCCGTCCCGATGCGCACCGCGAGCCCTCGCGTCCCGAGCTCATGATTGAACACCTTCCACCACCCCCCCAATACCCCCTCGCTAATTCTGCCCTACACCGCGACCCCTCGCGTCACGACCTCGAGGTTGAACACCTCCCACCCCCCCCTACCCCCCCGCTGGATATGCCCTTCACCACCCCGGACCTCTCATCCCGGAGGCGCCCTCTCACCTCGTCCCCCCCTCCCGTGACCACCCGCATCCGTACGGCCCGCCGCCTTCCATGGCCGGCCGCTCTCCCTTTCCCGGTGGCCCACCTCCTCCCTTCCATGGACGGCATTCTCCCCCAGCCCAGCGTGGCGACCACACCCCCCGTGGCAGTCGTCGCCCCACCATTGAAGCCATAGTCATCGGCAGGGCGGGGATCCGACCTTTTTTTGGGGGTTTCGGGTAAGTCGAATTTGTTTTTTTCAGTCCCGAATGGATACGAATTTGAGTAATCGGGGGATGAGTTGAGTTGAACCCCACAATTTTTTTCATGAATTGAATAAAACCTAAAGTCACTAGGTGATGAGACTGGGTAGATACCCAGATTTTTTCGGCCGGTCCGAACAAGTACTTGGGCATGCATATCTCGATACGGACGAATACCTTTCGAATTTTTTTGTGAATGAATATACAGATATTCCCGAACTTCAGTCGGATTTCCGAGCCGGAACATGCAAGGAGCTGCTGCTGCATTATGTACTGAAAGATGATCATTTACATCGGATGAATATGAATTAAAAAAGCAATTTCTATCCCATACAACTTCGGAAGACCCTCCGTCGCACAGTGCCCGAAATTTGAGTGTGTTGACGGGTGTGCTTAAGGGGCACACCACCCTTGGGCACTGTGCTTCATCACCGGGATTTGATTTTGAATCAATGATCCTCTTTCTGTTGTTGCGCGCATGCGCTTGAAAAAAACATATTTGTGTGTGAAAGTGATGTTTGAAATCTACATGGCCAGTGTAGATTTCAACCACCGCTTTCACACACAAATTTACACAAATTTAGCGCATAGAAAATTTCTTGCATGCAAAGCATTCGACAGCAAAGAATGAGGACACAATGATGATTACACAATAACACAATTTGAAGTCATAATTACACTTTCACACGACATCACAATCGCCGACTGCGCCAATGACACTATAACAACCGCCTCTCAACGCCATATTTCCTATTTAAAATTCCTCTCCTTCATGCGTCCTTGACATCCACACGACCCTGCAAGCAAACAAAAAACAAGTCAACAATTATAATGCAAAAACATCCTCGTTATACATGTCGAAACAAACACGTTCATATGGTGTCTCACCTTCAAGGGTTTATGGACACCATCAATGCATGGTTCAACGTCGACTCTGACGACCCCTTCTTGAAGTCGTCGTGCATCCTTCCTGCTCGGTTGAAAACTCGTTCGCATGCAACACTGGTTGCCGGCTGCGCCAGGAATTGACGAGCCATTTTGCTTAGTGTGGGGAACTGAACCGCGTGCATACTCCACCACGACAGAGGGTCAATGTCCTTGTTCGCCACTTGGGGAATGTCTCCGTAATTGTCCAACTCGTCCTGCAACAGCACCTCAGGAATGTCATCACAGTCAGTGGACTTCCTCCCATACAATATTGCGTGAAGACCTGAAGTGGCACACAAGAGCCTGACTCACATGCTACATGTATCGACAAAAACAAACAAAAAGATAGCCAACCACCAACAAGCTATACAACATACAGCCACATTACGAGCCACATAACCGACCATTAGTATGTTGTACACGCAAGCTTGAATTTCGCTCACACCCGTCCACCTTGTGCCCCTCGGGCTGTGTAATTAAACTTATTCGACGCATACAATATAGACACACATGAACATAAGCCCAACACACACACACACACACACACACACACACACACACACACACACACACGAGGTGTCATATATTCGTTGGCACACACGCGCTCGTGCTCAACTCCATAAAAAGCATCCTGCGACGACACAGCAAAACTACATTACAGGAAGAAAATGATGGAATATCTATGATGGAATATATATAAATGAGGTACGGCTTGGCCGGCTAAGCGAAAAGAAGTGCCGATCAGGTATCAGCATAGTGTAAAACTTCGGAATGTGTAGCTTTTTATTGCCGTGCGTTTGCGAAATAGCAGCAGAGGTTCTGCGTGTGTGCGTGTGTATATGTAGGCGTACCTATGCGTTTAAGCCAGCCCGCTCGAAAGGCGGTTACTGTAGCAAGGGTTAGCGCGAATACCACTATTGAAAATATATAAGCTGCGATGGACGGGGCAACCACGGTAACGAGGACCGCGCGGCGGGCACTAGGAACGCGCTGCTGATCTTTGATTGCAACGCGACAATAAAACGACAACAAGCTTGACTGAAAGGGGTGGAGTTTCAGGTAACGCCACTAACCTTTCCCATCACCTCGACGATGGCTTGATGTAATTGCAGGCATGGTAGTGTCGACAGAAACGTTGCATCATCGTGTAGCCCACGATCGTGACGGAGGTGTCTCTGTATCGGTATTTCTGCCGGTCTGAAGCCTTCACGCGCCCTTTAATGGTGCACCAGTGAGTTGCAACGCACTCCAACCAAGCCCATGCATCTAATAATAATTCGATAAAAGGCTGACCTGGATTTCGAAATCGCATGTTCTTCATCATTATGTACTAAAAATTAAAGATCTCTTATACACCATGGCGATATTTGTTTGGTCATTGTCCAGCTTTACCACAAAATTTAGATACTAAAGAGATCGCGTCATACCTTCGTACCAATCGTGCGGTGCTTAAGTGCGTGGCACTTCAAATAAGCAATCGTGGCGCCATCACCGTGGAGTACAATCACGCGGACGTACGGTTGGAAAGCGCGTGGGCGCGTGGCACACGCTATACTTTACGCGTTTTATCCGCGTCTTATCCGATTTAGCCGAACTTTACGGGTCTTATCCGTATTCAAGTGAATCGATTTGCACTTCTACCATAACGGGGACCATCTAAGATAGAATATGTGCCAGCTGTACCCCGGGTTGGATAAATCCGTACATCTTGGGAATCCAATACAAACAAGTAAGCTGACGACTAGGTTTCGGGCACGGATGATCCATTAGGTTTAGGATTCGGATTGATTACAAACTCTTGCTCTTTCTTCTCGACATGAATCGAAACCTCCAAAAATGGTGAGACATCTGAAAATATTCAGATACCACTGGTATCGGTTCCACGCCCACTCATCGGCCGAGCGGCACACGCAGCCCCCGGCTTCGACAAAGACGTCTACCCCAGCCTCATGGGCAGCCCCCAATACGCAACCGTCTGCACGCGCCCCGCTGTCTCCACGGTCTTGCACATCCTTGGCTCCGCCCAAGCCTCACCCACGGAGGCACACTTGCAAGCTCTGCAAAAGGTCCTCCGCTACCTTCATGGCACCATCGACATGCGCCTGACGTTGGGGGGGGCCTTGGACCACAGCCTCCAACTCACATGCTTTGCCGACGCTGACTGGGCCAACGACAGCAGCACCCGCAAGTCTTGCTCCGGCTATCTCTTCACCCTCGGACGCGGGCCAATCAGTTACAAGATCAAACAACAGACTTGTGTGGCTCCATCCACGTGTGAAGCCGAGTACTACTCTGTGGCTAACATGCTCACCAAACTCCTCCTAGGACCTGCAGTGGCAAGACACAGAAGTGCGATCCTTGGAGGACAAGACCCAATGCAACGCTTCATCCCGTAGCTACCTGCAAGGGGAGTGTTGTAAGTAATACCGCATACGTATTAGTTGCAGATAGCTACTGTAAGCTACTCTAGATATGATTAGTACATGTCTAGATCGGACATACCGATAAGCTGTTCGACTCGGTACAGAGCTGCCGCTAGGCTGCAGCTCTAACACTTCTGTTGTCCCGACACCACGCATGTAGGCTGGTTGTCGCCGTAACTGTTCCGCTTGCGGGACTATGACTGTAACTACGTTTGCGTAAGTTATCTTCCACACTAACTGTGTTTGCATGGTTCAATAGGGCCCACAACCTGTTAGAGTTGGGAACGGATAGTTACACGGAGGTTGTGCCGGCCCCAGAGGGGGGCCGGCTGTGGTGACCAGAGGAGTGGGAAGAGTGAGATGGCGGCCGGCGAAGGCACCGGCAAGGGCCGGCCGACCGCCACAAATAGGGAATAGAGTACCGCTAATAGCATAACACTAAGTACTAGAATGACAAATAGCTACCTTGTACATAAGCACTATGCAACGGGATGCTAGTGCTAACAAGTCTAGCGTACACATGTGTCCATTAGAAGTCCTACGGAGGGATATGTAAACAACTATCCTTCATAAAATTCAAGCCGGATACGCGCTAGACCCTACACATTACAACACATTCCTCCCTAACGGTGTCCACTTTGACACTACCGAACTGGATGGCTGATAAAAGTTGTTTACCAAATGGCATTTCTCTTCTCAACCTAATGATTACTGAATATTATAACAACGCCGGCCACCCAGATGCCACCCTCTCCGATATTTCCAAAATGTTTTGGCGGCCATCACGTATGCGTAAAGCTTTCACGCATTATTGCAAAAGTTGTGCGACATGCCAACGCATGAAAACATGCACTACTGAACCCTAAACCACTTACCGCACTCTTGCCTCTGCCCATCGCCACACGCCCATGGGAAATTATTAGCTTGGATTTCATCACCGGCTTACCAATTGCTGATGGTGTCACCACCTTCGTCGATTCATTTACAAAACAAGCCCTCTTCATACCCTGCTCAATCCACATCGACGCCCCACAACTTGCGCGCCTCTTTCTTAACAACATTTACCGTCACCATGGCTTTTGCCGAACTATCATTTCCGATCGCGACCCCAAATTTACATCCACATTTTGGTAAACAGTGTTCAAATATATGCAAACCAAATAAACATCTACAGCTCATGCCACCCCCAGACCGATGGCCTTACCGAGCCCACACACCGCACAATCGAACAAATACTCCGTTCATTTGTTCACCAACAACATCACCAATGATTAAACCTTTTAACTCTTGCCGAATTTGAATACAACACAGTTCATTCCATCACAAAAGTTCCCCTTTCGAAGCCCTTTGCGGCTTAAACCCCATAACCCATGCCAACCTTCTTATCAACAACCCGACCTCTGCCCCGTTGGATGTCATTGCCAAATGCATGACATCAACGCCTTAATATCCGAACAATTTAAACTCGCCGATGTTTATCAAGCTACGTACTACAACCGCCGAACTAAACCATTTGAATTAGCAGAAAGTGATGTTGTTTGGCTCTCTACAACCAACCTCTTCCTATGCAATCAACCATGCACCAAATTTCGCCAACGCTTCATTGGCCCGTAAGCTATCTCTACCAAAATTTCGTCACATGCCTATCGCCTCCGCCTTCCCCAATCCACGCAATGCCATAATATTTTCACATTTCTCAATCAAAGCCACTCACCTTCCTACCCGCCATATATTGTCCCCGGCTACATTCATGCCCCGCATGATGAGTTCATCGTGGATGCTATTTGGGACTTTTGCATTGTCGAATTGCCGGATAAAGGTTAACGTGGACCACGCCTCGAACTTCTCACACGTTGGCACGGTTATGATTCGACACATGACTCTTGGGAGCCGTATGCAAGCCTCAAACACGTGGAGGCTCTTCACGATTTCGCACACTCCAATTCAGCTCTCAGCCGCCTCTTCTGCCAGCCTACGAACCTTCAGCGCCACCGTCAATACCCGACGCGGTTCCCGCTCGTAATTCCGTTAACGCTTCCTCCACTCTCTTTTGGGCGGGGTAGGAATGTTAGGTCTACATCAAAGCCTAACCCGCACGAGTCATACATAGCTATATCAGCCAAATACAACTTGCTGCATTATACAACAAACACCTCAATAGTAACTATGACTCCAGCCTTAGTACATCAACCACATCTCTTATGCTCAGCATTAGTGACATTCGTACAAAGCCACGACAGCAATCAACACATCTACGGCCAATAACAACCCGTGACATCTTGATACGTCGGTATCCATCCGACCCTCAGCCAAGTCAGCCGCGTATAAGAGCTGGAAGGGACCAACACTGATTATACTTTGCAACCTGCCATCAATTTTCTTCTTGTCTTTGCGAAAATCCATCGCACTTACTTACATAATACTCATTAGATCTATCACGAATGGCCCATTTTCTGCCGTGCACAGAGAGCGTAACAACAAAGGAAACTGCTAATTTACTTTTACATGCAGTCTGCCGATTAGACGGACTACCTCGAGTGCTTTACAGTTACCGCGACCCAAAATTCGTTAGTGGCTTTTGGCCGACGCTTTGGAGACGCCTTGGAACGCGACTCAACATATCTTCCAGTCGACACCCAAAGACAGATGAACTAACGGAGCGCGACAACAACACGTTCCAGCAGCTTCTACGTTGTTTTTGTTGCTACGATGGATCGAACTAGACAGACATGCTGCCTCAAGTGGAATTTGCGTACAACACCACTCGTGCGCTAGGGGTTGAGCACACTCTCTTCGAGGCGTTTTTTGGATTCTCTCGTGAGGAGCCCCCTGATGCGTTGTTTAGCATGCGACTTTCAATTCCGCTATCGCAAGACGCGTCATAGCGGTTAAGATTGTTACATGAGGTAAACGCTTTGATAAGCTCGGTGTTAGAGCTACACAACGATGAGATGCAAGCTCGTTCAGAACCGTCGACATCCCCCCACTTCGTTCGAGGAGACAAGGTGACCGTTGTTACAAAGAACCTCTTCTTGCGTGGGCAGCCTAACACCAAGTTGCGTGATCGATAGCGGGGACCTTTTACAATGGATGAGCAAATTGGGAAACACAGTTACAAATTGAAATTTCCATTAACATTACGCTTATACCCGGTGTTTCATATTAACAACTTACGATCATGCTCTACAATTTCGTTGCGACCAACTGTCCCGGTTACTGTTCAGGAAGGTGATTACGAGGAGTTCGACGTCTCCCACATCTTTGTTGTGTCGTTAAATTTCGTTACCATGACGTCGAGGCAAATACTTGCTCTTCATGACGCACTTTAGTGATGATGGCATTCCACCTCTATGGCACCGGTTGAAGGAAGCACATTGAATACATTACTTATTGGAGACGCCCCAATGGAACAGATTTGCCAAGACTCAAGCGACCATCGACTTCATGCACGCTCTCTCAGCGCGCATTCATGACTCCTAGTAATTACTATTGTAAAGGAGCCTAGACCACGGAGGTCAGCCTCGCGGCTGTCCTCAAGATCTGTCAAGAGGGGGAGGGTACGAGTGTCACGAGTATTGTCAGGCAACAGTACATTGCATGATATTGTACATGTACTCGTTACTAATTCTAATTCGTGTTGTTCTTTCGGAAGGATGTACATCGTGGGTACGTCGCTATTGTAATTTAGCGAGGGTTCTCATGCGCGATGTTCTACCAATACCTCCCGGTACATATAGCACGCAAAGAAAATCTAACAAGCTAGACGACGCGCCGGACGAGATTCATAATGCCAAACGCGGTTCCCAATGCTGGACAAGCCGCGTCGCTAGTCGGTTGGCAACGGTTCGAGAGCCCTAGCGCCTAGACCACGTAGACCAAGCGAGAGCATGTGCAAACAAGCTAGGCGAAAGCTATTTAAGCCTAGTGCATTAGAGGGAGCTGTGTTTACCTATCCCTCCGTGGGACTACTAATGGACACATATGTACGCTAGACTCCGGGGGAGTATTGGCCCTCCACCTATAGGTGTTCGCTATAGGTGTTCGCCGCTCAGTCGCGATGCGATGCGATGGGTTCATATACACAGTATGTTCCTATCGGGTACCGACTTTTGGCGGCACTTGGATAAGGCGTACATCTCCGTTCCGGGAAGCGGCGGTTCTATCCCCCTTCATGCCATTCCTTGTATACATGGATTAACAGGTTATGGGCCCTCCGCGTTTACTCGGGGTTTACTAGGGCACCGGCCGGAGTTTGTCCATTAAGGGGGAGTGTTTACATATCCCTCCGTAGGACTTCTAATGGACACATCTGTACGCTAGACTCCGGGGGAGTCTTGGCCCTCCACCTATAGGTGTTCGCTATAGGTGTTCGCCGCGCAGTCGCGATGCGATGCGATGGGTTCATATACACAATATGTTCCTATCGGGTACCGACTTTTGGCGGTACTTGGATAAGGCGTACACCTCCGTTCCGGGAAGTGGCGGTTCTATCCCCCATCATGTCATTCCGTGTGTACATGGATTAACAAGGTGACATAACCTCTTTTACAATTCCTTTGTTCAATTACAATCTATTGTTAAGCACTAAAGAGTTAAACATCTTCGCATCTATCCCTCCATTTGCATATCCACCTACGGGGACAACAACATCAAGCCGAACAGAACATATTTGTGTCTACAACAACCTCATTGAAGGCCAACTGCCACACTCCCTTCCATGCATGCGCAGAAATTGAAATTGAAATTGTTTACAACAATACCAGTAAAAACCGGCTGTCGTCTCTGGGCCCCCCCTTGTGCTATGCTCAACCTGTAGTTGGACTTCTAAGCGTGAGGCAGACCGTGAACCACTAATCCCAACCTCTCCAATGGCAGTAACGATACCGTCTAAAACATACCCGTATCCAGGTATTTATAATTTTCTGATCTATACGTATTTTTTTTTGGATACAGTATGAAAAATAAAGTGTCGCTAGTCTCCACGTTACGCGGCCTGCTCCAGCCGCTGCGGGGTCGCTGATCAGCAAGGCTGTCCAGCTGGAGCTGGTCGAGGCGAACCTGCCTGACCTCGGCTCCCGTGCGACTCCGGTCGTGCCGGAGCTTGGGGGGAAAGGCAGGTGAAAAACCCCCCTCGCATAGGTCGTCGTCGGTCCCGCCCCGATCCGTGCTCCACCCCGCCCGAGGTATTAGCCGCTCCTCTCGACGCAGCTCGCCACCTAGCCGAGTCTTCTCTCCTCCTTCGGGGGCTGAGAAGAGAGAATAACTAGGCTGCAGACGGTGTCCGGCTGGCTCTCCTGCCCCCGAGCCAGATTTTCTCCTGTCCCCTATCCTTTTCCCGTCTGTTTCCAACACCTATCTGATCGCGCTGTGGCCGTCCGTACCCTCCCCCGGTGGTTTACGTTGTTAGGGGGTCGCCTTTACGAGCAGTGTGCCGTTACGATAACCCTAGGCACACTGCCTGAGGCAGCCTATCGATAACCGGGTACCGACTAGGGAAGGGGTTGGAAGAACACAGGGATCGAGTCGCCGGTCCTCAAAAGATGGTGGGTACGGGAATTTTTCCAAAAACCCCCCGTACCGGGCTTTTCCGGCGGCGGGCGATCCTAAGGACCGCCGCCGCCAGACCGTGCCGCTCCTCCGGCTGCGACCCACCTCCGTCCTGCGTAGCATCAGGCCTCGCCCCCAGGGGAGACTTAAGACTCTCGCAGGGCTGGCGACTGCTAGCGAGCGCTGTCCCTAGCGCTGCTTCCCAGCTGTCCGCCGCCAGCTCCAACACCCTCGTCCCTCCGCTGATCCGTCCGTACCCCTTTGCGCCAAAAAATATTTCGCAAACGCCGCCCCCGCCCCATCGTCGGGAGAGTATATGTGAGTATTTAGTCGCGAAAAGACATATCGGACAGGCCGAGCGGGAGATCCCTGTGCTGGTGTACGGATATTATGTTTTTCAAAACCCTCCGTACAGGGCTTCCCGACAGCTGCTGATCCCGCGGATCGCAGCTGCCGGTACCTCGTTCAGCCCCCTACCGTGCCAGGCCTGGCACGGCTATGGGGTTACCAGCGCCCTCCGCGTGGAGGTAGAGGTAGGTGCCGACGGGCCTGCGAGCGCACCCCTCTCCGGGGCCGCCGCCGCTGCGCCGCCGGCGGGCGCCCATGCATGCGCAATTCCATGTGTCTTTATTGACCGAAGTCAAGACTCCCAATCAATGTTGGTTTGGAGACAACAACATCATCGGCCGCGATGTGTGGTAGTATGTATTGCGCGACGATGACCGAACCGTAACTAGTTAGCTCCGACTGCAATACACTGCTCCTCCTCAAAAGTCCGGACATGCATTATATTGAACAATAGCTAGTCAAGAACACGCTCCCCTCTATCCCCGACAAGCACGACGACACCCAAGTGCCGCCCAATTGTAGGAGAGCCGGGAAGCAAGTGGTTAGCCGTCATCCCGTATGGTTAGACACGAGCTTAAAGCGAGTGTTGTCGGTGGAGTCTGTTGCATTAAGCCTATATATAAATCCCCAGGAAATTGTGTGAACTACACACGTTGTTCTCAGCGCCACGCTTGGGCATTGCTCAAGCGCTCATACAAAAGCTGCATATTTCGCCGTGTTCCACATAACCGTATTTTCGAGTATTTTTTGGCGGAGGGGATTTGGAAGGGTTTGTGCCGTATTCAATGCGCGAGGTTTGGCTTGCGAGTGTGTAAATAGAGCACGGAAGTTCAAGCCGCAGGCACGGGTGATGTTTTTGGAAAGCAAGCGAGTAAACACGCACATGGCGCAAGTTTGGGTAAGCACTGCACGTTGTAAATAGGTGAGGACGAGTGGCTTTGGTGAGGGGCGATGTCCAAATTGGCCGTTAGAGACGCATCACGTTGACGGTGGTGCTTGGAATGCTTGGGTATGTGCTTGTGCGAGCCACACCCGCTCTACGTGTGGCACACGTCGGGAATTGGGCTCGGACGTTATTGAAATCGAAATTGAAATTGTTTACAACATGTACCGTATGCGCCGGTTTACAACAATTACCGTATGCGCCGCTTGTTGTCTCTAGGCCCTCCCAACTATGCCATACATGAAGCTTACAAGTGAGGGCTAGACCGTTAACCACATAAATCCAACCTCTCCAAGGGTGTTCGGGGGTTTTACTCCCTCCCCGGGGAGTGTGCGGTACGAGGTGATAGCGGTGTGCAAATTAGGGGCGTGCGAAGGTGCAATGAAATGAAATGAAATGGAATTGTTTACAACAATACCAGTAAAAACCGGCTGTTGTCTATGCCCCCCCCCCCCCCCCCCCCCCCTATGCTACGCCAATATGTAGGACTCATAAGCAAGAGGTAGACCGTGAACCACTAATCCCAACCTCTCCAATGGCAGTGACCGTCTAAAACATACCCGGATCCAAGTATTTATTATTTTTAATCTATACGTTTTTTGGTGGATACATTATGAAATATAAGATGTCGCTAGTCTCCACGATACGCGGCATGCTCCACCCGCTGCGGGGTCGCTGATCAGCAAGGCTTTTCAGCTTGAGCTGATCGAGTCGAACCTGCCTAACCTCGGCTCTTGTGTGACTCCGGTCGTGCCGGAGCTAGGGGGAAAGGCAAGTGAAAACCCCCCCTCGCTCAGGTCGTCGTCGGTCCCGTCTCGATCCGTGCTCAACCCCGCCCGATGTATTAGCTGCTCCTCCCGACGCAGCGCGCCACCTAGCCGAGTCTTCTCTCCTCCTTCGGGGGCTGAGAAGGGAAAATAGCTAGGCTACATTCGGTGTCCGGTTGGCTCTCCTGCCTCCGAGCCAAATTTTCTCGTGCCCCATGTCCTTGTTCCGTTTGTTTCCAACACCCATTTGATCGCGTTGTGGCCGTCCTTACCCTCCCCCGGTGGTTTACGTTGTTAGGGGGCCGCCTTTATGAGGATTGTGCCATTACGATAACCCTAGGCACACTGCCTGAGGCAGCCTATCGATATATGGGTACCGACTAGGGAAGGGGTTGGTAGAACACATGGATCGAGTCGCCGGTCCTCAAAAGATGGTGGGTACGGGAATTTTTCCAAAAACCCCCCGTACCGGGCTTTTTTGGCGGCGGGTGATCCTAAGGACCGCCGCCGCCAGACCGTGCCGCTCCTCCGGCTGCGACCCACCTCCGTCATGCGTAGCATCAGGCCCCGCCCCCAGGGGAGACCTAAGGCTCTCGCATGGCTGGCGACTGCTAGCGAGCGCCGTGCCCTAGCGCTGCTTCCCATCTGTCCGCCGCCAGCTCCAACACCCTCGTCCCTCCGCTGATCCGTCCGTACCCTTCTTCGCCAAAAAATGTTTCGCAAACGCCGCTCCCGCCCCATCGTCGGGAGAGTATCTGCGAGTATTTAGTCGCGGAAAAGACATATCTGACTGGCCGAGCGGGAGATCCCTGTGCTGGTGTACGAATATAATGTTTTTCCAAAACCCTCCGTACCGGGCTTCCCGACAGCTGCTGATCCCGCGGATCGCAGCTTTCGGTACCTCGTTTAGCCCCCTACCGTGCCAGGCATGGCACGGCTATGGGGTTACCAGCGCACACCGCTTGGAGGTGGAGGTAGGTGCCGACGGGCCTGCGAGCGCACCCTTTTCCGGGGCCGCCGCCGCTGCGCCGCCGGCGGGCGCCGCGAAGGTGCATTGTGTGGAGGCGCGGCGAGAGGTCGTGCGGGACTTGATGCGGTATACAAGTAGGCGATGATGTAGCCATTGGACAGTGTGCGTGTGGAGGTTTGCAAGGATACGAGACGTGTCGAGTCGTGCTTTGGAGATGAGTTTGTCAGGAGGGTCAGTGCGGAGGGTGAGTATAGAGAGGTGAGACTTGCGATGGTGGAAGAGTGCGGTGTAACCGTGCGGCTCATGACTATGGGGAGGAAGTCGACTTCGGTACCTGGCCATTGGCTCCGGATGGCATCTGCGAGGGGTGTGTATTTGGCACGAATCAATTGGGCTGTGTGGGAGAGGTTGTGGTCCGTGCAATACTTCCACTCCCCTATCTAAATCTGTTTAATTGATTAGTATCGGCGGCGGCCGTTTATGTGACCGACGTATCGAGGTTCGAGGAGTCGGATAAAGTCGGGTTTGTGCGCCGGGGGTCGTAGCGCGGGGGGGAGAATCTCGGGGGGGGAGGATGGCGGGGCGCGATGATACGCAGTCGGGCGAGAGACCTTCGTCAACATCAACAAGGCGGGTGGGCATGTGGGTGGGGTGAGGGGGTGGCAGTCAAGAGGGGGTGGGTGGGTGTTGGGGATATGAATGATTTGATGGGTTTGTTACCGAAGTCTACAGTGATGGTCTCCCATCGTCTGCCGTTGTAGCGTTCCAGGAGGGAGAGTAGGAGTTCTAGCGCGATGTTGTGGCGGTCTTGTCTTAGCCCAGCCATGGTGGGGCAGTTACCAGCCATGTGGCCGTAGCTAGTGAATTGGCCACACATGGGGCAGCGCAGGGTGGGGTTGTGTGTGAGGAGGCGTGTGTTGTGGACTCCCCACAAAAATTCTTGTTTGTGGGTGAATTGGATGTTGGTGAGTGTTGCTCGGACGTTAGTATGAATGAGGAATTGGTAAGCATATATCGACAAAACTCGCACAAATCGCCTCATGAAGTGAGCCGAATTCGAGGGGTGTTGCCTGGCATTGCGGCTCAGCTTTGCCTGAATGTTGCAAAATTTAAAATACTTCACATGCATAATATGTTTGTGGGTGTTTGAGCTCAAGAGTAGGTGCGCTCGACGCGCACATAAAAGACGCGTCCAAGGGTAGTACATGGTTAAAAAAAAAATTAATCGTATTTGAGTAAGTTATCATCGTTTGAACATTGTGGCCGAAAACAACTTGCCCTTGAGTAGTGCGCATATCGGTGGTAAGTCTACATACGCGATTTCGTGCGTTTCCCCCACATAGCCATGCCCAACACCTCTTCCCTCCGTCACCTATGCATTATATTTGCGCGACCGTCACATAGACATTCACATTTTGGCGTTGTGCGCCCGTCACTCTTTTCGTCTAACCAGCACGGCGATTGTTTGAAATAGCGTGCCGCACGGGTGAGGGCACGATAGCCCCAAGTACACAAGCCCGGCAGTGCTCAAATTCGCCCTCCATAGTTGTCGGCGCATTCCATCTTGGGCGCAAAAGCATTGCCTAGGATTTCAGGAGATATGTTAATAAAATCGACGCATGATTACAGTTTTTACTTGCGAAGGTGCGATATCTTGTCCAGGTTTTTGTGGAGGAATGTAGTTGGGAGGGCCCTATTACGACAGCAGCCAGGGCGCCCAGCTGGCCAGTTTTGTAAATATATGAATATTCTTACAAGGAAAAGCAGCGGAGTCCATCAAGTAAAAACAATAAATAGAGGGGAAAACCTAAACCTAAAAGCTATTTTGTAAGTCATCTTCGATTTCGGTTCCGTCAGATACAGTTTTATGTACGCCTGAAGTCCGGTAGGATATCGTACATCACATCAGGCGGTACCCTCTCGCCTCTTTGCGCTGGATAGATAGCCCTGTAGTCCCTCATTCCATCGGTGTTAGTAGTACCAGCCTACCAGGTGAGGGGGCTGAGTAGCATCACTGGCACGTACTCTCCGACAGAGCTATTACCATCAGCAGCAGACGGTCGCCATCCTTCCCGGGAGCGAGCGAGACGTCCTTGACCGCTACGGCATAATCGCGCTGTTTTTAAAGACGTGAGAATAGAACGCATTCTATGGAGGTGAGTTGCGGGGCGTAGCTTGCGGCTATCAGATATTCATATGGGGCGTGCGAGTTGTGGGGGTTCAAAAGTTTCCGTGTGAGGCTAGGTTGCCGACGGGGGGATGGTGCGCACTCGGATGCCCCTCGTACCTTTCAGGCCGGCGCGTGACTTGCCTTTGGACTCTAGGTCACCGTGAGAGTGATTGCCTTGTTTATTTAAAATTTCGTGTCTTCGGCTTATGTCGTTTGGAGAAATATTGTCGGAATATGTGCATAGCGTTGTGCGGATGTTATCCGCTGCGGCTGTTGTGTGAGTAAAATAATATGTTATTATTCTGCGGCGGAAGTGCCCGCAAGAGACCGTCGTTTATCGACAAGACGACAGCGTGCCACTGCATGGGTTTTGGTATGTAGATATGTTGTGATAATGACAGCAGTGGGTGTACGAGGTCAGGTGGAGGTGTTCGGGCCTGTAGGCAGGACGGTGGTCCCATTCCCGCATGCCGCCGCTTTGGCTCCTTCACGCGGGTAATCCCACAAGACGGGTAATGCCTCGCGGTGGATTTTGAGCGGGACATACGAACAAACACGTGCCATCGATCGGACTGTACTCTTGTTGTATATATTTATGAGCGTTTGTTTTACCCGGCGTATCGGAAACGTACAAACGCTCACATCTAGCTACGTTGCCGGCGCGCACCCACATGCCGTCCGACATGCCGCCGACCCGCCACTTCCGCAAACCTCAGCCAAAAAGCTATCGACCAGCTCGATTAAGCAACCACCCACTGGAGCGCGCGCTTGCAGTGTCCGCGAACCATAGCGTCCCACGGCACGCTCCTCCTTCGCCTGCATTCCCGGTGTCTGCCTCGTCGTGCAGTTCGTTTTGGCCGACATGCCGCTTCGTCCGTTCGCTTAGACACCCCCGTTCCACGCCGCCCCACTCCACCGCTCACACTCCTCGCGCAGTCGGCGTACTTCCGGTCGCATTCCCGTCTACGCACAGTGATTGACTCGACAGGCGAGCCCCGAGGCGGACTCGCGGTAACAGGGACGCCGGTTTGTATGTTGCGACCGCTTTTCACCGCTTTTTCTTTTCTTCGTTCAGCCTCGCCTCAGCCTCGCCTCTCATATTTGAAAGCCCCCAAAATGAGCCTGGTGACTCAAATTCGACACAATGTGCTGTTATAAAGCTGGCGCTGCTTGTTATGACAGCTGTGATACTTGCTGTGGTGCTCAGGATAGCATGAGGGGGCGGAGTGTCTCGCGCGAAGAGTCCTTCAAGTATCGCCCTCATTTGGCGTAGCGATAGTGCGGCGCGCATAGCGGAGCGAAAAGGGGAGTGGAGGGACTCAGTTAGTGCTGGGAGTCTCGCGCTTGCGAGGACCCAGAGGCTGCACTGGTTTTGGTGACGTGCACAGATAGGGACACCAGCAGAGAAGGGAGTAGGAGTAGGGGGTGGAGGAGGGAGGGGTGGAGGTGAGAGGATGACAATGGTGGCAAGGAACATCCGCGAGCAGCAGAGCGACTACTTCATGCTGCCGAGCAGGGGTGGCACTCGAAACAAGTTCGCATCCGGTCACATGCCATCTGGGCCGCATGGGTCGGGGCAGTGGGGAGGGGGTGGGAGCGGGGGGCTGCAGCTGCCTGCGCTGGGGGACAGCCACCACCATCAGCTCTCTTCCCAAAATTTTAGCGACTCGCTGCTGGAGAGCGTCTCCATCAACCATCACCGCCCCTCCACCACCACCTACAGCCCACCCCCGCCCGGGGGGAAGTTCTTCACGCCCACCTCCTCCTTTCCCAGCCAACAGCTTCGGGCGGCCGCAGGCGGCTCGCGCGGCGGAGACACTCGCGAGTCGATGTGCGCAGGATTCTACCGCCCACGCACCGTCGCCAAACCAGGCGACCCGATGGATAAGAGAGCCCCGCTACGCCCAAGCACGCAGCCCCACGGGCTGGGCCACCTCAATCAGCAGCAGCACGGAAGGGTATGAGCCTCTTCACTCTTGAAAACACCGCTCTCTCCCGTTGTCGCACAGATTGACCGGCTATGCATTTCCGTATTCCAACTATGCGTGACACTTAATTATTGATGCACCTCTCTGAATTTCGTGAGCACGGCTCATTGCATGTGACTCAATGATTGGTCTCGTGGTGGCTTTGGGGGAGGGAAAGCATGGGGTAGGGTGGGATGAGGACAGCATGAGTCGTGTGTTTTTGTGCACTCGTCAGCATGAAATGTGCTGTTCGTCATCTGAGCGGCCCTTTGTGTTTGTAAATGTGTGTGTGTGTGTGTGTGTGTGTGTGTGTGTGTGTGTGTGTGTGTGTGTGTGTGTGTGTGTGTGTGTGTGTGTGTGTGTGTGTGAGTGAGTGTGTGTGTGAGTGTGTGTGTGTGTGTGTGGTCCTTTCCGCAGCCCTTTGCCTATGTGTCCCCATCGCGCGGAGCCCCCGGTCGGCCCTTGGATCCCAGCAGTAGCTTCTGGGGTGACGACCCAAGGGCGGGTGTGACAGGGGCCAGCCCTGCCAGCCGCGGACGGATCGAGGGGACGAAGAAAGCTGGCGCACTGCCGAAGGCACGCAACAGTCCTCACCCGTGGCTACTGCAGAAGGGGATGATGTGGGGGGGGGGGGGGGGGGGGGGGGAGGTAGGAGGAGGGTTAATGGGCAGTGTCAGCTGCTTGCATGTGAATGATTACCGTCATTGAGTCAGTGTCACCTCCTTTTTCCGTTTTTTTCGATCGACAGGTTCACAACCCGAGGCACCCCGGACCAGCAAGGCAGAGGCTGGCGCAGAGCCACGACCACCTTCCCGGTGCGCAGGGCGTTCGAATGCAGGTGAGTTAGCTTCGCCGCCCTTTCGCTGTCTCTACCTGTTTCTCTACCTGTTTCTCTGTCGCATGGTGTGGATATTTGTCGCTGTATTAGCGTGTTCAATTGTTTCTGCGTATGCGTTTACTAGTTTTGTGTATTTGTGTTTGTTCTTTGATGTTTTGTGAATATCGGTTTGCATTTGAATTTTCGGATGCGTACAATCGTCTACGATTACTTTTGGTGTGCCTGTGTGTTACCACGAATTGCTTATGTTTGGATATTTCGTGGTGTCGTGGACATACATACATGACTCAATGTGTGTCCGCTCATCATCAGGCACTTGGTAGCTACTTGTATGTCATTTCGTTTTGATGGGGGGGGGGTTGAGTATCTCTCATCTGATTTATCTAATCCTCATCCGCATGTAAACTGCGCCCCCTCCCTCTTTCCATACGTCTCCCTTGAACCACAAGCCGGTGGGTCGGCCTGGGGCGGGTCAGATGGGCGGGACGCAGGGCCCGGCGGGCGAGCAGCAGCAGCAGCAGCAGCCCTACAGCATGAGCCTGCCGATGCCATCGAGTGGGCAGAGGTCACAGTTGGACATCTACAGCGAGATTAGTCCGCCGCGAGAGGTGCGCATGCTTGGGTGTCGGCTAACAACGGAGCCTCGTGTTTTGGATGATTATCTGAATAACAAGCTGACTGTTTGAGTACTGAAATCACATGTGTACCGGTCAATGAGATATTCCAAACCATGGTATCACCGTATTTACAGTACCCAGGTACAGAGGAGGTGATGACTTGAATAATCGAAACCATGATATCGCCTTTGCAGTGCCAAAACCAATTGAGCTGATGATATCAGTTCGACAGATGTTTTTCCCGAAGTTGCATGCCCACTAACTAGGGTTCATGGTGCGTTTTGACTAGGGTTCAGGGTGTAGGTTTTATGGGGCACAGTCTGATATGCATGCGAAATAGGCGCACGTCCATGCGGCGGCCGTAACACACCGACTCTGTTGCTCGTTTGTTGTGGGGGCTGTTTAGGTGCCGGGGGCGAGGGAGCGGGGGCTGCCGTTTGGGCGGTCCACGATGGGACTGGGGGTGGGCAAGTTTGACATGCCGCGACGACAGCCAAACGTGCGGGAAAAGAACGCGTGGGGGCAGGGGGGCAGCAGCGGCGGCCCTTGGCTGTCGCCGTCGCGAGGCGTGGCGAGGGATAATGACCGTAAGCGCCGCTCCCAATCGTTTTCGTCTTTTTATTTCTCTTGAGCCAGCATGCCCTTCAGGGCGAACCACACGCATTGACATGCAGACACTGTCAAGCTCACTCATTTACATATACCCATGCACACACCCATGCAGCTGCATGCCGTTCCCATTATAAAATAAAGTGCGCACTCGCGCGCGCGCACACGTCACCACACCACACACGCACAAATTTGTACACCACCGTGCACACCACTAGCACACACACACACACACACACACACACTACTAGCACAACCCCCCCGCTAGCACACACACCCTCACACATTTTATCCCTTTCTTACATTTAGACGTGCATACAAACACCACAACACACACATGCATACACATGAAACACGCACTCCCAAACCACACACACACACAAAAATGACTCGACAACTCCCTGATGATTCACTCACCGGCGGGCATAAACGGAGACACACACGCTGTCTCCATACCCACCCTCTCAAGCACACGCACGCACATGCTGACACACGCGCGCAAATACGTCAACACACACACACACACACACACACACACACACACACACACACACACAGGTAAGCACACACGCAGATAAACACGCATGGATACCGTTGGGATTAGCGACCTGGCCCCTGCGAGCCTTGGGCTTTCGTTACTCTCTGAACTCAACATAATTATTTTTCATATGGGCTACTGCGTTGTATTGATTGCTCTTCCAAACAACGTCGTATTTGGTACGCCACCACAGATGGTTGTGCAAACAAGCAATGAATATAACGAATGACTTTCAAGCGAGCGTTTAAACCATGCGTGAATGCGCCGGCAGTGGCACCGTCATTATTCACTCCGGACTGGTTAATATTTTCCAGAGGGACTCCAGTGAGTTAGGGAGCGCACTCGTGCTGTTGTGACAATTGATTTTGTGTAATGTTGACAACTCTGTGTGCTGTTTTCCATCGACCTCGCAGTGTCGCCCTTCCCGCAGCACCGTATGCCCGATAATGCGCTGCGGGGTAGCGCGCCCTCCGCTGCCTTTGATGGAAGCTCCGCCCCACTGATGAACCTCAAGTCCAAGATGCCGAGGCACAGCCCGGCGCCAGCGGGTGCGCCAGGGCAGCGCACGCGCAGTCGGCCGATGGAGGCGAGCAAGCGGGCGGCGTACTCGAAGGACGCCAAACGTCGCGTCGGCGGGCTCTCGACCGTTCTGGCTATGACGGAACCCACCGGCCCCCTGCCGTCCAGCCTCCCCGAGGGCGCACCAATTCCCGTGGCCACCGTCCCTGGCGCACTCGCACCTCTCGGCGCGCTCCACTCGCAGGTCGGACCGGCGAGCTCGCTGTCGGCTGTCGGCACCTCGCTTTCGACGCCGTCGCCGTCGGAGCTGCCGCCCTTCCCGGAGCCAGAACCTGAACCAGAGCCGGAGGAACCCGAGAAGATGGAGGCAGAGGAGGAGGGACAGGGCGACGAAGCGATGAGTGAAGCGGGTTCGAGCGAGGCGGAGGAGACGGTGATGGTGGTTCCGGAGCCGGCCGCGGAGGAAGAGGTGACGAGTCCGATGGAGGAAGAGGAGGAGGTTGGGCCGCAGGGGCTGTCGCCCGAGGTGGGCGACGTGGTGGACCCGGAGACGCGGACACGCGTGCTGGCGCAGCGTTATGAGGTTCAGAAGGTTGTGGGCGAGGGCGCTTACGGGCTGGTAATGAAGTGCAAGATGAGGGGCAGTGATACCTACGTCGCCATCAAGGAGTTCAAGATCGAGGAGGATGACCCGGATGCGGACGACGTGCGGCGGACGAGCAAGCGGGAGGTGGACCTCCTTCGCAACCTGCAACACCCGCACGTGGTGGGTTTCATCGAGGAGTTTTACGTCAAGGACAAGCTGTTCATCGTGATGGAGTTTGTGCCTTGCAACTTGCTGGAGGTGCTGGAGAGTCACAACGGCGGGCTGGACAAGGACATGGTGCGCTCCGTCATCTACCAGCTCGTCAAGTCGATCGACTTCATCCACCAGAAAGACATCGTGTACCGCGACATCAAGCCCGAAAACTTGCTCGTCACCGAGACTGGGCAAGTTAAACTCTGCGACTTTGGCTTTGCGCGCTACGTCACCCGCCCTGACGAAACGCTCACAGACTACGTCGCCACACGATGGTAACTCCAGACATCCTTCCCCACGAGTAGTTGCAGACGGGTTTGAGGTCGAGCACTAGTTACCATCGTTCGTTGGCCGTTCTAATCGTCGCGCCTGACATGTTGGTGGCAGGTATCGCGCGCCGGAGCTGCTGCTGGGGCCGCCGTGGAAGGAGCAAGGCAAGGCCGTAGCGCTCCCCTACGGTGGCGGCGTCGATATGTGGGCTATCGGCTGCCTCATGGGCGAGCTGATGGACGGCGAGCCGCTGTTTGCGGGCGACAGCGATATAGACCAGCTGTACAAGATCCAGAAAATCCAGGTGCGGCCCCACCTCTTGCATGCACACCTTCCCTGTCATCGACATGTCGGGTTTCAGTTGTGGGGGTCGCTGACGTTTGCCATTCCAACGCCCACCAGGGAAACGTGACGTCGTCGCAGTGGGACCTGTTTAGGCGCAACCCTAACAACACAGGCATCGTGTTCAACATCCGGGAGCCCATGACGCTGCGGACGCGGTATGAGGGCAAACTGGACGAGGTGGAGCTCGATTTCTTGGAGGGCCTGCTCCAGCTGGACCCCGAGAAGCGGCTCACGAGTTCCGACTGCCTAAAACATCCTTACCTCGCCGACATGGAGCGCTCACTGGCGGGATAGCAGACGGGGTTGGGATATCCTCCCTCGCCCCGGCGCCCCTTCGCGTACTTATCGTCCCATTGGAACGATGCGCCACTACTCACTATCACCCCATTGTAACAGCAATTGAATATTTGCTTCAAACCAACCCCCTTCCACTCCTCTATGACCACTCTCACGGCCTCTCTGTGGCCGCGGAAAGGATGACCCAATGCGGGGGGCTCTGAACACGGTCTCAAGTGCACAATCATCATCCCTTACATGAATCATCTCACAAATAAAAAGGCAACAGCTCTCGCTCTGGGCGGCCCCGTTTACTATCATTCAAATGCAACGGCGAGTTCTCATCACCCACTCGGTTTCTTAGCCCCCAGTGAGATGCCTCGCCGAGAGTGCATACATTTTCGCGCGCGTGCCCTCCGCTCCGCTTGCTTTTAGGCGGGGAGCAGCTCACATAAAGTTGAGGAAGGAGTTCGCGTAAGCCATAGGGCGGACCTCGGGGTGGGGCACCGACGAAAAGGTGGTAAACTGGGGCGTCATGTCCTCGCCCTACAACAATTTAGACCGTACCGACCATTGTCACAAATCACAAACACAACTCCTCGCGTCAATCATTGGCAATGGGTGGGTGAGTATGTGCATTTGCGTGTGTGTGTGTGTGTGTGTGTGTGTGTGTGTGTGTGTGTGTCTTTTGTGCGTGTATGTCTTGAGAGGGACAGGGGTATTAACCGTCAACAACCAATATAATGTAATATCCACTCGGTGAGAGACCAAGTGCGTGTGAGCGTCCGAGCGATAGATAATAGCGAAAGGGGTAACGAGCTAAGCTGGGAGAGGGGGGGGGGCGGGGGGGGGGGGGGGGGACCTTGAACTTCACATATGCGCCTTTATTCCCCATCTGGTCGCAATAGTTCGGGGCAGAAAAGACGGTGGCCAGGAACCCATCGTGTTCGAGCTCATACCCTGCGATGAGGGAGAGGGGTAAAGTTCAGCTGAAACGTGCGAGACCAGGTCAGGTTGCTGCCTGGCGGTAACAGAGTGGCGCAGAAGAAGAAGTCATAGGGGGGGGATGGGGCTCACCCTCATCCTTCACTTCGTGGCTGCGGATGATGAGGTCGAGATTGTTGGTCTCAAGGAAATTCTTCGTTACGTCAGAGCCTGCAGCAATGCCGTCCCACCTCAGCCTACACTCTTTGTTCTTCCAAAACTCTGAGAGAGACACTTGTGGGAGGATAATACGGGGGAAGGGGTGCGTGGTGGTGGGGGGGGGGGACATACCAAAGGCCACTGCAACGCCGCGTTTGCTAGGCTGCCGGCCTGGCATAGGACCAGGATCGCTCCATAGCATTTCGCACATCAACCCCTCTTCGGGCGGCTCCCGGTTGCGGTCAATTTGCCGGATTTCATCCAGTGTCACATTATCTCTCGAGAACAGGCCGCCGTGCACAACAAACACCTGCACCCACGCATTTACGCCGCAGCAGCTCAAACAACTGGCCTGGGGTGGGGATTGACATATTGATAGAACGGATGGGTAGATAAGATGGGAAGGGTTTAAATGAAGTGGAACAGGGATTCACCGGTGGTTAGTTAAGATGGAATGACATGGGATGGATATTGGAGGCGGGGGGGGGGGGGGGGGGGGGGGGTTAATATAGTTCGGTGAATGGATGTTGTGACGGATACTGTCAGTTATGAGATGGAGGGTAATGGGATAGTTGGTAAATGAAATCAGATCCGATACAGATGGGAGGGCGGACACGTGGACGAGTGAATGAATGGGGTGAGAGGGATAGATGGGTTGAGATGGGAAACAAAACAGAAATAGCGCTGGCGAATGGAAGTACATGCACGGATGAGGGATGGATGGATGAATCGATGGATGGACAAACGAAAATATGCGGATCGATGGGTGGACAAACGGAGGGGACGGGATAGGGTGAGATTGGCAGGGAGGGATAGGGATGGGTTCGAGAGAGGAAGCGCAGGGTAGGACAAACGGGGCACTGAGGAAACGGGATGGACGGATGGAAGGAGGAAAGATGGGCAGGGGATCGCACCTTTCCGTTAATGCCGCTGATGACATGACAGAGTGGCAGCCAGCAGAAGGTCTCACGGAAGACCTCGCTCAGCATACTGTTGTACTTGGCCTTCACCTCGCCATAGAAGCCGTACATTTTGTTCATCGATGCGCTTTCGTGGTTGCCGCGCGATAGGTTCATCGCGCTCGGGTAAAGCAGCTACAACGCCCACACCGCACAGCGCTCAGCAGTGCATCTCCAAACGAACGCTTAGTCCCTCGAGTCAACGCGATATGGTAAACGGGCAACGTAGGAACCATATTTATCACTTATAGCACAAAGGTGGCGATTTACGCCACGGATTATCGCGTCATCGGTGGTACTTGGAAGTTATATAGAGGCGACCCACCTTCATAGCCAACAGCGTAAGAATGACCTCCACGGAGAAAGAACCGCGGTCGACGAAGTCACCTAAGCACCACAACGCGAAAGTCAATACACACCTATGCCCAGGCATGCATCGTGAAGTGATGATAGCTGAATCAGGACAGGGCTTGGCGTGATGAAGTTTGTTGCCTCAGTCGTATTCCAGATAGCAGAAACGGGACATACCATTGAACAGATAGGGGTTCGATTCGCTGGGCAGCCCATTGAGCTCCCAAATATTGACAAGGTCGTAAAATTGCCCGTGCACGTCGCCACACACCTGGAGGAAAAAGGAATGACGTCAGATCGCAGTCATGATATGCCTTCCTAGAAACAATGACTGTATTCCACAAAGCTTCAAGGCCAAAACGTCAGATACTATGGAAGAAAAATAGCAGTGCCGTTGTCAGTGTACGGATGCCCCCCGTGCCTGCTTCTAAATGCATGCCTGTCCGTTTGCGTGCGGTGGGCGGGCTATCTTTTAGGTGTCCTTAAGAGAGAGGGGGGGGGGGGGGGGGGGGGGCAAGGAGTCTATTCAAGCATGCCCCGGCGCATGTCTGTACATGATAGGTGAGTATATCATAGGATGTAGGGGTTAAGGGGAAGAGGCAGGAATTCAAGTGAGTGGATGAGCTTGTGTGTGTGTGTGTGCGTGTGTCTGTAAATAATTGTGTGTGTGTGTGTGTGTGTGTGCACAAGCGAGAGTGTGCGCGTGCGCGCGCCCGCGTGTGTGTGTGTGTGTGTGTGTGTGTGTGTGTGCTATGGGAACCGGGAGGGCGACGGTCGGGGCTATGCCGATGTAGCATTGGAAGTGTAGGGGGCATGTGCTGACGAACCGTAAAATGTTGCGACTCGGGGACCTCAATGTCAACGAGCGATGGCAGCTCCTTCAGCACTTTCTGCGCTCCTAGCACGATCTCAAACGCAAAACGCTTGTGGATTTGCCGCTGCTCCTTAAACTCCGCCATCATAGCCTTCACAAAATCAAGCGTGATGGTATATCCATCCTCCTCGTTCCCTGTAACATCGCCCCCCAACACCACACCACAACACACCATACCACGCCAAGCCACATCAAAACACCCATTAGCAGCCAAAAACAACGGTAGCGAGCACATGCGTATATACATGTGTGTGTGTGTGTGTGTGTATGTGTGTGTGTGTGTGTGTGTGTGTGTGTGTGTGTGTGTGTGTGTGTGTGTGTGAGGCGAGAAAAAAGGGAGCGAAATAGGAGAACACCTTGCATCTTCGGTCCCTTGTAACCGTCTTCGACAGGCATTGCGGAGAAGTCCACTAAGTTAGAGTATATCTTGGCCTCCTCCTCCTGACGGATCAGGCCAAGAAACAACGGCTGAGTCTCCCATCATCTATATCCAAGCGAGCCCTCTCGACCTGTCCGTTTCTCAGCTTCGGTGACGAGGATGGTAGTGCGCTGGCAAGCAACAGGGGTGGTGGACAAACCGGTGTGGCAAGTGCGGCCGCGAATCGAATCTCTTTCACCGCCTTTTCGCACGCAGCCAACTTTCGGCGGAGGTCGGGGTCACGTGGGGAAACGCGCGCCGCCTGCCGCAGCGACCATCACCCCCGAACCAGTCAGCCTGAGAGAAGAGACTACTACGGTAATCATACCCACTACGCACCCCTCCCGCCATCTGGACAGTCGTTTGTATCTCTACGCAGATGCTCGTCACCCATGATGCATTGGGGGGGGGGGGAGGGAGGAGGACCTTTTTAAAGTCGGACAAGCTCTCCTTGAAATGGCCCAGGGCGAACTGAGCATCTCCACGACGATAGTAGGCCTGATAAGGTTAATCAACGGCCACCCAGCATGAGCAACCTCCGCATAATTCCGGGAAAGGGGGTTCAAGGGCGATGACATGCTGAAGACATTCATGGGAGGAGCGCCACCCCACCTTGACGTAGGTAGAGTCCAATTCCAGACTCTTCGTCGCGTCAGAGATGGCACTGCCGAAGTTCTCCAGCTTGATGTGGGCAAAGGCGCGGTTGGAGTAGTAGACTGCATTGTTGGGGTCGAGGTTGATGGCTTTGGTGTATCCCACAACCGCCTGAGGAAAGTGCTTCTCTGCCGCCGCAGGGAAAAGGCAAAACGCAACGGCGGAGCCTCAGCATCCTCCACACAGCCACAAAGTGGCCTCAGGAAGCAAGCTATTGACTGTGCAGTGCTGTGAGGGATGTGCTTATATCATTGAGAAGTTTAAAAAGGGGTTGAGGGGGTGAGCTCGCCTTTGAAGGCCACGTTCGCTTCGTTTTTCGCCGCCTCTGCCGCGGTGCAGTCAACCGGAGCCGGGTCTGCCGAGTCACCCATGTGTCCACTTTCTCACTCACCCTACAAAGTAAAGGGATCCCAATCAGGTTACATGTTTAACGTGCGCCCCCTGTCCCCGGCCCGCTATTCCACGCAGGACATGGCGAGCCGAGTTCGAATTATATATAAGTATCGAATAGTGCACAATTAAGCGCGGGCGCAATTCACGGGTGTCCTTTGCGAGTGCGCTCAACATCATAAAATCATGAAGGGGTCTTGCTGATATACCAATGCTCAGGCACGTCGGCGATGGGTGCTGCCAAGAAGCCGCGTGTTGCAGTCGAAAGGGGGCCATAGATGGTATGGTAATTTGCGCAGGGCGCGAACGAGGGCTGTAAGAATATATAATAGTTTGGGAGGCGGCGTGGTAATGTACTCACGAGGCGGTATGCGAGGCCCCAGGCGACCCCGAGTGGTAAGCTATATATAGCCTATCACAGCACCGACAAGATGGAAAACTCTGTGGAAGTCAGGGTGCGGCTGACTAGGGAGTACAAACACAGCCTCTGGGGCGAGCTTGGACTACACCGCTGCCGAAGGTGACGCGCAGATGGTGCTGGATGACGGCTGCGCCCCAACCAACCTTAAATACGAGGCTGAGGCGCGCAAATAAGCGATTTATTACTTTACGACCAATCCCGATGAAACCCATAAATTGCTTACAAACAAAGCAGCACAAGCAACCAAGTAAAAAGAAGAAAAGAGGGAAAAACCAAAGCCCGAGGAACAGGAAGGCATGCCACAGCATCAGCACTGCCCTCCTGCAAAGCATCCCGCCGACGAAACGGTTTTTTGTGTCGGTGAATCTGATGAATGAAAAGTAAAATTACGAAATATTCTTACAAGAAAAAGCAGCGGATACCACCAAGCAAAAAGAAGAAAGGAGGAAAAAACCCAACCTTAAGATACGCATGGGGGCGTACAGTCCGGGAAGGATTGCTTTTACGTTCCCTTCGACTGTTGCACTATGGCTGCACACCGGTTGCTCGGTCTAACACCGGGCCACGCCTCCCATGCATGTCCGGAAGTGTTCACTAAGCAATGAGTCTCCGGGTGATTTTCGTGGCCTCCCCGAATCCCCGATGACCTCGTATGCTACCATGTCTCGGGAGCAGACGCCGATCTCCATGCTTATGGACCATATCCCCCGTTGTCCTTACTCGTGGTACGTAAATCGGCTCCATGATCGCCTTGCTCATGCTTTGGAAGATTTCATGGTTGGGACGGGGTCGGTCATTAAGGTGTGGGGCTACTTGCGTTTGGAGGCTTCATGCATTCGGCATGTGGCCTCTCATCGGGATAACCATTGTGGTGATGTTGTGTGCTTTGACTTTGCGGCTCCGCTAGCACTTGGTTGTGGCCGTTACGGTCACTAGTAGTACGAGCACGAGAAATGTATTGTGGGGGCTTCCGGCTTCGCTACTGCTTCTTGACATTCTTGCGATGGATCTCAATCGTCTAAAGCTCTAAGCTCGATGCCGACATCCACACCTCGTCCTCATATCGCACGCCGCCCGTTCCACATGTTCATGACTAGTACCCTTTTGCCCCTAAGGACGGGGGTAGGTTGGCTCCTACTATAGTGGCTCGGTTGGTTTATCGATTGGCCATTTTGGTGACGATTCGACGTCTCTCAAGCTCGGTTGCGGTGGACTCTCGCTCCTTGCGGTTTGAATGTTAGGTCCGCATGATAAACTTTTTTCGGCCGTCTGCATTTGTCCCGTTCCGTTGCTTTTGGGGGGACGTGCGTCGTGAGTTCATGCGACGTATTTCCGTGGTTCTTGATGCCACGTTGAGTTTATATCTTCGTGATGCGTTGTAAGAGGGTGGCGGCGCAACTTCTAGTGTTACTTGACTCCTTGCTACACAAAACTTGGTTTATGTGGCCCTTCTTCCTCTGTCTTTAATGGTGGGTTCCGCTATTGTGTCTGTAACTTCACTTGTTCATGAAGCTTAGGGCTTGTAGTAGGGCGACCTCAAAATTGCCGGGTACGGGCGTTTTGACAGAAACCCTCTGTACAAGGTTTTTCCGGCGGCGGCCGATCTAAAATCGGTGTGTAGACCGTAATTACGCCGCACTCAGATTGTAAGAAATATATATTGTTTTCTAGAGACAATATTTACTAATTATCCTTCCGTTCTATAATTAAGATAATAAGATTAGCTAGGGTCCGCATTAGTCTAAGGTTGCTAACTTAGTCTAGCCAAAGTAGCTCTTTACACGTGGTATCGAAAATAAGAACAATTATACGTGACGAAAGATGTCTAACCGAGTAGGCGAGAGACTGCCAAAGGAAGTCGATGATTGATCGGATGGGGCTCCTTCCGGGCCGACACAATAGACGTCGATAAATGGTGGAAGACATTCAATGCGAGAGAGATCGAGTCCCACGATGGAACCTACGTTGGCGAACATCACCAAGATGCTACAACATCTAAGTGACCGAGTTAACACTTCTCGATTCAGCTATCTCAACTCCGTGCCTACGACAATTGTTTCGTCAAACATTTTGAAGAACGAGTGAATGTGAGCCGAGAGACATAATTTATTTAGTACCCCCACGGGGGTACGTAAATTATTCGAGAACCATTTGTACATGGTTTTGTAGTAGCGGCTCATGCTGAATATCGCCGCCGCTAGACCTGGTCGTTGGCACTCCTCCTCGTTGTTGGTGTTGTGCTGCCCCCTTGGGTCAGCTCGACGTCAATATGTTGGACGACGAGTAGCGAACACCCTTCCCGGGCGTTGTTGCCCGGCTATCCGCCGCCACCTCCAACACCCTCATCCCGCCGCTAATCCGCCCGTACCCGCCTCGCCAAAAACATTTCACATTTACCCCCCGCATCCTTATCAAGAGAATAACTAAGAGTGTTCAGTCGCAAAAGACATATCGGATGGGCCGAGCTCGTGATCTTGGCGTTGGTAATGTACAAGTGTTATTTTCAAACACCGTCTCTAGCGAGGCTTCCCGACAGCTGTTGATCGCGCGGAGTCACCCCGCCGGATTCACCCCGCCTAGCCCCCTATCGATGCCAAACCTTGCATGGCAAAAGGGTTACTAGTGCTCATTACGAGGAGGAGTGCTGACATGCATGCGAGTGCACCCTCCTCCGGGGCGGCCGCCGCTGCGCCGCCGGCGGGCACCACTCGACTACTTTTGTTACCAACGGCCGACGGGTGCTATTGGCGAAAGAGATAGGACATTGCATGGTTTGATTATTTGGTGGCAAACATGAGATTGCCGATGCGACCCCGGAACGCACGGCACCGCGAAATCTTACGGAGACAACCCTATTCGATGTGAGCGAAAACAATTTACGCCATATGGGAACGGAATTTTCCGGAAAGAGTAAGCGCTACGCTCTTCCCATAAAGTCCGTTACTAGTGAAATGGGGCTTTTCGCGGAGGGCGGGTATTCAACATGAAGGGTTCTAGGGTGTAACTGTACTTTAGCTCGTTGAACGGACGGAACAAGATTTGCGTTGACGGCGAAGTTAATAGGGGGGAAGCAAGGCACAAACGCGGGCTATCGCGGTTACGATCCGACGCGCTAGGGTTTGCGATCCAGCCTCGATTTTGGGGCATACCACTATTCGGGCGCCCCGGAATTTGGATTTTCTACACTTTGGCTTGTGAATATTCCCGAATTCGACGGCGACACAACATGCGACTTTTATTATCCAAACATGATTTTAGCAAACATGGGAGCACGTGGGTGTGATGGCATGTGCCGTTAAGATACTTGACGTGGGTGGGATAGGGGCCGAAAACCCACAACTTGGGAGGCTTAAAATACTCAAACTTTGCCGTACGGTGTCCGATTGAGGCAAACTAAGTAAGAAATGAAAGCACTTCTCCCAAGAAATTACAATATGCCAATATATGTACGCATACCGGCCGCCGGTTTTCGCGTCAGATCCGCCGCCCGGCGTTGTCATCCAAGCCATCGTACAACCAACTAAAGTAATTATTAGGGTGACAAAATCCGCCATAATATTCGCGCGGGGCTAACAAGTGGTACCCACGCAATCGCAACGCCAATACGCACAGCAATCAGCGCTATATATATATTTTTATATTTACGGCGTTGCATATTTCACGACTCATGTTGGCATGGTCCCGTGCCATTTGCAGTATGCCAAATAGAATCCCGCGTCAGGACACTTTGAAAGCTCCCCTTATTTCTCACGCCCGACGATGCGCAAACTTCAAAGGCCAACGACCCGCGCGCTAGGGTGCTTACACTACATCTCAAGCGCCCTCCCACGCCAAATAGGTCCCTCGCCCGTGCTCTTTGGTTGTATTTCCGGGCACGTAGCAAGAAAACCACGTGCACACGACATGCCATACTAGGTGTCGCCGCTCTCTAGCTAGTCGTCCGGCGCAACACACTCGACGGATACTAGTGCAATTGTGCAAACATGATGAGAACCTAGTGCTGAGTACTCTCCCTATTTTCTGCGACACTATTGTACCGAGCTACGCATTGAGGCATGCATATTGTGCACATGCACAAGGTTCAGACCGCAAAATATGGGCCACAAATCCAACGTGTGGGCCCACCGCAACTAGGGCGTGACGATATAGGTGTCAAGGCGAGTGGAGAACGCCCCGTGGTGTGTTTTTCGCACCTTATGATTCTATCTCCCAATCGAGTTGCATGGCCATTGCGGCAGTGTGTGGCGGATAATTAAATACGCGACACTGGTAATGGACTTTATGGGAAGATTATGTAAGGTAGAATGACTACCTCCTTATTTACACACTCAGAATCCGCAAGATAATCCGCTCGACCCAAAACTGCACATCCCTAAGGCATCCACACAACATTCCACCTTCCCGAGCGTTGACGACCCTATACGAGGTGACCGAAACGACGGCAATACTAACGATCGACTGCGTGTGGAGGGCCGGCGTTTCCTTGCCTCTCCCTGGCGCGATCGGAGTCACGCGGGAGATAGATAACGTTGGCCTAGCTACGGGCGACTCGAATGTTGCCCGTGCCGACTGGTTGTCCGGCGCCTCGATCCCCTCGGGGGCAGCACGCCGAGGACGCGAAGGTAAGGCGACCGGATATTTTGCATTTAAGACAAGCGGGTTTTTTTCAGGCTCTATATAACGTTGTTAATGCGTAGCAGGCGGGGGATTTTGTGAACTATTGCGGATTGATTTCAAACACACAGCCCCCGAGCAACAACGGCACACATCGCAGACATGTGTGTATTCGCAAGGTGAAATTGTTCGCTAAGTACCCGGTCTTACCCTTAGTGGATAACTCATAATTAAGGGGGCGTGAACACGGGTCTTATAGTCAACAACTTGCCCCGTTAGCCAGTACATTTTGAAAAAAAAATCCAATTTTACGACTTCCCGAGGGCGGAAATGGCCAAATGGGGGGAGGGGGGATTAAAACCACCCGCCAATATTTCGGAGAGGACGGAACAAGCGACGACCGTATGGGCCCTACAAGAAAGCAAGGACTATAGATGGCGTGGCTGGGAGGGCATATCATAGACAGCGGCCGGCCGCACCAGGTACATGTCTTGAATTATTTTCATTTGCATTAAGAGACTACTACAACCACATATTTTAATAATTCGACTTTTAATGTCATCATATGTGTACCAGCACCCACCATGTGGAGCATCCCTAACTTTGAGCCGCGACCGTTTTGTCTTTTATGCTCCACATTTTTGCGGGAGTATGTTGGGGTTGCCTTATGTTGAGCGCGGCATTGTCTTTCATTTATGTAATGGGAGGGATAAGAATCAAGTGTCATACAAGATATTCACCCAGTTGGCGTCATCGGCGTCTATCAGCGGCATCTTTGCGCTCGCATGCCGGTCAGCACTATCCCCACCACCCCGGGTTTCTTGGGAATGGGTTGGAGACTGCGGTAATTCAATCCTCCCCTGCGCCCCACCACCAGCCCTTCCCGACATTATCGAACTAATGAGGACAACGTCTCTCCCTCGGACAAAACGACTCGAATGCCCTTTAGCACTAAAGTAATCAGTATGTATTACACAATTGAACTAACATTCTAGCAAACAGAGAGTCAGGGACGGCAACGGGGTAAAGCATGGGAGGGGAGTTGTAGAGATAAGGGGGCGATGGAGCTGATTCACTTATGTCTAGAGGAAATCTTGCAGAATATGCCATTCTCGGGTCCGAGCGTTATGCCCTTCCCCAACTTCATCGGCACCTGTCCAGGCGACAACTCAATGTGGAAGCCGCGAAGGATGGACACCAGCACCAGCTTCACCTCCTCCAGCGCAAACTTCATCCCGATGCACACCCGCGCACCACCGCCGAACGGCATGTGCGCGTACGGGTGGTGCTCCTCAAACTCGGGGTCGCCCTTCACAAAGCGCTGCGGCCTAAACTCCGTTGGGTCAGCGAAGTTGGCGGGGTCGTAATGCATATGGTACACATTCACGGAGATATCAATACCCGCGGGCACGGTGTAGCCCCCCAGCTCGAACTTCTCTTCCGTGTGCCGAGGAATGATGCCTGTAGCAGGCGGATACATCCTGAGGCTCTCATTCACGACTGCCTCGATAAAGGGGAACTGGCTGAGGTCCTTGAACTCGGGCATGTTATCACCGAACGCGTCCACCTCCGCCACCGCGCGCTCCATTGCCTGGCGGTGCGAAGGACAGGGCAGCGTAGTTTTATTAGAGTTATGTCGATGGACTGTCGTGTGGAGCCTCAACATGGGGACCATGTGAACGCCATGCAAATGCGTATCCAGCAAATCCGAATGCTACTCTCGTCACTGGCACTCGGTAAAGCGATTTTCTTCACAGTGCTGCTCACCTGGGGGTGTGCAGCGAGATTATAAATTGAGCACGCCAGTGTGTTTGCGGTCGTCTCGTAGCCAGCCAACATGAATACAAACGCCTGCGACGCCACCTGCGCAATTGGAAACAAAATGTGCCCAAGTTACTTTCCTGAAGAAAACACATTTTCCAAAGTCACACACACACACACACACATGCACACACACACACACACGCACGCACACACACACACACACACACACACACAAACACACACACACCACGTTCTGCGATCACCCAGAGGATAGGGGTATGGAAGAGTGAATACCGCGTGTGTGTTAAGCCCATTTTTCTCCGAAGCGAAGCGGTAGAGAAAGCTACCGATAGCTGGCATGTCTGAATTGTCAGCCTTTTCACTCTGCGCAGCTGTGGTCAGTGCCAGCGCCTTCTCAGTCAATAGCTTGTTTGCAATCCCCGAGTCCTGCACCATTCGCAGAGAGGGTTAGTGTGTGGGGCGAAATGGGATATAGCTCGGGGAAGCAATCGAAGCAGGGGGGTGGGGGGACGAGGTGAGAGGTAAAAGTACCTTTAGGGACTTCGGGAGCAAGTCGAGATGCTTCATAAACGACGCCAGAAGCTTCAACAGAGGTGTGAGGAAGGGAAGAGCGATGGCCACCACGATAAAAGGATTACTGCCAAGCCCACCGTTTCTGCAGGTCGCCCAACCCAGCACACACACACACACACACACACACACACACAGCGCAGTGTTCAGCCATGATTCGAAATCACAAAATGCCACACCGAGCACAGGGAGGATGTTTAAGTTTTGAATCCGGGGCAGTCACCTAAAAATAGTCTGGGCAGCTGCTGTGAAGCTCTGAGACGGGTCTTCTGAGCTGCCGTCAATACTTGTGTCCGACTGCGTCTGAAGGTCCACCCTAAATCCAGCACAGCGGCGCAAACAGAGTGTCACTTCACACATTCTCACCTACCAGAAGACGTGCCATCTCTCTATATGGCAGTACCCACCCGAAGGCAGTGGTGCCAACCACGTCCATGGTCATGTCACCCAGCAGACGCCAAATGTTGACCTCCTTCCCTTCCTTCTCTGCTGACTCCAGACGGGACATCAACCTCTTGGCACCCTCCCGCATGGGCGCTGCGTACTGTGCCAAGCTAGTGCTATGAAACACGGGCTGCCAAGCCGCACGTAGCTGCCTCGCCTGCGACATCCTGCCCATCACACCCCATGCCCCGTTAGAACACAGCCTAACGAATGGTTCATGGTTCATTCCCCACCCTATTTGTGCCCTTACGAACATATGATAGACGTATATCCAGACTGATTCCTCCCACTCACCCAGCAAACACGAGGCTGTGCTTCTGCATCTCCTTCGCATCCTCTGAGGCCGCGAGATTGGGCATCGACGATTTCTTATCGTTCAGCTTCAGTACCACCTAAGGAAAGCACGACGCAGCCCGCTCGTCAGGCCTCGCGCTATTCGCCTGTCAGAAAACGAAAGACAGCTTGAAAATATGTCAGCAGCAGGAGTGTATTGATTTCTGCGAGTACCTGTGTGTGTGTGTGTGTGTGTGTGTGTGTGTGTGTGCGTGTGTGTGTGTGTGTGTGTGTGTGTGTGTGTGTGTGTGTGTGTGTGCGTGTGTGTGTGCATTGATCTAATCCCAGGCACAATGTCAATGATTCGTATTGACAGTCAGTTTTAAATATAAATGTGCAATATCTTCATAACAGTACTATAAATGTGCACCCCTTCCAGCATGTGCCTGAAATTACGCGTGAGTGTGGTTGAGAGAATGGGAAGATCATGTCTATGAATGCCCGTGCGCGCTTGAGAGAGACTGGGAGAGAGGGTGTGTGTGTGGTGGGGTTAGAAGAAAATTCCATACCCACGACGATTTTAAAAAATTGTGCCCATAAATTTATTCATCAACCTCTTTCCTCGACGAGTCATTCCTCCACATAATTCATTAACCTTATTTCCCTTAAGTCGCACTTCTTTCTCAACGCGTTTACAGTCCATGAATTTGACAAGTAAGACTATTTGTTTGAGATACACTCTTTTATAAGGAGAAAGGCAGCAATTTCCGCATCAAATTATTGACAAATATTTCGGAAACTTGACCGTCGTTAATCTTTCATTTGTCAAAAAATATCCTTACAAGAAAAAGCAGCATAAGTCAACAAGCAAAAAGAAGAAAAGATCTTCATTCCAATCTTTAACGTTTGGACTTTCCAGGTGGGGCTGTATGTGCTGGCAATCAAAGAAGTTCCTTATCCATTTTATTCGACTTCGAACCGTAGCGTACAGGAAAAGGGCGACACGAAGAGGGAGATTGGGGTGGGTCAGCGGATATACTCAGCTGGCGGCGATAGTGCCGCACTCACCTTCCGTGCGTCTTCAGGGGTGGAGGCGACGACGACGGGTAGCCTTCCGCGCCACCATACAAACACAGGCCCGTACGTTTTGGTCCACAAGTTGCGCTGAACGTGCAACCCATTCTTTGCGACCGAGGCAAGGTTGCCGAGAAATGGCAGCGGGGTGGGGCCGGGGAGGTGACGCAGCTTCCACCGCCTCGGTAGGTTAAGACCATAGATAAAAAGCTAACCATTCGCCCCCATATCATACGCGGCAAAGGGAGGCGCTTAATACGGTAAAATGGAGGACTGAGAGACAGGTTAAGAAAAAATCGTTTGCAAAGCACTGCAACGTTGGAAGGGGAGGGGTCGGCGACAATGGGCTTCGCACCGACAATAAGGCCGCGCCAACTGCCACCCATAAAGAGTACATGCCTCACTAGATGAAAGGATTCAGGTGTGCAAAAAAACGGGAGAGTGTGTGGCTAACGCGGCGACTGTTGCTGAGTCGACGTGACAGACGCCTTGACGAGGTTTTGGGCGGACAGCAAAAAGCCAAATCGCTCGGCCGAATGAATATCGGCTTACGGTATCGAATCTGGACGTGTAGCGAACGCTACTTCAGAGCCAGGCAACCAACACACGCAGCAACACTTGAAACTTCTCAGCAGCGGGATCCCAAACAGCAGTGACATCCGTAGCGTAGCACTGACGCCGCCTCGCGAGTGCAGTGGTGTGCCTCATCCGCGTGCTACACTGCTGCTGATGTCGCGACCCTCACTCGCAGTACCGCTAGCTACGTACTATACTAAACTACACTGCGGGCGATGCCGATGATACTGATGACGTATCGTGTGTCGACAGGTGCCGTCCGTAAAACGACGTCAGACGGGTACGTACAAGTAAATAAAGTACGGGTAGCGGTACCTTCAATATAGTTTAAAGATTTCTTACAAAAACAATTGGAAACCACCGAGCAAAAAGGAAAAAGGAGGAAAAAATCCCAGTTTCGGATACAATTTCCGTAACCATCTTTTGAGGACGGCGACTATATCCACGAACTCCACGAGCCTCTCTCCTAGTCGGTACCCAACCGTCGAAAAGAGTGCCTCAGACGGTGTGCTTTGGCTTATCGCGACGGCGCACAACTCAAAAAGGTGCCCCCATTGCAGCAGAAACCACTAGGGGAGGGTACGGCCGGATTAAGCGCGATGCCGCGATCATGTACACCCATAACGTCCGTTACTAGTGAAATAGGGCCTTTCGCGTCGGGCGGATGTTTACCATGTAGGGTTTATAGGGTTTAACTGTACTTTAGCTCCTTGAATAGGCGGACCAAAACTTTTGTTGACGGTGAAGAAAAGGGGGAAGCGGGGCACAAATGGGGCCCGTCACGGCTACGATATGACGTATTAGGGTTTGCGGCCCAACCCCGATTTCGGGGTATACCCTGATTCGGGCGCCCCGGAATTCGGATTTGCCACACTTTCGCTCGTGAAAAATCCCGAAATGGGCGACACAACATGCGGTTTTTATGATCTCAGCATGTTGCCCGCACATGGGAGCACGTGGGTGTGGCATGTGCCGTTAATATGCTTGACGTGGGTGAGCTCGCGGCCGGAAAACCACAGCTTGGGAGGCTTAAAAAAGCCTAACTTCGCCGTACAATGTCCGATTCGAGCAAACTAAGTTGCAAGTGGAAGCCCTTCCCCCACGTAAATGTAAGTTTTCAACTTCCACTTACCACATAGTTTTCAACTCAATTCACGCCTACTGGCCGGTTTTCGCGTCAAATCTGCCGTCCGATGTCATCCAAGCCCTCGTACAGCCAAATGAAGCTTTTAGGGTTTCAAAATCTGCCACATTCGCGCGGGGCTAGCAACCCCTAGACAGATGGTACCCGCATACCCGCTCCGCTAATACGCTCAACAATCAGCGCTCTATATTTCTTCTATTCACGGCGTTGCCCATTTCATGCCCCATGATGGCATGGTGCCGTGCCCTTTGCCGCCGGCAGATGAAGGCCCGTGCTAGGGTACTTTGAAAGCTCCCCGCCATTTTCCACGCCCGGCGATGCGCAAGTATCTAAGGTCAACGATCCGCGCGCCATGGTGCTTACACTCCAAGTCAACTGCCCCTCAAGCCCAATAGACCCCCAGCCCGTGCTCCTTGGTGGTATTTCCGGGCACGTGGCAAGAAAAACCAGTGCATACGACATGCCATTCTTGGTGTCGCCGCTTTGTAGACGGCTAGGCGCAACACAGTCGGCGGATACTAGTGCAATTGTGCAAGCATGCTGAGAACCCAGTGTCGAGTAGTCTCCCGGCTTGTCGCGACACTACGTGTGCCGAGCCACGCATGGAGGCTTGCATAACCTGCACATGCACGAATTTCGGCCCGCAAAATATGGGCCGAAAATCCAACGTGGGTGCCCACAATAATTGGGGCGTGCCGGTAAAGGTGCTCACGTTAGTGAACAACGCGCCGTGGTGTGCTGTTCGAAAATCATTATTCTACCCCCAATCCAGTTGCATGACCATCGCGGCAGTGCGTGGCGGATAATTAAATACGTGCCGCTAGTAACGGACTTTATGGGAAGAGTGTAGGTGTTGAAAAACAAACAATGAAGGATCAAGCACAAACGAAAATCTAGCGCGGAGGTAGGAGTGCGAGTAGGGTACCGTCTAGAGCTAAGGCCTTCCTTTCCTCCCCAGCCCCCGGCGGAGGGGAGGGGAAGCCTCGTGTAGGTGGAACGTTGCGTCGGTAAGAGACTCAAGTGTCTCGGGCGAGGGGTACAAAACTATCGTTTTGTACTACTTTTGCGATAGTCCGCTACAAAATCGTCGACTATCTGAGCGAGTGTTTTTATGGCCTGCCCTTTCCCATACGCTCCGGCACGATCAGAGTCGCACAAGAGCACAGGCAAGGTAGGTCCGTTTCGACACGCACATGATGGCTAGCTTTGGCCGGCAAGCACCCAACCGTGGCGGGAGCATTCTGCACATCGTGGAGACTAGCCAGATAAAAACATTTTTCATTTTAGACAAACGTAGTTGGATTTTTATTTTTCACGATGATGCTCATCGTTACTAATTAGGCGGGGACTGCTAGAACTACTGCAGCTACATAACCCATGAGGAACGACATCGGCACATTTATGAAGATATGTGCCGTTAGTTGTACCTAGTTGAAGAGTACTCGGTCTAAACAACCCAACTACAACGTAATTTTTCTTGACGGTTGTGTACATGGCGGCCGAGAGACAATTGCATGTCCCGTTTGCCGGTACATGTTTTAAACAATTTACAATTTTTAGTTAAGAGCATAAAGCGCAAAGAGTTTATCTCCTTCTCAATTGCACTAGGCTTTTATAGACCAAACTTACGCCCTCATGTCATCGTATGTTTCACGCGTCTACCGTTAGGTCTTCAACGTAACGGTCGTCCATACTCGAGACTGCGTAACGAGTTGGCCACGGGTTCAAGAAAGCATGAAATCTTGAGGCATGCAAGAATGGCTTTGTGAATTGTACGTGCCATAACGTACATTGCGGTACTTTGCATCAATAACATTCCACGAGCTTCGCAATTGCTTGCAAACACACACACACACATACACACACACACACACACACACACACACAAACACACACACACACACACACACACACACACACACACACACACACACACACACACACACACACACACAATAGTGCTAGCACCTGTGAGCCATTGTGTGCATGTAATCATCAGTATTTAGCCAATACTCTAGCCCACGACGAGGGCTACCCCCCCACCCCCCCCCCCCCCACCCCCGGCTGCAAAAGCGGCTAGTTGATTCGACCACCATGTCGGTTGTACGAGTCGGAAAACTGGCGGCGGTATATGGTCCGGCCCCGCAGAGTACACACCCAGGGTATCACACCCACACTAGCTGCTCTCCCGCCCAACACAGCCCGTCGCCCTTCGACCTCCATCGCTACCACTTAGCGGGATCTAATGGCTTGTTTTGGCGATGTCATGCACCCCAACGAGTCCCCGCCTCGCTCGAACAGCCCGCCTAGCCTTAAGACCCGTCCCAAGAACACTCGCGAGGAGAAATCAAGGGCCGAGGAGACAACAGCCCTCCGGAGCATGTCGGTATACTAAACATATCGCGAATTAACGGGGCTCGCTTTAGTGATGGTTGCATTCATTTTGATGTATTATACAAGCTTGCAAGTTTGTTGTAACATGATTATGACCGTAAAGCAAGGTCTTTCATTTCCGCGACTCTGATTGTATTGGTCTATACCACGGGGTTCACACAACAACCTAGCACTTTTGTTAATTCGGAAGCATACCAAATCCTTGTGGCATTTCATTCATGAACATGTCAAACTCATGGGGGGGAGGGGAAGGGGGGTCTACGTGGTGAAAGTGATCCACTGTCACTTTCCTTCTAGATTCGTGTCACAGTTACGATGTATCGTGCTTACTTTCCACCTCAAGATGGACAGTAGCCTATCTATATGAACTAGTTACGTTATTATTGTCTATTAGGCGGCGGAACAACAATAAGTCCTACTCTTGGACTCTGAAATGGCAAGAACTACCAATTCCTTCGCAAGCTTCGCATGCGGCTACTCCAAGCCGCTCAAGAGTTTGTATTCTCAACGCCTTCAATGTATGGATGGGCTGTATATGTATGCATTGTGCCGGGCGGCGCTACGTGCCACCCATGCGTCCAAGACTAGCGACCGATGTGATGAGGTGGTTAAACTGCAACACTATTGGCCATCGTAGCTTGTATGTTGTCCGCCACAAACGCCGACAATCTCCGTATTTGGTTTCGAGAGGCGTTCCCGTGTAGTGGCGGTTAAATTCAATATAACCCGTGATATGCGCGGTATCGCGGCCGTGGTGATGGTACTCTTATCCAAGACATTTGGAATGACCACCCCACATTAAGTCAGGCCGACGAAAAGTAGCATAAGTGATCGTCATGTGTGGTTACGTGCGTAGCGAGCACTAATTTGGATATTCGTCATGGGTTCGCCAAGGGCCACTGGCACACATTACTATTGCTATGCGCTCTAGCATTGTTTCGGGACCGCAATGCTATGCACGTATGAGACAATACTATGGGCAGCTGCTCGTGCATGTTTAGGCACAACTCCCGTGTCTACATTGTCTTGGCAGTAACATTTAGTCTCAATGTCGTCGGAGGAGGGTGGGGTCATGAATAATGATTCTTGAAAAAAAAATACTTAGTGCAGATCGGTGAGATATCACCGTGATCACCCACCATAATAATTGAATATGATATTTCAGCAAAGACAATCATCGAACCTACAACGTTACTCTGTTGTTAATTTGTTAAAGTCTATGCGTGTGTGTGGGGAGGGGGGGGGGGGGGGGGGGGGGGGGGGGGGGGGGGGGGGGGAGACTTCGCGCCTTACTGTTATGTATCATCATTTCGATTGGATTCGGTACGGCAAATCCGAGCTCATGGCTTTGAAAATTCTTTGCTGAAGTGCTGTAAATTTCTTTGTTTTAGGGTTAGCAATAGATGTCATATGGGCCCAGTACATAGTAATACCAGGTGAGTTCATGTGGATTCGTCTTTAGCTACTGCGCATCGCTGATGGGTAAGCAGCAATACTTTAAATATATACTTACAATAGAATTATCAAATAAAGAAGTGTGTCCTGTGAGTTTCAAAATCTTATCCGACTACACTTATTTGCTGAAATCTGTGTGTGTGTGTGTGTGTGTGTGTGTGTGTGTGTGTGTGTGTGTGTGTGTGTGTGTGTGTGGGTGTGTGTGTGTGTGTGTGTGTGTGTGTGTGTGTGTGTGTGTGTGTGTATGTGTGTGGGTGTGTGTATGTGTGTCGGTGTGTCCCCTTATCATCGGATTTATTTGATTCAGTACTTCAAATGCGATATTTTTGGCGTGAAAAAAACAAGTGTATTGTCAAATTCGGTAAATCTTGAGGATAACAACCCTACCCACCATGTGTTCGGGATAGTAGCCCATGTGGTTATTAGCACCGGAATCAGCGACGCGTCACACCTCCATGACAACGATGTTGTACGGGCAGGGTGGCGCGACCAACCAACCAAACAACCTTCACCAGCGGCCAGCTACTCAGCTATAGTCAAACACTAGCTAGCAGCAACCCTTAAGCCGCTGCGATCCCCGAGCACTCTTTGCTTTCGCGCTCAGCCCATCTAGGCCTCAAGCGAACCCACCACCCATCCCCTCGAATTATGCGCTAATCTTCCCCCAGGCCATGCCTGTGGTGGTCTTTTGGCCAATTTGCAAAACAGCTGACATCTTTGGCAAAACGTGCACTCGGGTAAATGGCGCACTTACATATTAGACAGGGATTGGGATACGTCTTTATTGGCTACTCCGCATCGCGACGATGGGCACATGACCTTTTTCTTTGTGATTACAAAAATACACACTGAGAGAGAAAGGGTGTGTGTGTGTTAATGTGTGTATGAAAAATAAATATCACAACTATGCGCCTCTATGGATTAATGTCTTGATTACAAGAATACAGAGTGAGAGACACAGGGTGTGTGTGCACATGATTACAGAAACACAAAGAAAGACGGGCACAACTACGCGCTATTCGTATGACAACGTAAAACAAACAGCAAGGCGAGTCAGGCACAACCATGGGCTTCTTGCAATCTCTAATTACATTGCGCATCACAGGCCGGATACAATTAGTCATGCACTTTTCTCCTATTGACGATGAATCATCGCTGTTCGATGTCTCGTGTTTACTCCTCGTCTTTTGTTTCAGGTGCAATAATTATGGTAAAATGCAAATTATGATGAACATCCAATAGCTTGAGGAAAAGCTGAGCAATGCATTAGATACTTGTCTTCCAAGTCAAAGAATAAGTTTTGAAATGCACGCGTGATGCATGTTGGTATCCAAAGAGAAGACGCAGGTGTGATGCCTTCAGTAACGGACGCCTGCGAGACTTGGTACGAGCTACGCAAATAAGTTGACAATTCTCCACTATCATGCATGCATTGGCCCCGCAGCGAATAAGAGATAACTATTTTCTTAGCGGATAAATAAGCGATAAATGAGGGCTCCTGAACCTGCAGACTGCGAAAAACAAGACAAGGGCGAGACCGACTGCGGAAATTGCTATATATTATATGAAACATTCACCCCCCCTCGGAAGGAAGCTGGCGTCGCCGCAAGGCGAGACTCGCAAAGGCAGCTTCACGGATGGTATTCAAAATGTGCATTGATGTCCATGACCAGAGGGCCGGTTACCAGAGGTCTGGGTTGAAATAACGTCGCGATGCGCTCAAAACAACCGCCTCAGAGTCTACACTGGCTAATATGGGATGGAAATGGAAATGGCGACGGGGGCGGGGGGCAAGGCGGCATGGGAGTGACGACTCAAGCAACAGGTGTGGTGCCGGGCTCGGCTAGCCCCATCACGGTGGCCGTTTGGATGACGTCGTGAGTGTTTTCGCTAAAGAAGCTGTGCTTCAGTGCCTCCGTTGCTGTCAACCGCTCTGAGGGCTCATACCGAAGCAACCCCCTCAACAGCTCCAGCAGGGGCTCGTACAGATTTTGCAATGCATCCAGCTCGCCTGCACCCCTGATGATGTCCTCCAAGGACTTCATCTTGCGGACCACACGCTCACTATCTCGGCTGATGGCTCCCTCAGGCCAGTACAGCCGACTCTGCTATAGCGTGCAAGGGAGGTGCGTAATTCAGACTACGCATGCAGCTCCCCTATCCGTGCAGTGTGTGTCATATGAAAGCAAAAATAAATCACAGTCCCACGCTTTGCGAGGCGTGTTGGATACATGCATACTTGCATTGCTATAAAATGTCAATTGTGACTTTGTGCGACCCTTCCTCTTCCTGAGCTTTGATATCACTGATCACGATCATGCGCCAAATGAGGATATGCACTCAGGCGGGCCTGCATGCCTCGCCGCCGCTTTGACTCACCTTGTAAAAGTATTTTGCAGAATGCCTGCTCGCCTGCGCGATCATGTGCTCCGGTAGCGGCCCCAGCACGGCCTCCATCATCGCGAGGTGCTCCAAGTTTTCGTGCGTTTGAAAAAGCGCGTCGCCTGTCAGGAGCTCCACCAGAATGCAGCCGATGCTCCACATATCGCAGGGATACGACCAGCCCAAGCCCAGTATCACCTGAATACAGGGCCAAGGGTGCAACGCAATGATGCCCGGCCCACACGCCTCCCCCGAGTGCACCTGCAACAGAAAGTGTGTATGCTGTATACCCATGTACTAAACTGTAGCGGGGACATAGCTGTACCTCTGGTGCACGATAGTGGCGAGTGGACACAATACTGGAGTGGTACTGGTCCTCAAAGGTCGCGCTCCCAAAGTCAATCAAGCGGATTGTCTCTGTCTCCGGAATCCGCTTGCCAACCCTGACACGCACCAAGACTACAAGGTAAGGCGGGGCACAGCCGCGCTGCCGTGGGCACATGGTTGGGGGGGAGCGGAATGTGGGGTCGTACTTTGAGTTGTTGAGCTTTTTGTAATTATTGTTGACCAACAGAATGTTCTCTGGCTTCAAGTCCGTATGGACCAGTGACAGTGTGTGCAAGTACGCCACAGACTGCATCACAGGGGCGGGTATCTTAATCAGTTTGAAAAGGCAATCAGCTATATCATCGCAGACACAGGCACAGTTTTCAATGCTGCGGGACGCAGTTGGAGGCGGCGTGCTACGTACCTCGATCAGCTGCAGACCAAAGCTGCGGACGTACGCCATAGGGAACGGCCTGTAGCGGTTCTTTCGAAGGAAGTCATACAAGCTGGGCCCCAGCTTCTCAAAAACCATGCACACGTGTCCCCTGTAGTTGAACCACTCCCGCAGGCCAACGCAGTGCCAGTGGCAATTGGGATCGTTCCACATGAGTGTGTTGAGAACCTCCAACTGGATGGAGAAAACGCAACACCCGTCAGATTCTGCTGCACATTGGTGATCTAATTGCTTTCGGTACATGACCACATGCACATGCACTCTCTCCCCATCTCTCTGCCTAACGAAGTCGAAATAGGCAAATGATACGAGCTGACCTCAATCATGGCCGCATCTCGGTATTTTTGAACATTCCGCACGATCTTGATTGCAACATAGTCCTTATGCTTCCTGTCCCAGCATTCCAGCACGCGGCCAAAGGTCCCCTCGCCCAGCTTGCTTAAGATTTTGTCTGAAGCACAAATGATACTTGTCAGAGCATGTCCGTGGTACTCCGCAAACATTGTGTGTGTGTGTGTGTGTGTGTGTGTGTGTGTGTGTGTGTGTGTGTGAGTGAGTGATCATGCGCGCGTATGAGGAAGCTTGTGCGGGTGAGGGTGATGCGCATGCATTGGAAGTGATGCTTTCTCACATCTTGTCGAAATGTTTTCCCCAGGCTCGTATCGGTAATGGCCATCCTACAGGAGGGAACATTGGTAATGTCGTCACGAGGTTAGCAACAAGCCATTGAGTGTCTCGGTATGCATGTGCAAAAATGCCGTTTACAAGCAGCCCAGTGTCATCGACACGCGGTGCACCTTGTCATCAGCTCGGAACGGGGGAGAGGGTCGGTCCAAAACACGGAATGAATTCAAGTCTGCTTCAGCTGGTATGCCTGGCCTGCTGCAATGCGTGGGAAGCGCCTGCAAAAGGCATTCAAAGATGACAAGCGTAAGATGGCCACAGTCATCAGACCTCAGAGGATTAAACTGATGCTCACGCAACCCACAGCTACTACCGGCCTGACGCAAGTCACAAAATTGGGACCGGTTTATGATCATGCAGAAGAGTATAGAAATATGAGGTAACACTCTTGCTTGGATGGTGCTAACTGCAATCAGTGCTGTTAGGTAAATTCACACGGCCTCGCCAATAATGCAGAGTGATCAGGCAGGCGAGCGGGGTTGCAAGAGGTAAAGCACGCCACTCATTACGAAGAAGAACTGTTGAGTAGGCAAGAGGTTATGCCTCAGCTTTGCTTGCGCTGCACGGCGCGCTTGATTTGGTATGAGGTGGTCAAACTATGTTCCACAAGCAGACGGGAGAAGGGAAGAGGCAACTCACCTTTGCCGAGCTCTCCCCTAAACGCTGGCGCTTCAAATTCCGTCCACGTCCCACATCTCCCTTGAGACCTTCCAAGTCTGTCTTAATAAACTGTTCCTGCTCCCACTCCGCCGCCCCCTCTCCAGGCTCCGTGCCCGACGACGGTCCGGGATCTTCTTCCCACACGTGCTGCTCAGCCGCGCCTCGCTTGCTGCCGCTCGAGGGACCGCCGTTGGCGTTGCGACTCGCAGCACACGCCACTGCCCGCAGGCGTCCAGCTGCCGCAGCCGCCAGGAGAGCATCCGGAGCGACGGGAGCGCAGGCTTGCTCTGCCTCCGTTGAGAAGGTCCAAACCGGCCGGTCGTCCATCTCGTCGGCTCGCTCCTTTGAGGGCTCTTCGCAGAGTGCGCGACGGTAGGCCGAAAGAGGGAGGCGAAGCCCCGTCGACCCTCTCGTGACAGCAATCGGTTAGAAATATGCCCTTCTCCTAATCCAGACAGAGTGAGGCCGTTCAGCTCCCACGACCAACTGGGCGGCGTGAGTGTTGGCTGCCGTTGCTACTCCCCTTGTTAGATGTCTTGTTCAATATACTGCGCGAGAAAAAGCGGCGTTCCGGCTTGATGTCTGTGAACACTGAGCGTAATACGACAGCCTATTCAGGCGGCGGGTGAGGTTGTGGACAGCATCGTCACCCGGCACGACCTGCAAAGGAAAGCCTTTCCGATAGCCCCATATGAAGGGGGGCGCGAATATCAAGCTTGTCTTAAAATCGGACCCAGTCTCAAGTAGAGTCAGTGCAGGTATGCTTCAGCACTCGCCGTGTTGGTGGCTAGCTGCGAGTCGCGTGGTCTCGTTCTAGGCATCAGTTCGGTCGGCGCGGGCCCAAGCACTTTTCCGGACCCGTAAACGAATATAGGACCAGTAATCCATATCGCTGTAGTGGGGGCAGCTTCCGCCGGTAGCACGCGCCGCCTTGTTGTGACTCCCGTACAGTACTGGTGCCGCGTGCTGTATTATATTTGTACTGGCAATCCACTACTTACAAGTACCCGTACCTTAAGTTATCTGTGTCTTAACCTAATAACAAAAATCAATTGGGGCACGGGAACCGAGGGGGGGGGAACCAAGACAGCAAGAGTGACAAGAGGGTAATAGAATTCGAAGCACGACAAAGAGAAGCACTACGTTGCGCAAAACCCTAGTAGATGAAACATAAGAGAACACAAGAAACTCCCACGCAACGCTGAAAAACACATCACGTGGAGGCGACAAGCGGCGCCTCACGCGGCGCGAGGAAGCGCAAAGACGCTTGCGGCTCATGGCGCGAGTGAAGAACGCCGTGGCAGGAGAAGCCATCCCCGCCGAGGAGGAAGCGGCCTCTACATTGTCCGCGGCGGCGGACAACCCGCACAAGACGTTGTCCGCGTGAGCGACATGGACGGCGAGAGAAACCGTTCGGCGCCAAGAGGCCAACAACTTTCCTACGTGCATCCCTTTAAAGGCGGATGCCTGCATGGCTAGTTCTATCAAAAGCAATGGCGTGGCCGCCGAGAGCACTAAATTCCGTGACCGCAACATTATTCACTCGCCCACAAAAGTCCGGACATGCATTATGTTAAACGTAAGCTAGTCAAGAGCATGCGCCCCTCTCATCACGCCAAGCATGACGACACACACGTACCACCCAAGTGTATTAGAGCCGGGAGGCACGCAGTTAGCCGTGTTTCGGATTTATGATTTGACTTGAGCTTAAAGCGAGTGTTGTCTATGGGGTTTGTCGAATAAAGCCCATAAATTTTAGGAAAACTACCAAAACTATACACGTCGGCAACCTCCGGCGGCGCATCGGCGGCTGCCCCGGAGGGGGGTGCTCTCGCATGCCCGTCGGCATCCCCTCACCTCCTCGTGGTGGACGTTGCAAACCCTGTAGCCGTGCCAAGCTTGGCACGGTAGGGGGCTAAGAGGGCCAGCAATGCGATCCGCGCGATTTGAACATGTTGGGAAAAGCCCTTTACGGAGGGCTTTTGAAGAACAATATGTACGCTATTGGCGCCAAGATCTCCCGCTCGGCCAGTCCAATATCGTTTTCAAGACCATATGCTATTAAGGTACCGTCCCATTTGGAGAAGGTGGGCCATGTATCTTCGGGAGTGTGTGTTGGAGAGGAGGGTACAAACGGATCAGCGGCGGGACGCGGGTGTTGGAGCCGGCGGTGGAGAGCCTTGAAGCACCGCCACGGTATGGCGCTCGCTCAACGTCAACTAGCATGCTATGGTCGAGCCGGCCGAAAGGGGGCAGCACGATACCAACGTCGAGGAGGTCAGTCGCGACGGGAGGAGCGGCGGGGTCCGGCGGCGAGGTGTTCATGAGGATCATCCGCCCCCGGAAAAGCAGGTACGGAGGGTTTGAATAATTTCCGCACCCCCGCAGCCTTTTGGATCCGGCCATTGCGACCGTGCACTACTCCACCGCTACCCATTATCGCTAGGCACATTTCGTATTAGAGAGTGCGAGCCCGGATAAGCGCGGAGGCTCGCACTCGAAACAAGGGTGCTCCACGGTTGGTGGAGGGTACGGTCGTTGGCTGATATTCTAGACATGTAACTAGATCCGTCCGTATCCTCTACGCCTCCACACGCTCATGAGATACAAGCCCCACCCCCCTTCCCGAAGTAGGGCAGTACTTTGGAAGTATATGGTCTTGAAAAACATATCGGACATTCGGACGGGCCGAGCGGGAGATCTTGGCGTTGGTAGTGTCCCGATAGTATTTCAAAAAGCCCTCCGTACCGAGTCTTCCCGATAGTTGCTTATCGCGCGGATCGCAGCGGATTCACCCCGCCTGCTTGCCTAGCCCCCAACCGTGCCAGAACAGGCACGGCTATAGGGTTACCATCGCCCACCACGAGGAGGTGGGGATGAGTCCTGACATGCATGTGAGCGCACCCCCTCCGGGGCTACCGCCGTTGCGCCGCCGCCGGGCGCCCTCGTCGAGCTTAGAAGACGTCGCCTTTCGGGACGCTATCTTGGACGGGTTGATCGGCGCGGAAGTAGTTTGTGCCGCCGTAGTAGCGGCGCTAGGCATATGCCGTTGTTGTTTAAGAACGGCATCCGGTTCCGGAATGTGTAAGAGCCGAAGGGGAGCAACTCGGTGGAGACTGAGTTTCTTGGCGGCGAGGAGGGTACGGGCGGATATGGGTTGGCGGCGGGCGTTCGAGTTGGCGGCGGACAGCCGGGAAGTAACCTCATGGCGGGACGTTCGCTGACAGCCGACCGACCATGTGAGGCTCAAGTATCCCATGTAGGCGAGGCGAGAAACTACGCAAGCAAGAGGAGGGTCGCAGCCGGAGGAGCGACACGGTCGGGCGGCAGAGGTCCTCATGATCGACCGCCGCCGGAAGAACCTAGTACGCAGGGTTTTCGAATAAATATTTCCATACCCATCATGTTTTCCGGAGCGGCGACTCGATCCGCGTGTTTAACCAGCCCTCCCATAGTCGGTACCGATTATCGACATGCTGCCTTAGGCAGTGTGCCTAGGGTTATCGAAACAACACATTGTTCGTACATGTTGCCCTTTGACATCAGAAGCCACCGGGGGAGGGTACGGACGGACACAACGCGATCAAACATGTACTTGAAACCACACGGCAAAGGACCGGGGGACGTGAGAAAAACTCTAGCATGGAGGCGCTTTGGCCTTGTCTTCTCCCCCGCTCCTGAAGGAGGGAGGAAGACTAGGCTAGGTGGCGAGCTGCATCGGGAGGAGCAACGCTTATCTCGGACGAGGGGTGCATGGATCGAGACGGGACCGTCGACGACCCTAGCGATGGGGGTTTCGCTTGCCTTTCCCCCCAACTCCAGCACGACCGGAGTTGCACAAGAGCATGATCAGTTTGGCCCGACTCGACTAGCACATGCTAGCCAGCTCGGTTGATTAGCGCCCTCGCAACGGCTGGAGCAGGCCGCGTATCGTGGAGAATAGCGACATTTTACATTTCATACTTGTATGTAGAAAATTAGATATAGAAGAAAAATCAAAATTGTTTACGGGCATGATTTTGAAAGTGTTGACACTATCAATGGAGAGATTAGGATCAGTGGTTCACGGTGTAAACTCTGGTTTGAAGTCCCCTGCGGCGCATATAAAGGGAGCGCCTAGAGACATCAGCCGTTAACTCGGCATTGTTGTGAAAAAAGTCAAATTTCAAATTTCTATCTCACTAAACCACCATCTCGCTACATCAGAATGTACAGTTCCCGAACAAGCTAGTCTCCACACCCTCCTTTCCTCCCTCGCGCGCACCGTAGCATGCGTCGACGTCTTTATATATCACACGGAGGCTATGCTCACTATCGACGGGCCGCATGGGGTCGGCGCTATTGCCATGGGACCCGTGGAGGCCTCCTTTAACTACACCCGTAATGTAGTCCTAAGCCCAACCTCCCCGTCCCTCTACTATACGCCACACCCTCAGAAAGATTACCATCCGCCTTATGCCCGGCCCGATCAAACCATGGCTCCTCCACGTCTACCACGTCCCGAAGCCGACGCTAGAGGAAGGCGAGGTACTACCCACCAAGCCGGTTTCCAAGCCATCAACCACAATGGTCTCACCACCGAATAAGTCGCCGACACTACTTGGGTCACAAGCGGACTCCCCCCTCGGAAGAAGATTCGCCCTACTCGTAACCACCCCATATTCATATAATTGAGCGCCATAAAATCGTCTTCGCCTTGGTCACCCTTAACGCTCACGGTTCGAGCCTCGCAGGGGGCCCGGCCAAACACCTCAATGCGGTCGACTGATCATCCTACCTAGGCCGTGCCCGCCGGCGGCGCACCGGCAGCGGCCCCGGAGGGAGGTGCTCTCGCATGCCCGTCGGCATCCCCTCACCTCCCCGTGGTGGGCGCGGGTGATCTCGTAGCCGTGCCAAGCTCGGCACGGTAGGGGGCTAATTGGGCCGGCAGTGCGATCCGCGCGACTATCAGATGTCAAGAGAGCCATGTGCGGAGGGCTTTTGAAAAAATACTTCTTGCACGCTATTGGCGCCAAGATCTCCCACTTGGTCCGTCCGATATCGTTTTCAAGACCATATACTACTAAGATACCGTCCCATTTGGAGAAGGTGGGCCATGTATCTTCAAGAGCAGAGTGTGGTGGAGAGGAGGGTGCGGACGGATCAGCGGCGGGACGCGGGTGTTGGAGCCGGCGGCGGAGAGCCTTGAAGCACCGCTAGGGTATGGCGCTCGCTCGACGTCGACCAACATGCTAACGTCGAGCCGGCCGAGAGGGGGCAGCACGACACCAACATCGAGGAGGTCAGTCGCGACGGGAGGAGCGGCGAGGTCTGGCGGCGTGGTGTTCATGAGGATCATTAGCCGCCGGAAAAGCCGGTACAGAGGGTTTGAATAATTTCCGCACCCCCGCGGCCCTTTGGATCCGACCATTGCGACCATGAACTACTCTACCGCTACCCGTTATCGCTAGGCACATTTCGTATTTGAAAGTGCAAGCCCGGATAAGCGCGGAGGCTCGCACTCGAAACAAGGGTGGTCGACGGACCCGCGAACGGTGGGTGGAGGGTACGGTCGCTGGCTGATTTTCTAGATAGGTACGCGGGTACCAACACAAAACAAATTGGGGAAATGGCCGGGAAAATATTTCAGCGCGGCGGCAAGAGCGCGAGCTTTCTGGGTTTCGCTGTTTTGCTCCCCCCCCCCCCACATGCCCTCAAGGTGAATAACGGGGGGGGGGGGGGGGGGGGGGGGGGGGGGGGGGGGGGGGGGGGGGCGACTAGGAGGAAAGTCGCGACGGGAGGAGCGGCTACGACGGGGCGGGCTTACGGAATACGACGGCGGGATCGACGAGCGACCGCGTGAGGAGGGTTTTTCCGCTAGCCTTTGCCCCCGTTTCTCCGCCAAGACTGATGTCACGCGGGAGCTAGGTTAGACTGTTGTAAGTAATACCGTATACGTATTAGTTGCAAATAGCTATTGTAAGCTACTCTAGATATGATTAGTACATGTCTAGATCGGACATACCGATAAACTGTTTGACTCGGTACAGAGCTGTCGCTTGGCTACAGCTCTCTCACTTCTGTTGTCCCGACACCACGCCTGTAGGCTAGTTGTCGCCGTAACTGTTCCGTTTGCGGGACTGTGACTGTAACTACGTTTGCGTAAGTTATCTTCCACACTAACTGTGCTTGCATGGTTCAATAGGTTATGGGCCCCCGCCTCACGTCACTCACGCGCGACAACCTGGTTCGGCGAGCTGCGATCGACAGCTCTCCCGGAAAAGGCAAGTTTATCTAGACACCTAGTACTTTCAACTTGTAGTCGGCGGTATCGCCAGTATAAACTGCAATTTAAAACCCGCCACCACCCTTCTTAAGTCAGCCACCCGACGGAGATAGCCAGCCACCCACACCGACGCACTCGTCGTGTGTGGACAGGGTGCACACATGTCCAAGCTGGAGAACGGGGGGGTGCACCATCGGGTGAATACGCATCCACAGGTTGCACGCCAGCCGTAGCTTACCTTTTTATTTTTATATTCTCATAGCGAATCAGCCACCATCGCAGCGCTCCACCTGTCCTGGCCTTGGCCTCGACTTGTGCCCCACATTGGGTGGAGGATACAGAGAAGGTGCTCTGAGACACCCCGGGGCTACATGCCGAGGGGTCGGCGGACATCATGCCGTCTCTTTGCAAACCGCTGTTAGGCACGAGTCCGGCTAGCGGTTTTTACCGCTGCCTGTTTTTTATTCAGCTCTTTCTTTTTCGCCCTCTGTCGAAATGGCGCCGAAAACCCCGCCTGTTTCACCTCCTGACTCCCCGAGTCAGGCTCTCACCAGAGCACCCTCGATCACCCCCCGGATACTCTCGCACTGCTCGTTGCGCAAGTGGCGCAGTTAACAGCTCGTCTCGACTCGCAGTCGGCCGAGGGTGCTGTTGCTGCTGCGGGTGCTAATCCGCACCCCCCTGTAGCTCAGCGCCGCCACGATGCTCACATCGAACCCGTCCGGGACAGCCACGACGGCCACACCCTCCACCAACTTGACCATCCCCACCCTGGTTACGTACCCCCGGACGCAGAAACAGTCTTTGCTGCTGCTACTCCTGCAACTCCTGTTGGCGACCCCACAGTCGCACAGCGCCGTCACGATGCGCCCCGCGAGCCCTCGCGTCACGCCATCCGGGTTGATCACCTCCCACCACCTCCCCCCTCACCCCCGGCCGGATATTCCCTTCAACACCCCGGCCCTCATATCCCGGAGGCGCCCTCTCACCTCGTCCCCCCCTACCGTGACCACCCGCCCTCGTACGGCCCGCCGCGTCCCATGGCCGGCCGCTCTCCCTTTCCCGGTGGCCCACCTCCTCCCTTTCATGGCCGGCACTCTCCCCCAGTCCAACATGGCGACCCCGCCACCCGTGGCCGTCGTCGCCCCACTATTGACCCGGTGGTCATCAACCGGGCGGCACACGAAGCCCCCGGCTTCGACAAGGACGCCCTCAACCGGTCCATGAAGATGTCGGTCCCCGTCATGTGCCCGACCACGGACTTTAAGCAATGGAAGAGGACCTTCCTTAATTTCCTCTCCATCAAGGCCGCATACCTCATTCCACAGCTCGCCATCCGCGACTCCGGCGTCTGGCTCGACGAACAAGCGCAACACTACGCCTACACGCTGCTTCTCCATGCAGCCAGCGCGAATAAGCGCGCTGATCAAGCGATGAAATGCGTTTCTCCAGCACGCCCTGACTGCGCCGCTGCCGCGTGGGACGTCCTTTGTGAACGCCTCGACTGTCGGTCTTTTGCTCGCTCCTTGTCCCTCCATGACAACCTGACGGTCAGACAGCGCCCTAGTCAGTCACTCAGTGACTATGTCCACTACATGCGCCAGACCTTTGACAACTACAACGACACATGCCAATTGGTTGATGGCTCCGTTGCCATCCACCCCCACCACCTCGGTCTCCTCATGTTGCGCGGTATCTCCAGCAGCGGCCCACACGGTCAGGCGAAGCAATGCTTCATCAACGCCTTTGACACGGACTACATCATGTCGGCTGATGAAGTGATGGCCAGCATTCTCCACCTTGCGCACAACATGGACGACGACCCTGCTCCGGACACACCCGCTCCGGCCATATCACCCCCTCCCATCTCCGCGTTCGTCGCTGCGGGCCGCGGCTCGCACAGCGGTCGAGGCCCACCACACCGTAACCCTCGCGGCCATCGACCCAACAAGTGTGGCGTTTGTGGCAGCCTCAACCATCTCATGTCCGCCTGCACTGCCACGGATGACGCTATCCTTAAGTGGAATCTCGCCAAGCGTAGGGTGACAGTCCAGAAGTACGGCGCCGCCGACGGCACCCCCTCTGCTCACGCTGCGCTGCTGAGCGACGTCCCTGCCGACGACGCCCCCGCCGATGACACCGACTGCCTACCCACCCTCGAGGACTGCGCTGATGACTACGCTGACGACGAGGTGAGTGTCCCATTCAGCTCTGTGGCATTCTCCTCTTCCCTCGCCCCGGGTCGTAACCTGTCAAAGTTTTGGGTCGTTGATTCCGCCTGCTCGATTAACCTCACTGTGTTCCGAGATGACTTCGTGACCAAGGGTGTTCGGGGGTTTTACTCCCCCCCGGGGAGGGTGCAATTAGAGGCGAAGGTTGTGTGCATTCAGGGTCGTGCGAGGGGGCAATGTGCGGATGCGCGGCGGGAGGTCGTGCGGGACTTGATGCGGTATATGCGTAGGAGGTGATGCAGCCATTGGACAGTATGCGTATGGAGTTGTGCAAGAATGCGAGATGTGTCGAGATTGGGGAGGATGTCGACCACTGTGCCTGGCCAGTGGTTTCTGATGGCGTTCGCAAGGGGTGTGTATTTGTCACGTATGAGGTCGGCTGTGTGGGAGAGGTTGTTGTCTGTGCAGTACTTCCATTCCCCTATCTGAATCTTTTTTATGGACGCGTAGCGACGGCGACCGTTGGAGTGACCAACGAATCGGGGTTCGAGGATGCGGATGAAGTCAGGTTTGTGTGCAGGGGGACGAAGCAGGGGGGGGAGAATCTCAGGGGGGAGGACGGCGGGGCATGAGGTTAGGGAGTCAGGCGAGAGACCTTCGTCAGCAGCAACAAGTCGGGTGGGCATGTGGGTGGGGTGAGGTGGGTGGCAGTCAAGTGGAGTGAGGGCAGGGGTGGGGGAAGCAAACGATTTTATGGGTTTGTTACCGAAGTCTGCGGTGATGGTTTCCCAACGTCCTCCGTTGTGGCGTTCCAGTAGGGAGAGTAGGAGTTGCAGAGCGCTGTTGTGTCGGTCCTGTCTTAGACCAGACATAGAGGGGCAGTTACCGGCCATGTGGCCGTTGCTGGTGAATTGACCACATAGGGGGCAGCGCAGGGTGGGGTTGTGAGTAAGTAGGCGGGTGTTGTGGACGCCCCACATGAATTCTTGTTTGTGTGTGAACTGGATATTTGTGAGGGTTGAGTGTTTTTTGTGGTAAGAAAAATCGGCGCCGTCCTTCGCGGCGCGGGCGAGGAGGGCTCCGTGTTTGGTTGTTTGCGAGAGAGGAGTGTGTGTGTGTTTTGTGCTGTAGGTGTGTGCGTCGGATTTGAGGTTGGTGTATCTGTAGGGTATGGGGTCCCCTAGGGTTTGTGGGAGGAGGGTGTATGGCCATGTCCAGTGGCCTATTGTGACTTCAGAACCTGTGGTGTATAAAGTGTCGGGTGGGTGACCATCCGCGACTTGGTTTGCGAGTGTGTCTGCGAGGTCGTTGCCTAGGGAATGGTTGTGGGCTTTGATTTTGCCGAGGTGTGTACGGATGCCTGCTTCGCAGCGGGTTTTAAGGGTGTGTGTGATAGATGAGAGGGTGTCGCGATGAATGTTGTGGCGGTAAGCGGAAGGGCAGTTTAAGTAGCCTTGTATGAGGCGGAGGGAGCACGCACTGTCTGTGAGGAGGTGGGTGCGGCCAAATTGGAGGCCTACATCTATGCCAGCTAATTCAGCCCGATTTATTGTATGGGAGGGAGGGGTAGAGGTCACCAGGATTTTGACTTTGGTGTCCGAGGCGGGGTGGGTAGCTGCTGCTCCGAGGGGGGTCGAGCTGCCTTTTTTCGAGCCGTCTGTGTATACAAAGTCCTGCCAGTTCCAAGCAAGGGTGCCTCTGGTGGGGGGGTACGTTAGATGTACGCGGTCTGGGAGGGGGTATGTGAGGGGGTGAGTTGGGTTTGGGGGGCGGTGGTATATACCTGCTGAGTGGGGTGAGTAGGTGACAATGAGGTGTGGAGGAGGGGGGGTGATGATGGGGTTGGGGAGGTGAGTGTCGTAGATAGATTCGAGAGTGTTGTGAAGTGCGGTCATGGCTGTGGGTGATGGGAGGGTGGAGAGTGCGAGGGGGTTGGCGACGAGGTATATGTCGACCATCCATCGTGTGCCGAATGGGGTGGGGGTGGGGTTGCCAGTGTGTTGGTCGGGGGGTAGGAATGTGTTTGCGTCATTGGGGAGGGTGTAAAGGTGGTGGGTGTATGGGGAGTTGATGTATTTGGAGTGGCGATAGGGTGTGTGTTCCCATCGGGGGAGGATGAGGATGGTTGCGCTGGGTGTGTGAGGGGCTGTGAGGTGTGCGCTGGTGATTGCGTGTTCCATGGCTCGTCTCATGCATTCGTGGTCGTATTCGGGGTTGGCTATGCTGGTGCCTTGCCAGGTGTGCGGGGCATTGCTACCGCTGGATGAGAAGACTATATCTTCGGGATAGAGGGAGTGGTATGTGTGGGAGTGAAGGGATTTATTGAGGGGGTCGGAGTAGAGTTCTGTCTGGATGCGGAATGTGTGACGGAGGGCTGTGAGGAGGTCTTCTCTAGTGGCCCATCTATTTCGGGTGGTGGTGGCGGGTGTGGGTGAGTGGATTTCTGAGCGGGAACCTAGACGGGTGAGGAGGTGATAGACCTCCTCTTCGAACGTATGCTGCGAGAGGTCGGGGCGAAAGAGTTGGTAGAGGTGGCGGACGCGGGGGCCGTTAAGGGTGGTGACCGCGCGGCCGTCGGGAGTGCAGAGTATGGTGGTGTCGTGGAGTGATGGGTGTGCGTGGATAGCGAATTTACCGGTAGGGAGCATGTCGAGGTCGGGGTTGATGGGGTCATGGTTGAATGTGATAAGTGGGTGTGACCACGGAGGGGGTCCGGGTTTTGGCAAAATGGGTGCGGTGGAGGGGACATAGCCGGAGTTAAATGCGGTAAGGGCGGTGGGGCCGGAGGGGGTCTCACTGATGGTGTCGTGGAGTTGTAGGCACGGGGCCCACTGCACTTCGTGGAGGCGGGTAAGGTCGTGTCGTTGGCCGCGAGCGCACCACTCGCACTGCCATGTGGTGGGTCCTTGAGCTGGGCGACATTGGGAGTGTATGGCATAGTGCGGGCATGTGCAGCAGGTGGAGGAGGGTTCTGTGTGCAGGGGGTCATGACAGATGGAGCATGTGGTGGGGGAGGGGGAGGGGAGGCATACCGATGTGGGAGTGGAGGAGATGAGGCGGAAGCCGTCGTCGAGTTGTAGCTGAATGTCCCATTCCGTGAGGTGTTCCGGGGCCCATTCGACCATGTACTGCGTTTGGCCGTATTCTGTGTCTTTGTGTTTGGAGATGATGCGTGTTACGTCGCAGGGGGGGTAGTGGTGGTCGGAGGGGGTGAGGTATTCTGTGTCTAAGTGTGTGGTGGGTGCGGTGGGGGTGGAGTGAGTGGTGTGGGAGGTGCAGATGCCGGATTGGAGGGTGGGGGGTGAACGGGGGAGGTGAGGGGAGAGGAGGGGGATCCACGAGGGATGTATAGTGGTGGGGGGGGATGCTTGGTTGGTATTGAGGCTTGTGATGGGGAGGCGGTTGTGTATAGTATCGAGGGGTTCGGTGAGGATTGCTGCGAGGAGGCGGATGGGAACTGAGAGGGGGGTGGTGGACCCCGTGAGTGTGGTGATGGATTTGCATGATTTGAGGATGAATGAGGATGAGGTGGCTCTGAGGAGGACTTGTGGCCATGTGGTAATGTTGTTTTTCCAGAGGGGGGTGAGGCGGGGTAGGAGGGAGGCGTGTGTTTTGCGGGGGGAGAAATCGCAGTAGGCTTGTTTGTATGTGTGAGGGTCGGTGATGTGTGTGGCTTTGTCCCGGAGTGAGGTGAGGAGGGCGTTGTCTTGAGTGGTGAAGTGGGCACGGATTGTGGAGGCGATAGGGTTGGTGAGGGAGAGTGGGGGAATGTTGTGGAATAGGGTGCCCGCGTCGCGTTGAGCTCGGACTAAGCATTTTAGTGTGGGTGGAGTGTAACAGGTTGACATGATGGATTCTGAGGGCCAGTGGGAATACGTTGTGGATAGGGTGCGTATGTGTGCGCGGGCCATGTGGCCTCTATAGCCTGAGGCATTCATGATTTTATGTAAGTGGCATACTGTGAGTTGTGCGGCGTGGGCTTTGAGGGAGGGGAGGCCGTATCCTAGGTCTGATGTGGGGCGGTGAAGGGCGGTGCGGGGGAGGTTACGTACCGAGGAGACGGCGGAGCGGAGAGCGCGGCAGATTTGTCCTTCGAGAGTGTCGAGTTGGGAGTCCGTGAAGAGGCCGAGCTGGAGGGTAAAATGTTTTCCGATGAGGAGGCCACGGATGACTCTGATTCTGCGGGATTGAGTTAGTGGGGAGGTGGAAAGGGCGGTGATGAGGGATGCAGTGGTACGTTTGAGTTCGTGCCAATGTCTGGTGAAGGTGAGGGAGGTGTTTAGTTCTACCCCTAGGACGCGGTATGTGTCCCTGGGGCCAATGGAGGGGATGGGGGCCGGGGTGGAGTTTAGGGAGATGAACTGTGTTTGCAGGCGGGATGCGAGGAGGGTAGTGTTGGCGCGGGTGAGGGCGTTGCCTGTACGCCAGAGGGCGCCGGTGATGCAGCATTTGCGGATGTTGACCGTCATACCGGTGTAGGCGCTGAAGAGGGAGAGTTTTCTGAGCTGGATGGTCATGTTGGGGGTCGAGCCCGTAGCGAGGCTGAGGTCGTCGGCGAAGCCGTGTCCTGGGTATGTGGCTGTGGGTTCTGTGGGGTCAACGTTAGTGGTGGGGGGGCCTGGGCGGTAGCCCCGGCTTCCCACCGTGAGCCAGCGAAGGAACGGTTCAAGGAAGAGGGTGAATAGGAAGGGGGAGAGGGTGTCGCCCTGGAGGGTTCCTCGATTGATGTCGATGGAAGGGGTGGGGCCGTGAGGAGTGATATATGATGTGGTTGAGACCCCGTATAGTTGTTCGCATGTATCGACAAAGGTGGGAGGCATACCGAGTTGACGCATGTGTTTGAACATGATTCGGTGGTCCGCGGCGTTGAAGGCGCCTTTGAAGTCCGCGTACATGACGTAGATGTCTTTGCTGTGGAGTTTCGCGTCCTCCATCGTCATAATGAGGGAGGAGAGGGCGTCGTGGATACTGCGGTGTTGTCGGAATCCGTCTTGTTGGTCGCTGAGAATGCCATGGGTTTCGGCGTACTTCGAGCCTGCATCTTTGATTAGTGCTGTCCATAGTTTAAGGAGGTTGTTCATGAGGGCGATAGGGCGGTAGTTATCGAGGAGGGAGGGGTCGCCTTTTTTATGTAGGAGGCATGTTGTGCTGTGGCACCAATCAGGAGGAGTGTAGGATTTGTGTGCTAGGAGGGAGAGGAGAGAGAAGAGGGCGGAGCGGGTCGCCGGGGGTAGGAATTTGATTATTTCATTGGGGATACCGTCGGGGCCGGGGGCTTTGCCGGTGCCTAGGGAGTTGAGGGTTTTATCGAAAGTGTCGCGGGTAATCATGTCGGCAAGGGTGAGAGAGGGGTCTCCGCGGGGTTCGATGGTAAAGTTGTCGGGGTTGTTAGGGAGTTCCCATGGGGGGGTGGGTAGTTCGGGTGGGGTGGCGCAGCCGAGTTCGCTAGCGAAGTGAGAGTGTACCGCGTCGATGACGGCGGAGGGAGAGGATGCGGTGGTTTTATCGGGTTTGGTAATGCGGTGGAGGGTGGAGGTGGTGCCGGCGGGGGGTAGGAGGCCGCTTTTAATTTTCAATCGGCGGTGGGAGAGTTTGGGGCAGGTGTCGTAGGCCACATTGGCTCGAGTTTTTATTTTCTTTATTTTATTCGTGGTGGTGTCGTGAAGGAGCTGGCGGATGCGTGCTTGGCACTGTTGTTTGATGGCGTCAGGGGAGAGATATTCCGTTGTGTTTAATAGGGCTTGGGCGATGGGAAGGGGGCCGTTGTTTTTGCTGCATTTACGGAGTTTGAGTATTTGAGTGCGTGTTTTATTTGTGAGCCAAGTGGGGTCAAGGGACGCTTGGGGTGGGCGGGGTTTTTTGTCGGGGAGGAGGGGCCAAACTGTGGCTGCGTGGTCCATGTGTTGGGAGAGGAGTGTGGTGAATTGTGAGGCGAGGGTGTCGAGGGTGTCGGGGGTGGCCGAGGTGTATGAGGTGTTGAGAATTTCTGCGTGGAGGGTTGCCGTTTGGTTGATGAGGTCGGGGGTGCTGGATTGGTATACTTTTATGTGGTCGGGTGTGAGGGGAAGGCGAAAGGTGAGTTTGCGCGTCGTGTGTTGTGTGTGGGGGTGGGTATGGGGAGGGGGGGGGTGTGCCATGAGTGAGAAAGGGGCGGGAATGACGAGGTGGATTGCAGAGTGATCAGTAAAGTGGGAGGGGGAGGGGAATATCGAGCAAGAGGATGGTGGGAGGGTGATAGGTGAAGGAGGCGTGGTGAGCCAGTGGTCAAGGCAGCCCCCGCTGCGGGGGAAGGTAGGGATGGGGTCGTGGAGGGGGTGGAGGTGGGATTTGAGTAAGGAGGTGAGGGCAGGGTGTCCTATACCTGTGTGGGTGGTCGATTGGAAGTCCCCTCCCCAGAGGGTGCGGTGTTGCGGGTGGTCGTCCGCTAGTCGGAGGCCCCAAGCTGCAACTTCTGCGTAGAGGCGGGTCAGTTGTGTGTTGTAGAGCTGGGGCATATAAGTACCTATAAGGAGGTAAGGGGTGCCTGAGTGGGGGACGATTTTTAGTCCGGCGATATGGGGGATGAGGTGGGGGGGCGGGGTTAGGACAGTGGCAGACTGGAATGAGGCTCGGCGGACCGCGAAGAGAACGCCTGCGTTGGGTAGGGGCACAGTTGAGTAGCAGGGTCGGGAGCTTTTGAGGTGGTATTGGGGGAGGGCTATGCGCCAGCGGGACTTGTGGGTGTCGTGGTTGGTTTCGGTGAGGATTAAGACGTCCGGTTGGTGGGAGGTGGAGAGGTGTTCAACATCCATAATGGAGGTGTGTAGGCCGCGGGTGTTGAGGGTGATGAAGTGTAGTGGTTGGGATGTGTGGTGTGGGAGGATGGGGGAGGGGAGGGAGGGGGTGGTGCGGGGGGGGTTATCGGGGGGGCGTTCTGCGGGTGGAGGTTGGAAGGGAGGGGGGAGGGGAGGAGGGGAGGGGGGGATGAGGGGAGTGGGTGGGGGCTTAGGGGGGGAGGGTAGTGTGGGGTGGTGGAGGGCGTCGAGAAGGTGGTGGCGGCCCTGTGGGAGGGGGGCGGAGCGGAAGGTGTGGTTCCATAGGAGAGTGTGTAGGGAGTAAACCGAGGAACGGGGGTCGAAGGGGGGGGGGTTGTATGGTTGGTCCGGGGGGGCTGTGGTGATGAAGTAGGTGTGCAAGAGGGCGTGGGTGCCGCACGACCATGCTCCGTCGGAATCGTTTTGGCGAGGTGGGTTGAGGAAGCGTAGGGTACCGACGGGAGGGGGGGGGGAGGAGTTCCAGTCAGATAGGAGATTGAGAGAGCGGGCGAGGAGGTCGGGCGGAGGAGGGTGATGAAGAGAGTCGATCCATGTGGCTGAGGTGTGAGTTAGGTGTAGGAGGCCGAAGTGTGAGTGTTGCCATGTGAGGATCACGAGAGAGTGGTTAGGCGTCCCCGGACGGGGGGGGGCGCTTCGGTTGGCGAGATTAGTCCAGTGGCTGGGGAATTGGGAGTTGTTGTGGTGGTTGTCGACTTCGTTGTTGGTGATAATTGTGTACGAGGCGGTGGGAGTGGAGTGGAGTTTGGATAACGTCGTAGCAAGGCAGTAGAGGTTGGAGAGGTCCTGGTAACGACCCCATTGGAAGGATAGCACCGCAGAGGAATCGAGGCAGCCGATGGGTGTAGGGAGGCCGTATTCAAGGTTTAGGTCGAAGAGGTAGTTATGTAGGACGGTGCAACATGTGCGTGGAGTAAAGTGGGCCGGGAGAGTTGGCGGAAGCATGGAGGCAGTAGTGTGTCGTCGGATGTCTAGCTGGGGGGTGGGGGGTTGGTTGTGGGGTCTAACCTCTGGGCCTTGAGGCCCGTCATGTGGGGAACTAATGATGATAAGCGGCCTTGCCGGCCGAGGCTTGTGGAGGGCGAGGGTGTGAGGCTCCGGAGGGTCCGTTCGTCGACGTCATGCGCATTTCGGCGAGTAGAAGCTCCTTGGAACGGGTGGTCTTCTGGAGCTTAAGAGAGGGTGGTAAGTGTAGGGATGGCGGGGATAGGATGAGAGGGTAGGGGAGGGGGAATTGAAAAACTGTAATCAAGGTGTGGTAGATATTAGAAGGAGGGCGATAGTGGGGAACTGTGACAGGGGGGGCTGTCGATATCATATCAAAAGTGCTTCGGGGCTTCCGAGAGAAGCCTCGGAGCAGGCCTAAAGGAAGTGGGGACTGTAGGGGCGAGGGAGTACGTGTATCGCTGGGATTGTTACGGGTTCGGGACTGCCAGACTGATTCTGTAAGGGAGGGGCGATATTTCCGGGGCAGGGGGGTGCGCGGGTGGGTGGTTGATCGGTTAATTATTCGGGTAGAGCAGGTCGGGTGGGCTAAACTCTGCAGGGGAAGCACCGCCATTATCACAGCGACGGGCGAGTAGGGCAGAGCATGGGGCGTGTAAAAGGGGGGAGGGAGAACGAGTGCACTAGGTTCTACAGTGTGGTAATCGCAGGTAAGCGCGAGTGTCTGTTGAGTTAGGCGTGTTATCGCGGTAAAAGTAAAAAAGGGAAGAAATGTAAAAAAGAAAAGGATGAAGCGGAGAGGAGCGACGACTGGAGCGAGTGAGGGATAGAGCGAGGGAGCAGGGGGAGGGCAGCAGGGAGAGGGGTGACGGGGGTGACTGATCAGGGCGGTGGTTAGTGCACTTTTAAGAATCAGGCCTGTAAAAAGATTTTCGAAAGAAAACGACCTATTGCGAGTTACAGGTTGATGCATTATTGATCGAACTGTGCAGCTCTTTGGCTGAGAAGCACTACGGTGGGAAGAGGGTTTCGATTTAGGTGCGCTGATAACCAGTGTATCAGTGCAGGCTAACGGGAGGGGTTGCTGGGTGCCATACAGGGCCGTATTGTGGGATGGGGGGTGTCGGTCGGCGAGCGGCGAGTTCGGGCGAGAGGGAGCGTGTAGGGCAAGGGCCGGCGCGACAGGCCAGGCAACTTGAGCAGCTGCGAGTGGACTAGTGTAGGTGCGGGGTAGGTGGGTAACATGAGAGGGGGGGGGGCGTCGGTGAGTACAGATCAGGGCAGTGGCTTGTGCAGGGGCAGGGATCAGGCCTGTAAAATATATTTTATTTTTTTCTCTGATTAAAGAAGATGATTTTCGAGGTACATGATGTTGCATTAATGGTCGAACTTTACAGCACAGTGGTTGGGACGCACTAAGGTGAGGAAAAGGTATCGGTTTAAGTGCGCGCTTAACGAGAGTATCAGCATGGGCTATTGGGAGGGGATGGGGGGTGTTAGACTGGTCCTTACTGTGGGACGGAGCGGGACTATCGCACCGGTACATGTCGTCTGTGTGGGTTGGTGAGTCAGCGGCCCGTCCCAGGTCAGTGGTTGACCTGGGGGCGGCGAGGACCAGAGGCGTCTGGAGTCCTCTGGCTGGTGAGGGTTCCAATGCCGGGTCCAGGTCTTGGGCAGATGGGGGTGGCTGGGACACCGGGTTGAGTAGAGAGAGCGGATGTCCCGCTGGATAGCTCCGGGGTTTGTAGGGGTCCGCGGCGGGCGTATTCACGCGCCGATCCCGCAATGGCATGAGCATCTGTCTGTGGGTGGGGGGGAGGGTAGGGGTCGAAGACATGGCGTTCGAGCAGGATTTCGAGTGGTGGAGATAGGTAGTAGAGTTGAGTGTGGCTTTTCTGGTAGGTGTTTGAGAGTCGTTCACGTGTTGGCTGCACGCGACCAGGCCCGGTGGGACCTGGGTTTGTTGGATGTTGGCGGCGGACGGGAACGTCCGGACGCTCGGAGGGGCGCGGTGTGGCGCGCCGCTCCTCTGGGGGGGATCTTTTTGTAAGTGATGGGTGTTATTGTTCTTTCGTAGTACTTTGACGGGTACATGTGTGGTTTTCGAAGTGGATGGCGCGATAGCTGTCGGGGGGATGAAATTCAAATCCCTGGAAGCTGCGCCTTTGAGTGTGTACCGTCTGGTGTCGCTACGGATCCACTGACCATTTTGAGCTAGGCTCGGGTGGGGAGAGGTGAATGGTACACGCTGTTCAGCGGCCCTGTCCACCAGTCTTGCGCTCGATGGGAGGCCAGGCCCAGAGCGAAGACGATCGGCGTTGCTCATTCGAGCTACCGACCCATCCCCGTGTTTTTGAGGTTCAGTAGTACTTTAGTAGTACTTTGGATCTTTTTACTGTCTTTAGTGACGGTAGGATACGTTTTTACACCCCTGACCTATCATCTCGCTCCGCACAGCGTATCGGCAGACTACTTAGTGTCAGCTGGATGCAAACTCACAGGTGCTGTGAATTCATATTCCCCTCCAACTCTGACACTGATTTGCTTTTGGTACCCACATGCATGGGTGTGCTAGAACCGTCCGGAAACGGTCTCTACCTCCTTCCCCACCAGCCAAACCTCCCTTCAAGCCCATCCGCACCGGCGGCACTTGACCCCTCACCTCGGGTTGCCCTTACTGCCCAGTGTGATCCCGTCTTATGGCACCGTCGATATGGCCACCTCAACATGCAAAGCCTTCAGGCCCAGCATACTCACGGTGTCCCTACTAGCCCTGTGTTAACTAGCGCTGTAACCAAAGTTTCGTGCGACTCTTGCTTACTTCACAAAGCCACAGCTGCACCACGCAACACAGCCGCTTGCGCGAAGCCATCCCACCCCCTCCTCAACCTGTCCGCAGACCTCTGGGGCCCGGTCAATGTCCCCTCCCCACATGGCCTCCGTTACTGCTTGCTCGTCATCGACCACCACACCAACTACATGTGGGTGCGGTTCCTTAAGTCTAAAGACGACGCATGTTCGGAATTGGAAACCATTCTCTTGGACATTAAACACATGCATGCCCGCCATCACTCCCAGACGGGCGCGTTCGCACCGGTCCTCAAGTTTAACTCAGACTCTGTGTTTGAAGCTGCTGTCACTCGCCGGATGTCCGCACACCTCGGCGTCGGGGTCCAGGTCTCTGCCCCATACGCCCACCACATGCTCGGCAAGGCCGAACGCCCATGGCGCACTATCCGGGACAATGCATCGGCGATGCTCCACAACATGGCCGTTCCCAACTCCATGTGGTCGTGTGCTGTCAGCACTGTTGTGTACCTTCGCAACCGCACGTACAGTCGCTCGGTCGGACCTAATGGGGGCGTCCCCCTCACACTCCTTACGTCGTCGGTGCCCAACGCCTCCAAGTTCCGCGTCTTCGGCTGCGCCGTTTTCGCCAAGGTCCCCAACAAACAACGTCGGAAACTCAGTGAAAAAGCATTTCGCGGCGTCATGGTGGGCTATCCCCCTGACGCACCCGGGTATCGTGTCTACAATCCGGAAACGCGTCGTATCACCACTTCCGTACATGTTGTCTTTCAGGAAGACACCCCAGGCTTCGACACACAACCCTCCGTCGACTCGACCATCACCGACTCTTCGGACGACGTACCCGCAGACTCACCCATGTCCCACCCCATTGACCTCACATTACCCACACCCCTACCCCCCCCCGGCAGCCTCCCGCCATGCTCGGCTCCGCTCCCACCCCATTCGCTACGGCGATATGGTTGCCCACTTGTCCGACTACCCACCAACCCTCGTAACGGCGTGTTGTGATCCTGAACAAGGCAAAGCTCAAGAGGACATCTTTGAGCACCCTCACGTCCCCGACCTAGTCACGGGTCCCCCACACACACCTGCCGGCACGTCCCCTACTGCCATCGCCCTCCTCTCCGCCCGAGAGTGTGTGGAACCAAAATCCTACCGGGCTGCACTAGACAGCGCCCAAGCCCCCCAATGGCAAGCCGCTATGCAACAGGAGTATTCTTCCTCATCAGCAACGGCACGTGGGACCTTGTGGACCTCCCCCCCGGCCGCATGGTCGTTAACATCATGTGGATCTTCAAAGTCAAGTCGGATACAGCCGGCGACGTCTCCCGCTTCAAAGCGCGGTTCGTCGCCAAGGGGTGCAGTCAACGCGCTGGACTGGACTACACGGAGACCTTCTCCCCGGTCATCCGCATGGCCAGCTTGCTACTCTTCCTAACCATCGCAGCCGCCCGCGACCTTGAACTCTGCTAGCTTGATATCGACACAACGTTTCTCTACGCCCCCATCCGGGAGGATGTGTACATCCGCCAGCCCCTCGGCTTCACCGATGGAACGTCCAAGGTTTGCCACCTCAAGCGTTGCCTCTACGGCCTTAAGCATTCCCCCCGCGAGTTCAACATGCTACTTCGTGCGTGGCTCGTCGACCATGGATGGCAACAATGCGTCTCCGACCCGTGCATCTACATCTTTCGCACCGGCCACGTCTTCGCCATGATCGCCATGTACGTCGATGACATTCCCGCGGCCTGCAATGATGCCACCTGGCTCGCATCGTTCAAAGCCCAACTCGGAGCACGGTTCAAGATCAAGGACCTAGGCGACCTCTCCCAACTCCTCGCATGCACATTACCCGCGATCGCTCCACGCGCACAATCTCGCTGGACCAGTCCAAGTACCTGCGCGACATCCTCTCCAAGTACGGCATGTCCGACTCTAAGCCGTCGTCCCTTCCGATGGACCCGGGCTTCCTCGCCGGCCTTGCACACTTGAACTCGCCCTCTCTCACAGGAGTGGCCAAGGACGTCTACCCAAGCCTCCTGGGCAGCCTCCAGTACGCCGCCGTTTGTACACGCCCCGATGTCTCCACGGCGTTGAGCATCCTCGGCTCTGCCCAAGCCTCGCCCACCGAGGCACACTTGCAGGCTCTGTAAAAGGTCCTCCGCTACCTCCATGGCACCATCGACATGCGCCCGACGTTGGGGGGGGGCCTGGACCACAGCCTCCAACTCACAGGCTTTGCCGACGCTGATTGGGCCAACGACAGCAGCACCCGCAAGTCTCGCCCCGGCTATCTCTTCACCCTCGGACGCGGGCAAGTCAGTTACAAGTCCAAACAACAGACTTGTGTGGCTCAATCCACGTGTGAAGCCGAGTACTACTCTGCGGCCGACGCCACCAAGGAGGGACTCCACCTCCGACAACTCCTGGGGGAAATCTTCAACTCCCCCATCACCGAAACCACCACCATATGGGAGGACAACCAAAGCGCCATTGCATACTCCCAAAATGCCTTGGTCAGCGAGAAGACTAAGCACATCGGTCTAAAGTGGCACTTCCTCAAAGACCACGTGGAGCAGGGAACCATCAAGTTGAGGTACCTCCCCACTGACCAGATGGTGGCTGACATGCTCACCAAACCCCTCCCAGGACCTGCACTAGCAAGACACCGAAGTGCGATCCTTGGAGGACAAGACCCAATGCAACGCTTCATCCCGTAGCTACCTTCAGGGGGAGTGTTGTAAGTAATACCGTATGCGTATTAGTTGCAGATAGCTAATGTAAGCTACTCTAGATATGATTAGTACATGTCTAGATCGGACATACCGATAAACTGTTTGACTCGGTACAGAGCTGTCGCTTGGCTACAGCTCTCTCACTTCTGTTGTCCCGACACCACGCCTGTAGGCTGGTTGTCGCCGTAACTGTTCCGTTTGCGGGACTGTGACTGTAACTACGTTTGCGTAAGTTATCTTCCACACTTACTGTGCTTGCATGGTTCAATATAGACAAGCCCGTCGACCCTCTCGAACGCCGATCGGCCTGGGCCGGTTGGCACCCCGGTTGGGTGGGACCGGGCCGTGAATCGTGAAAGTCGAGCAGCATTTTCATTTTGCAAAAAGAGTGGAATTTGAAATTATTTCGAAATTTAAAATTATCCACAACAATACCGGCAAACCGGACCGGTTGCTGTCTATTGGGCCTTTCTACATAACCATTCAGGACTTACGGGTGAGTTTAGCCCGGGTTTCTACGACCAGGTACACCTATCGACACACCTAGCTTCTCTGTGTGTCGACGTTCCTCGGGAGTTAAAAAACTGTAAGCAATCACAGCAATTGCCAGAGCCCCCTCGCCTAAGCAGTAACAGCGTAATAATTCTGTAATCAAGAAAAACATATCTAAAATCCACTTGTCGAGAAGTGCAAAACTAAACTGCTCCCCGACCTTCACGATGCACGGCCCGCTCCCACCGAACCGGGATGCCGACCGGCCTAGGCCGGTCGGCGTTCAGTAGGGACGACGGGCCAGCCTAATCTAGCTCACGCATGACTTCGGTCTAACCGAAGATAGGAAGGGAAAGGCTGACCAAAAAACCGTCCTCGCGTGGTCGCTCATCGATCCCGCCGCCGCATCTCGTTAACCCCGCCCTAAGGTCGTAGCCGCGTCCACCGACGCGACAATCCTCCTTGTCGAGGTCCCCCGTCACCTCGAGGGCAGGTGGGGGGGACCGAGACACACAGACATATAAAAGACTGGCGCTCTTACCTTCGCGCCTGGATTCTCCCGCTCATTTCCTCGGTTTTTCTCTGTCTGGTACCCGGGTACCTATCAGATAGTCCGGCATGTGTCCGTACCCTCCCCCCACTGATCGCGCGCCCACCGAGCAGCCTTTGTTGAGCGGGGGCCTCCGCGCTCACCCGGGCCCACGCTCAAGAATGTGTAAGTCTGTCGGGGTAGTGGGTGTCGAGGAGGGGGGGGGAGGGGGGGGGGGGGGGGGGGACAAGTCACCGTAGTCGGATCCGACGGGCCGCGGGCGCACGGAAATTATTCAAAAATCCTCCGTACGAGGTTTTCCGGCGGCGCTGACCCGGAGGGTCGTCGCCGCCAGATCGTGTCGCTCCTTCCGTCGCGACCGTCCTCCTTACCGCCCAAGCTTACTCCTCCCCCCGGGAGATGTAGCTTGTCGACGTAGCGGCTCGCTAGTGAGCGCCCTACCCTAGTCGAGCTCCCCAACTAGCTTGACGTCGGGTACGGACATAAATTCAATTTCCGAAAAAGCCCTCCGTACAAGGCTTTCCGGCGGTGGCTGATCATGAGGATCGCCGCCGCCTCACATAGCCGCTCCTCCGTCTGCGACCGGCCACCGTTGTGTGCCCTGTCTTGCTTCACCCCCCGGGAAGGTTCGACTTGCACACGGCTGGTCGACGGCTAGCGAGCGCCGTTTCCGGGCGATGCTTCCCGGTTGGCCACCGCCAGCTCCAACACCCGCCTCCAACCGTTGATCCGGCCGTACCCTCCTCGCCATCAAACGCTTTTGTAGTACAGGCCCCACCCCCTTGAGGTAGGATTGTATTCAGAAGTATTAGACCGCGAAAAACATATTGGACAGGCCGAGCGGGAGATCGTGGTGCCGGTATTGCACAGAAATTATTTTTTCAAAGCCCTTTGTACATGGCTTTCCCGATAGATGTTGATCCTGCGGATGAGCTGTCGGCCCTCTTAGCCCCCTACCGTGCCAGGCATGGCACGGCTACGGGGTTTCTAGCGCCCACCACGGGGAGGTGAGGGGATGCCGACGGGCTTGCGAGCGCACCCCCCTCCGGGGCCGCCGCCGCTGCGCCGCCGGCGGGCGCCCATTTCTTGGCAGGTGGATTTTTGAAAATGAAAATGAAAATGATTTACAACAATTACCATGCCCATTTTGGCTGCTGTCTATGGGCTTTTTTGCATATCAAGATCTATTTTTCTTGATCAGATTTTTTTTTTTGCTTTGGCGGGGGGAGTGTGGCAATTATTGCGGTTGTTTGTAGTTTTTAACCTTCGAGGAATGTCGGCACACATTGCAAATAGGTGTGTGGATAGGTGTACCTTGTCGAAGAGTACCCAGCCCAATCGTTCTTCTAAGTGTCCTAGATCGCAGAGTCTTGATGGCCGTTAGACCGCAGTCGGTCCATTTCACCAATATTGGTGTAATACAATTACAATTGCAATTAGCCCGCGCCACCGACAAGTTTCTCCAAATACAAACTCATCACGCGCACGTCTTGAAGCAAACCCAGTTGACATCTTTACCTTACACTTTGACCATGCTATCATCGACGACGACTATTTCTCCCTATATGGTATATGTAAGAGTGCTCTTAGACAACAACCGTACAACGTAGTAGACGACGCGGAACAATCCAGTTAGCTCCTCCCATGAGAAGCGCACCCAGACGATCAACTATTCCACATGGAGGAGGATATACACCCCTCACCCTCACCCGTCCCAAGCTCTCTCCTACCCCGCCCCGACGAAGCAACGCGGCAATATTATGTCAATTCTACCAAACGCCGCTCCCAAGAGCCCCCGGAAGACTCACATGTTATTGAAGGCTTCGAGAAGCGTTTTGTCTCTATGTGGCTTGCGCTCCGATCACCCTCTCCAACCTGTTGCCCACAAATCGCTGAAGAATATGCAGCCATGGCATGCCTACTGACGACCGAAGGCCCCCTCCTACTCCCCTCGTCCGGCGGAAAAATGCAACGCTCCGACCCCGACTCCATGCACTACCTCCACTCCCGTCTAACGGTCTCCACATCCCAGCGCCCAAGGCCCCCTCGTTAAGCCTCCGCCGCTGCGGACATATCGCCGGACGTCATCCCTCGCCGATTCGCACCCACAAAGCCCCAGCCGCTCGCCCGCTACACGCCCACGAGGGGGACGCCTTGAATGATTACCCGCGCCTTGACATGAGCCCCGGTTGGAAATGCCAACGGTGGGACGTGCATAAATGCCGCAATCGGTCTTTCCAAATGGCCGCGACCGGAGTGGGTAAGGGAAGAGCGGGGGACTAGCATGCTAGTCCCTTAGCAAGGCGATCGGAATTAGCGATAGCACTAAATGGAGGTTTTTCTTTTCCGTAGTGAAGAGGGAATTTGAGGATCAATAAAAGGGACTCTTCCGCTAAGCAGTATATAATGCGGTGTGTTCCGTCTTCAAGTTTAGCACTAAGTTGATATAATGTTTTAACTGACCCTGTCCCTAGGAGTATCTAGGAAAAGGAATGCCGGCCTTGAACCGCAGCTTTTCGTTTGTATTATACCGAATTATACCGAATAATTTGGTACTTATTATATACGTAACACCTATCAACGGCTTTTCTTATCGCTTCGACTGATTTTTTGAAATATCGGCGTTTTCAGCGTTGTACAACAAAACCTTTCTCATTTTCTGTGATACCCGGCTGGGAAAGTGGAGCGATGGTCAGGGGTCGAAACGCGTTCATAGCGGGCTGCATGTTGGAATACGATGCAATAGAAACAAAAGGGGCGGTGTCTTGTGACGACGGAAGCACACCAAGAGGGGGAAATCGATTGATACCCTACTAGACTACGACGGTCGAGACGGAAATTGCACGAGAGATATGGGCGAGCGCAAAGCGGAGAGTGCCAATGCTTGCGGGCTGCACCGGCTTAAATAAGGGTTGCCGCTAGCTAGTGTCGCTGGGGGCAATGGCTTTAGACGTTGCGCGAGGCGTTGCTATAGTCCCCGAGAGTTACCTCGAGGTCTCATCAAAACTCACCGCTTTGTTTCACAAGAACGCTGAACTACTAGGATGTACGTACTTTATGTAATACATGTGAATAAGTATTATCATCCTCTAGATCTAAACAAGAGGACCATATGTTCTCACCATAATTAATCGCTACGTATGATCGTAACATGGACCGCTAGAGCGGGAGCCGATGGTTGTGAGTGTGGTTAAGGAAGAAATGGCGGCTGAACGCCGCCATTTGCTACACGGAAGTCACCTCGATGTTTGGGTAAGATGCGCCGCTTTCACATTAACGCTAAACCGCTAGGGTGTGCGTTCTACCATATATGTATGCTAGTATTGTTAACCTCTATATCTTTATCAATATGACCATGTATTCGCATCAACATAATCGCTACCTATTATCGTAACATGGACCGCTCTACCAACCGGGGCGGATGATGGTGCGCGTGGTTAAAGATGAAGTGGCGGCTGAACGCCACCAATCGTTGCTTGACAACAACGGTACAACAATCACCCACTTGCGTCACTTTACATACATGCGGATATTGGTATACTATTGTAGACCTTCTAGATCATAACTCGTATCATTATGATCCGTCGGATATCTTCCCATGGATCGTCAAAACAATATGGTGTCCTTAGGCTTGGCAAGGGCTATGGCTAGTCCGTTGGGTAGCAACCATGTTGTTGGGGTGCAAATAGAGATTACAGTAACAACCAATTGTTTTGGCGTCCACTATAAAATGAAATGAAATGATTTACAATATGGACCGCTCGACGATATACGCTTGTTGTCTAAGGGCCGCCTTGCGTAAACAATATAGGGAGAAATTAGAGTGCAAAATTTAGGCCGGGCCCGTATTCCTTCATACTTCTAGAGACTACATCAGTAAAACTCGTACATGGGAGTGTAATCAAATTTTGGCATGCCAAAATATTGAATACACTGCATTACATATTGTTCAGCGGAAAACTTTCGTTTGTAACCATAGAATCCCCCATCACCACGGAAAAATATACAGCCTACAATTAGTGCTCTCGTTAACTCCTATCACCAGGCTAAGGGACCGGCATGTTGGTCCCCTTATCTACCTCAGCTCGCACGAGGCACTAGCACATAACAAGAACAATTAAGGTACTCAAAGACGTCCCAGTATTGGCTTACCATCCGGAGGTGAGATTGAGGCGCGGGCGCTACTCGAGGCGACCTACTACATAGTGGGTCGTAGCGGTTGGGTGTTTGGTTGGACGATCATCGGCGGAGGAGTTGTGGCCGTCGCAAGTGGCGACTGAGCGGAGGAAAGGGTAGAGAGTGCGTGGATCAGAGGGTCGAACATGGGCTGAGGAGGCTTGGCATGGGTCAAGGCGGGGTATCTGGCCATTGGCGTGTCTAGCCGGAATGTCTTCAACAACTTAAAGGCCATCGTACTCTTGTCGCATAAGCATGCGGGTCACGGGTGTCGTGAAGTGGAGTGTTGTACGGAGGGCAAGAAGCTTGGCGTCCTCGTCGCAGGAGGCAAGTGAGCGATGGGGATGAGGTTGTTGGCGGCGTTTTCAGTCCACCTCTTTAGGTGAGCGATGAGTGACGAGTTGCCAGTCCGAAGAGGTAGAGTCCTCATTGTGTGGAGGACCGGGCTTACCCAGGCTCGCACTCTCTAGCATTAGGTGCGCATGTCGATAGTGGGTAGCAGTGGGGTAGGGCATGGCCACCGTTGCTAGATCCTTATTCGGGCCGCGGGGTACGAGCATTATCGCAAAACCCTCCGTACACGGTTTTCCGGAGGTGGGTGATCATGAGGGTCGTTGCGGCCGGACCACGCCGCTCCTTCCGTCGCGACATTGCTCCTCTCCGATGGTGTCGTGCTCCCCCCCCCCCCCCCCCCCCCCCCCCCCCCCCCCCCCCCCCCGGGGATTTGGCTTGACCGCAACATGCTACTAGGCAAGCGGCGAGTACCCTTCCCCGGCTGTCCGCCGCCCGCTCCAACGTCCTCCACCTAACGATGATCCACCCGTATCCTCCACGGCAAAAAAATTATTCGCGGGGTATATGAGAGGGTATATGAGAGTATTTAGTCGCGAAAAACATATCGGAGATGCCGAGCGGGAGATCTTAGTGCCGGTGTACGGATATTATAACTTCCAAAACCCGCCGTACATGGCTTCCTCGTGCTGATCGCGCGGGTCGCAGTTGCCGGTATCTTGTTTAGCCCCCTACCGTGCCATGCCTTGCACGGCTACAACATTACCAACACCCACCGCATGGAGGTAGAGGTAGGTACCGACGGGGATGTGAGCGCACCCCCCTCCGGGGTCGCCGCCGGCGGACGCCTCGCCCATGTACTTTGTTCTTGCGGTTGTCTAACCCGCGCCCTACGCAGTGCTAAGACCGGCATGGCACATAGGCTCCCGGCGGTTTGGTGCCCGCAATGAAGTGCGTGAGCCAAAAAAATAATCATGGAGGTCGTGCGTCGCCGCGTGCATGTAGCGACATTCCGACCCCCCAAAACGCGACAACCACGGCTTCCGCGTAATCGTTAAGCGTGCATTGCGTGGCAGTCGTGCCCGAGCGACTTAATGCGCGTTAAAGGCAATGCGCGTCAATCCTCCACGTGTCTCTATCAATCAAAGTCTTCGGGCTTGGCCGAAGGCGCGTACGTTCTTGAACCCTTCTTAAAACAATAGAACAGGGTTGCGCGTTACTCTGTGTCGCATCTTTTCAACTTGAAGAGCAATCACTTCGGTCGACAGCCAAATTCGAGTAGCGCACATGCATTGTGATATGGAGCCATAGAGTTACGCGCGATTTGCTGACATTTAGATCAAATTTAGAGTTTCAACATACCCTAAGCTCGGGTGCTTGTGAGTTTCATTGTCGAACTTTTGTCTGCCTTAAGTGTAATTCAATTTCAATATGGGCTGGACTTGGCCGTCCCCGCTTGTGAATGTTCACGGTGATTAGCGACGGTGGGAGGTTGGAATGTGCATTTTTTTTTCAAGTTAGTTTTGTTTGGATGTGTCAACTTACTTACACGCACTTATATACTAGAGTTAGTAGGCAGCGAAGTGATGTCATTCACCGCTTTCGCAAATTCCGACTCGATACATTCATTTGAAAAGATATACATTTCGAGCAAATCACAGAACTCGCTGGAAGTTGAATGAAAACAATTATATCATGCTACCCATTCAGACTGCGTTGCAAACATTGTTCATGTAACACCTTTCACGCGTTTGTTACGACCACGATTATGTATGTATGGAGCTTGGGAACAAAACGTCAATGATCAGCAAGCCAGTGAGACGGACAAAGTTGGGAGCAATCGGTGGGCATGCATTTTCTTGTACGCCACCATTGCCTTATCAATCGCAGATTGGGCTTCCTGACGTTGAGAAAGCAACAAGGGGGAAGCGAAAATAAGACACTGCACGTGCGGCATTCAAGCTTGTTGGTTCATACACCAAGGGCATCCACCTCGGTAAATCAAGACTTGACACAATTTTCATGGATTTCAAACAGGAAACTGCGCGCGTGCCCGCGCGCGCGCGCGTGTGTGTGTGTGTGTGTGTGTGTGTGTGTGTGTGTGTGTGTGTGTGTGTGTGTGTGTGTGTGTGTGTGTGTGTGGGTGTACGTGTTACACACCTGAGGAATCTCCTTGCTAACTTTCAATGTTGCCTCATTTTCCTGCTTGGGTTTGCGCTTGAATCCCGTACTCTTCAGGGCGTCATCGTGCCAACTGCACCGCGCCGCAAGCACTCACGCGAGTCAGTCTGTGCGACGACAGCGTGCACGAAAGTACATTCTCTAGAATTTCGGATTTTCGGAATGCGAGGAGTGACAGCAACGTAAGTTCCTAGTAATATACGGTTAGGTTGCGACAAGCCGCCGCGGCGAAGTAACGATGCGATGACTCGTGCCCCGCGGAAACTCTTCGACGACAAACGATCCCGATAACTTCATGCAAAAAAATGTATTCGCCGTGTTGGGTTTGAGAAGCGAGTTGCAGTGGCCGCCCTTACCCGTTCCACACATTCCAGTCCGGCTGGGGGCCAGCTTCCCAGGCAGTCATCCCTGGGATGGAGCCAGCAAAGGAATCAAACCTTGAGCAATTTCAATAACAGCGTATGTATTATTCCTCACAAAGGTCTGGTAACTCACCAGTAGCGACACAGGGATCCGTCTTGTCCCTACTTTACATTGTAAATATATAAATAAAGAAAGAAGAAAATGCTCGCGGGTATCGATCACCTGGTCGGTATGCGAGGCCAGTCGCATCGCAGTATAGCTTCATCATGCCCTCGGGATCGCAAAGCAAGTCGTCGCAGTCCACGACTACGACCTCACGCCCCGCGCCGGTAAGGGTGATGTAAAGGTCGTACATGTCGGTAAAACCGGCCTCGGCCTCGTCGAAGTAGTCCCAACCCGTCAGCTGCGAGTTGACGGACGCCTTGTAAAGGGAGAGGATCGCCTTGGCCGGGTTGCGGATCAGGAAGGTGTGTTTAAATGACGCGAGGCCCTCTTCTTGGACAAACATGTGATACCTGGGGGGTGGGAGGAACGTCATATCGACGCGGGTTCTCCAGCAAGATACAAAGACTACTGGCTTGGCTTCCAGCGTATATGTAAATAACGCACCTGCCCTTCACACAGTACGCCATATCCTTGACAAACACGTAGTCCTTGTCGTAGAACTGACCCGTGAGCCTGGCGGTAACTGCAGAGTACGACTGGTGTTCGTCCACGTCTTCCGAGCTGTACCGCCTGTATGAGACGGCCACGGGTAATATAAGAAGGTGGCGAAGAGTGGGCCACGCTTCCATGGGCTTGATACTCGCTAGACACGCCTAGCCTACTGGTAAGCAAAGAATTAATGCAAGTCGGTGGGCGCAACAGCTCACCTCGACGTGCGCTCCGGTCCAAAGTAATAGGCCGACGTATATGGTTCGTGGAAAATCTGGAGGATTCCCGGTGTTAATATCAGGAAACAACAGAACGTAGCAATACTACGGCGATTTTCAATGGGTTCGGCAAGCGTCAACAGCGAAGAAGGCGAGTGAGACAGAGCTGCGCCAACCTGGCCGTTTGGAATCTCCATGACGCATCTTTCGAACGCAGTAGAAACGCAACGCGGCGCAGTCCACACTACCACCCGCGTATTTGGCGTTCGTGGTGCCATCTTGGTTTCTTCCCGCCGGAGACGCTGAACTTCCTGCATCATAAGCCGATACCGCTTAGCGCTAGATTTGTCCAGGAGGCAGCAAGCGGTGGCCATGCGAGTCGGTAGAGTTAGCAGACGCGGTTATTATGAGGCAACCTAAATATAGCAGCACCTGTCTCGTTTGTCTCGTCTGCCTCGTTTGTCGACGGTCGCTGGAGGCCAAAACAACTGCCTCGTTCACGACGAGAGATATGTAGTGTAGCAGTATTCTTATTATGCTGAAGTGGACGGGGTGTTCCCTATTGACTCATTCACTCCAACACGGGTCGAGCTGTTAGTCTGCTTCTTGTTCTTGTCCGTATTCACTGTGCTCGTTTATTCCTTGGGAGGAGCATACGTCTGAGCTCCCCTTTGCCAAATATATCTGAGCTCCGCCAGCAAAATAAGAACGAATATTTTGCAAATTTGAGCCCACGGCAACCGTGTTTTCATATTTTGTGCGACCATGGGACAGGTAAGGTGGTACGTGTATGTGTAATACAATATCGCAATGTGAGCCCGCGCGGCAATACTTCCAATATAATTATTGTTCATTACAATAACGATAATATCAGTTTTCACATATTCTAATATTTCGGGCGGCACCGCATATATTCTTAAATTCCCCCGAAGATTCAGCTCTTATTCCCCCTGTGTCCGCCAGTACGCCGGTTCTTAAGGCCGGTTCTTACACTCTTCCCATAAAGTCCGTTACTAGTGGCACGCATTTAATTACCCGCCACGCACAGCCGCGATGGCCATGCAATTCGATTGGGGGGTAGAGTAATGACTTTCGAACAACACACCACGGCGCGTTGCTCACTGACGTGAGCACCTCTATCGGCACGCTCCGATTATTGTGGGCACACACGTTGGATTTGCGGCCGAAATTTTGCAGGCCGAAATTTGTGGATGTGCATGTTATGCACGCCTCTATGCGTGGCTCGGTGCACGTAGTGTCGCGATAAGCCGGGAGACTACTCGAAATGGGGCTTTCAGCATGTTTGCACAATTGCACGAGTATCCGCCGAGTGTGTTGCGCCCGGCCGCCTACAGAGCGGCAATACCGGGAATGGCATATCGTGTGCACTAGGTTTTCTTGCCAAGTGCCCGAAAATACAGGCAAGGAGCACGGGCTAGGGACCTATTGGGCTTGAGGGACGGTTGACTTGGAGTGTAAGCACCCCAGCGCGCGGATCGCTGGCCTTTCAAGCTTTCGCACCGCCGGGCGTGAAATATGGCGGGGAGCTTTCAAAGTACCCTAGCACGGGCCTTGGTTTGGCATGCGGCAAATGGCACGGCGCCATGCCAACATGGGGCATGAAATGGGTGACGCCGTGAATAGACGAAATATAGAGCGCTGATTGTTGAGCGTATTGGCGGAGCGGGTGTGCGGGTACCACCTGTCCAAGGGTTGCTAGCCCCGCGCGAATGTGGCAGATTTTGAAACCCTAAAAACTTTAGTTGGCTGTACGAGGGGCTGGATGGCATCGGACGGCGGATTTGACGCGAAAACCGGCCGGTAGGCGTAAATTAAGTTGAAAACTTATATTTACTTGGGGGAAGGGCTTCCATTTGCAACTTGGTTTGCTCGAATCGGACACCGTACGGCAAAGAGAGGCTTTTTTAAGCCTCCCAAGCTGTGGGTTTCCGGCCCCTATCCCACCCACGTCAAGCATCTTAACGGCACATGCCATCACACCCACGTGCTCCCATGTTTGCGGACAGCATGCTGGGACCATAAAAATCGCGTGTTGTGTCGCCGATTTCGGGAGTTTTCACGAGCCAAAGTGTGGAAAATCCGAATTCCGGGGCGCCCGAATCAGGGTATGCCCCGAAATCGGGGTTGACCCGCAAACCCTAATACGTCAGTTCGTAGCCGTGACGGGCCCCATTTGTGCCCCGCTTCCCCCTTTACTTCACCGTCAACACAACTTTCGGTCCGCCTTTTCAACGAGCTAAAGTACAGTTAAACCCTAGAAACCCTACATGATAAACACCCGCCCTACGCGAAAGGCCCTATTTCACTAGTAACGGACTTTATGGGAAGAGTGTAGATGAACTTAGCCACCATCCGCGAAAGATGAGATGTTAAGCTGTTTAATTCCAAGCGATACTTCTCAGGCTCATTAGTGACGCGGGTTCGAATCCGGGGATGGTATTATACCGCTCAGCTATCCCCGGGTTTCGGATCTGCTTATCTAGTGACTTGGGGGTAGCGTGAGGGGTTAGGGCTACATGTAAGTGCCGGGTAGTTAGGGTTTCCCTCCTTGCTTGTCTCTTACCTGTACACAGTTTAAGGCCGGTTCTTAGATGAACTTAGCCACCATCCGCGAAAGATGAGATGTGTCCGCCAGTACGCCACCGTTGTTCCGTGCAGTAATTGTGCGGTAATGATGGAACGCTGCACTCGTAAAAGAAGCATCACCGCCGATAGAAATAGGACCGCCCAAATAAGGCGATCCCGACGAATGAGCCAGACAGAAGAAGGAACCTTAATTATTTTTGGTATATCGATTAAGTCAGCTCCATCATGAGATTCCGTGCATGTTGGGCATGCTGAACACAGTGACTTAGTTAATGGTCTCTTGATTGCGATGTAGCACATGCATTGCCCCAATGTATGTATCTCCTCTTGCTAATTATTGTTTCTCACATAGGACACAGTGGAAGCGCACAATACCACCAAATGGAAACAAAGAAACAACTGAGCCAACCCTCTTGTCACTCTTGCTCTCTTAATTTCCCCTTTCTTTCATGTCCACGTTTCTTGCAATTATATTTTAGTGAAAGATTAAGATGTCGGAAGCGCGAAGCACCATCGCACAGAAAATGCCATGAACGGCAGTCCTCATGAAGCACCAGAGATCGCTATGGAGGGCAGTCATCACACGTTTTAGCAACTCAAAGCGAAAACAACGCTGTTTTTGGAACAAACGGGTGAAACGGCGCACATAACCCAGAAATAAAGCGGCGGAAGAACTTGAAAATTATTTTGGAGGTGCTTCGGGGATATATGAGAGTAAGTCGGTAGGATCGAGAACCGAGGCGCTGAGTGATAGGTTATATGAGAGTGAGCAAAAACAACGACATTTAGCACCGAAAGCGGCAAGAGGTGTGGTTGTCGCCAGCTTAGGGCGATGGAGGTTTGCGCGTAGAGTCCTCAATGTGGTCATATTCCATTGGGGTGTCCTCCAGTAGTTCAAAGGGGTTGTTTGAACCGCGATACGCGAGTTGTTCACATATTAGATGTTAACGATGGTGCCCCCACCTGGGCTCGAGACCCGCGGGCCGAAATGTTGATGAAGCGCCATATTGTGTAGTCGGCGCCGGAGGGGGAATAGGGGGGGCGGAAAGGATGGCGGGCATGGACTCGACAAACACGACATGGATGGTGCGGATGAGGCAAATGGTAACCAGTTTTTTTATCCAATAGCATGGTCCGTCGTCGCAATAGCCAACGAACATGCAGCGAAGGGCCTTGGGGGATATTTCCCCCCGAAATCGATCTTCTTATCGGAGGTATGCGGAGCAGCCGAATTTTATGAGCCGAGGGATGTCGGATGGGACACCGTGGATAAGTGTGTAGGGCACGCCTCTTGAACCGCCGGAAACAGCTGAAAATGGGAAGTTTGTTCATGAGATATGATTTTGAGCGCATGGCAAGCCCTTGTTAGTGGGATGAGAAGTTGGCATGTAGCATCATGGCTGTGACCGGTTCGGCAAGGGTGGCCCATTGGCGCCCCAGCTTAGCTAGCTGATTGTGTGTGTATGGGGCGGTAAATTGTTCCGTGTAGCGACTTGACCACATCGCGGCAAGCAACATCAATATAGTTGAGGTTGCAGTCAAAGTTGATGGTCGGACTGAACGGTGCGTTGTCGTGCAGACGGGTGTACGAGTTCCGGATGTCCGTGAGGATGAAATACAGGGTAGAAACAACATATATCTTGCTAGAAAATGCAAGGAGCCAGATATAGTCCGAGTAGTGACCAATTACATCAACCATGTACTTGGCTCCGCATGCTTGAGGGGATTGAATGTATGAATGCCTGAAATCAAGATGTCGCCTGTGTGCGCTTATTTGGCAAGTAATGTCCTAAACTCCTAAGCATTACATATGATTGTAGGACTCTCACGTATCGCTAATAGGTGCATTCCGTACTCTCCGAGGGAGTGTACACCCGTAGCTGTGCCACCATTGTAATTAGTTCAAGTCCCAATATAATATCAGCGTACCTAATGGTCAGACTAAGTGAGCGTCAAGACGCGCTTGATCACGTCTACCCGAGTTGACAAAGAGCACGTCAAGAGACGAGGTTCCGAGGACGCGTGACGCTTCAAGACTGAAAGCGAGCTAGGTTGGGCTACTTAAGCTAGCGCAGTGGAGGGAGGAGACAAGTAACTCCTTGCTTTTCCTCTATAATCACATTCAGCTACATTGCAAGCATTTACTCTCTCGCGCATTCTCTATGCAATAGCCGTAAATAATTGTTACGCAGTTTCTTCTCTAGCCAAAATGCTACAATGTTGTCGGAGAATTCGATCTACACGCTTACATCTGTGCTACTCAAGAGGAAGTGCTCGACGTTACGCTGATAATGGCTCGACTGTGACTTAGCGACCATGCGGTGAGATTGGTTCCTATTGCGAGTGCTTCGGCAAGAATTATTCAATTCGTTCCGCAACGTGAAGCTCAATCTGGTAAGGTGTGGTTTCCGGCTAGCGGAATTTTACCTAACGAAACAATTTCAGCAGCAGCTGCGCAAGTGTTGTTACGTGAGACCGGCTTGACATTTTCAAGCGACGATGTGCAGTTGGTACGCGACGAAGTAGTTTCGATTACGTTGGCGGATGGGGAAAAAACATCACGTCTCGGTTTTCTCGTTGTCTAATCCGTCGACATCCATTGCATAACATTTACGTACCGATGCTACGATCGAGGCACCAATTCACATAGTGGCGACCCCGTTGGCGAATAATTATGCCGTTCTAGCGTCTGCTTTAGTCGACGCACAAACTCTTACGCCTACTCAGACTCAAAAACGTCAAGTACAACAAGCCGTCGCACGAGCTTTCGCAATTTAGATTTGTTGCGTCGTGGCAATCCTTTCGTGATGCAGTTCAGGAAGAACACTTTTTCTTGCATCACGGTGACTTACCTAAGGACTTCCTCTTCGCATCTCATTTTACTGATGCCGACTATGGTTCAGTTTGGAAGCATTATGTTGGCTTCTCTACCAAATGGTTGGTGATTGGCCTACGGATTTACGCATGCGAGTTCTTCAGTCGCCTAAAACGAAATTCGATGGAGTCCATGTTTCCCTAACCGGTAATCAACGTATGGCAGTTGTGCAAGCACGTCGACATGATGGATATCACCCCGAGAGACTTAGAGGAATGACTGGAATTTCAGCCACGATGCTTTTTCATGTTAGGATTGGAATCAGGCACGTACATTGCGGTTGTTGGGGTTACGCCTGAATTTATTGGTCTTGCGTTTAACTGGTGGTTAAATGAGATGAGATGAGATGACAAATACCGCGGACTTTTACGGAGTTTGTTGAGGCGTTGAAGAACACGACGCTTCTGCCTAGCATTCGAGACAATGCCATTACGTCTATGATGGCTCTCAATCAAGCTGTCAAATCTAATTCATGAGTGCGCCAGGCTGCTCGACGACTTCGAGAGACGATCGAAATCTGACATGAACGATGTTGTTCTGTGCAACCATTTAATAACTGGCAAAGCTAACATACTATGAGGACGCACCCCGTGTCGCCCCGGGCGAAGTCAGTTACGCGTGGTTTATTGTTATTGATTGGTGATCTCGGATATCGATGTCGTGCGATCGCGACACACTTCGACGTATGCTAAGGCAACCGAATGATACGTTGAACAAACGGCATGGGCGTTCATACGCAATTTACAACCGTTCACGAGTACAATGAATCTGGCCTATTGCATAGGTTTCAGGAACGCGGCTGATGATTTAAGTCGACGGGCGGACTTTTACGCACAAGCCATTCTCCCACTGTTATGGGATAGTGATGTGCCGCAATGTGTAAATTCTCAAGACCGGTCCCAACCGCCGAGAAACCATGACGTCCCGATGGTTTCACATATTGCGGACAATTATTTAAGCAACTTAAGTGCTGACGTCATGCAGGTGTACCCGGAACTTGTTGAGCCGGTTCTCTTGGGTTACACCAAAGACTCGTGTTATGGGGACGAGGGTGAGTGGATTAAGATTGTGTAGATTGTTGTCATAGATGGTTGTCATTGGAGATATGCAGAGTCGTGCATTCCGAACAATCGAGTGTTAAAACAAAAGTTGTTGTTTGAGTTACATGACAACGCAAGTCACGGTGGCTACGCGAGTGCGCTAGCTAAGGCACTAGACATGTTTTGGTGGCGACACATTCGCAAAGACGCTAACGACTATTGCCACATATGAGTTGTTTGTCGTCGCGCTAAAGAGGAAGCCCATATGGCAGCCGCGCTCGACCCGTTACATGTTCCGCTTTGACCATGGCACATAGTTTGATTGGATTTCTTAACACACTTACATGTTAGTGCAGGCTCTAAAAGTGTTATGGTGGTTGTCGACCACTTGACGCGAATGGCACGCTTTCTCCCTTGTACACATGAGATTACGGCAGAGGAAAATGCTAAGATATTTTTGCAAGGTGTGTACCGTTCACATGGCCTTCCACATGTGTTGGTTACCGACAGAGACCCTCGACTTATTGGTGCATATTGGGATACACTTAATAAGATACGCTTTGGAATTAAGTTGAACATGTCTTCGAGTCGACACCCATAAACTGATGGTTTAATTGGGCGAATTCTCTCTACCTTTCAACAACGTTTGCGAGTTTCTAGACGGAAGTAATTGGGCAAAATGGGCACAACAAGTGGAATTCGCCTACAACGCTTGTCGAGCGGTGGGAATTGATCACACTCCGTTTGAGGCGAACTACGGTATCTCTCATGAAGAACCACCGAGTTTGCTGCTGCCAATGCGAGCGTCAATTCTAGTTTCAACTAATGCTCATAACCGTTTACAACATTTACGTGAGATACATGAGTTGGTTATGTCTGTGTTACGTGTGCACAAAGATGGCATGCAAGCTCGTTCTTGGTCGTCGACAACACCTCACTTTGAGCCATGTGACAATGTTTCGTTAATTACAAAAGGAGTTTCCCTATGTGGGCTTAAAGATCGACAATTGGGACTGTTTGATATGTTGGAGAAAATTTGTGCAAGCAGTTAAAGATTGGAGTTATCATATAATGTTCGCTTACATCCATTGTTTCACGTCGACGATCTTCGTCCCTATCCTCCTGCTACGCTTCGTTTATCTGTGTATGTTACCACTCGTGAAGACGAAGACGAGTACGACATCGACCACATCTTTGTTGTCAAAATTGACAACGTTGCAAGACACCGTGGAAAGTACTTGTTGTTCTACACTCATTCAAAAGACGAGCAAATTCCACATGTTTGGCATCGATTAAATGAAGTTCAGCATACAATTGCGTTACACCACTTTTTTGGACTCACCTAAATGGCTTCAATTTTCCAGTCGTCAAGGGTAACTGGACTTCGGGCAAGCGGCACCCGGTGCGAATTCCCCACTCTAAATGACAAGGTCTACGGAGTCAAAGGCCTAATGCAATTGGCACGAGGTTGATAAGCGCGTTACCGTGAGGCTGATTCTTAACTTTGTCTAGAGGGGGAGGGTACGACTTTGGAAAATACTGTCCTAAGCAGTACAAATTATTGTAGGACTTGCACGCATCGCTACAAGTTACATTCCGTACTCTCCGAGAATGTGTACACCCGGAATTGTGCATCTACTATAGTTAGCTAAAGTCCCAATACAATACTAGCGTACCTACTGGTAAGATTAAGTGAGAATCAAGATGCGCGTGATCACGTCTGTCCGGGGCGGCATACAACACGTCATGAGACGAGCTCCCGAGGACGCATGACGCTTCAAGACCGAAGGCGAGCTAGGCTGGGGTACTTCAGCTAGCGCAGTGGAGGGAGGAGACAAGTCATTCTTTGCTTTTCCTCTATTATTACATTCAGTTACATTACAAGCACTTATGCTCTCGCGCATTCTCTCTGCAATAGCCGTAAATAATTGTTAAGCACTTTCTTCTCTAGGCAAACTGCGACACTCTTGAGTGTTAAGAACTGCATGTTGTGGCATGGCTAGAGTGCATAGTTCACTTGATATGAAGGGAATGTGATCATCATACTGCGCGCCCGAAACCTCTTTGCTCCGAAGAACGAGTGTCATGGAATCTCTGTCGGTGTGTCCAATGCATTGGTTCCATATAGTGGTTTCAGTGGAAGTTGGACCGGCACCTTTGTGAGCAATGTGGGAGGTGAACTCACCGAGAAGTGTTTGGTGGTGAGGGAGATTCTTGTCCATGATGAGGACGAAACTCCCGTGGTGGTCCCTTGGCAATGGAAGCCGATTTTGTGCTCCTTACGCATGTGTTCTTGAGACACGATGCTTGGGGCGCCGCGCCGCGTCACGAGCGGAGCGTGTGCCGCTTTGATCATTCGGTTATGGCCACTAATATCGACCGAGATTTTTCGGTGTATGTGGGTTATGATGTTGAGCTTTCCCCCTCACTTGCACCTCTCCAGATGCGCTGGCCTTCCGTATGAGTTGCTTTCAAGTTCCAACTCCCGATGCTCTCATCCGTCCCATTGACATGAAGGGGCACCTCCATCGCATCATTTCGCGCACCTTGAAGGCCGTGCTTTCCTTGATCCCCTAGCCGTTTGTGGCCCTTCTCCCCCCGGATTACATATGCGTTGTTTCAGAAATTGAACGCGGGACTTTGACTATGGTATTTGCTTTGCATGAGTCTAGCCTCCGTGTTGCCGCTGATAATATATTACATGATGGTGTCGCACATGGTGCTTGGCCTCGCGCCTTTAATGTTCATAAAGTGTCCGCGATGCGATATTTCCCCGGGTGATCTCCGTGGCTCTCGCTCCTCCTCCGCGACCTCGTTTGCTTCCATGTCTTTGGAGAGAGCCCCGATTTCAATGCTCACGGACCATATCCCTTGTTTGCCTTGCCCGCAATACGTTATTCGGCTCCATGACCGCGGTGCTCACGCTGATGAGGAGTTCATGGCGGGGGCGGGGACGGTTAAGGGGTGGGATTTGCGTTTGGAGGCTCGCTGAATCCGGTCAGGGGCCTTTCGTGATCGCCTTTGGAATGTTGTTTGCGGCCCCGCATACAACATGGATTTTGCCGCCCCGCATAAGCACATGGGTGTGGACCTTACGGTCACATGTGCACGCAGGAATTCCAATGTTCCGGCCGTGGGAGGTCTGCTTCCGCTCTATGGCAGCCTTGCGCTGGGAGTCCGACAAGTTAAGCTTGATGCCGACATCCGCACTTCGTCCTCGCTTGACGCATTGTCCATTCAAATTGTACATGATTATTACCCCGTCGCCCTTGACGATGGGGCTCGATTGGCTCCAATGGCGGCTGAGTTGATTGATTGCTTGGGAAATTTGGTGGTTGCTCGACGTTTTCTGTGCTTGGGTTCGGCGGACTTTTTTTTTTTGAGGTCTTAAAGTTTTACCCGCATGAAGGAATTATTTGTACGGCGGTCTACATTTGTCCCCTTCCGTCGATTCCTTGGGGACGTGTGTCGTGAGTTCATGCAGTGACTTTTTATATGGCTCTTTATGGCACGCTCGGTTCCCATCTCCGTGATGTCTTGCAGGAGGGTGGTGCAGCTGTAGTTGCATACGTCCCTGCTCCGCGGGCTTGGGCTTCTTTGCTTCCCTTTAATTCTCGTTGTATTAAAAAAAAAATGCTGGTGCTTAAAAATAATCCAAGTGCTTTCATTGTAATAAAGTATTGGCTATTATTCTGACGACCCTACCGGTACCTGGAGCTGTACGGGTACTGTAGCGTATATACCGGCGTCGTCGACGGCGGCGGCGGCGCGGCGACCGACGGACGGCGGCATTTGTATGCGGAATGGGCAGAGACTCAACTCCGACGACACACAGCGACGGTCATAGAGCTCTCCGTCGACTCAGCGTGAAAAGTAGGCGGCGTAGACAAGGGGGTGAAGGGCTTGTATCCCGTCTTGAAAGGTGCGGAGTACTGTATATTCAGCGGCGTCGAGGGGCGAGATGGGTCCGAGCGGTGGCGGGGCGGCGCGGAAGGCGAAGGCGGCGACGGGGAAGGGCGGAGGGGATGACCGCTTCGCGGCGATGCACAGCGACCCTCGCTTCCGACGATTCCCTAAGGCGGGTGGGAAGGTTGAGATCGACAACCGTTTCGCTACCATGTTCACGGACGAGGCATTTCAGGTGCGGGGGGCGGTGGACAAGCGCGGTCGGAAGGTGAAGGCGTCCAAGAGCCGGGAGGACATGCGGCGGTACTACCGACTGTCGGCGGAGGAGGAGGCCAGGGCAGCTCGGAAAGCATCGGGGGAGGCTGATTCCGAGGAGGAGGAAGATGAGCCGAAGACGAGTGCGGCGAAGGTTACGACGAAAGGAAAGGCGGGAGCCGGAAAGCCGACGGGTGCGGCGAAAGGGGGAGAAAAGGGGAAAGTGGGAGGGAGACAGGGTGCGGTGAGGAAGGTGAAGGAGGGTAGCTCCTCGGAGGAAGAGGAGGAGGATTCAGAAGGTGGAAGTAGGTCCGATGAGGAGGAAGGTGAGGAGGGTGGGATGGACGCGCGGGCGAAGGAGCTTTACCTACGTGCGCGCGGACTGGCGGGGCCGGATAGCTCGAGTGATGAGGAGGAGAGTGAGGAGGAGGAGGAGGGGGAGAAGAAGGAGGGGGATAGGGGTGTGCTTGATAGTGACAGCGGTGATGAAGACCAGGAGGACGAGGGTGATGAAGAGGAAGAGGAGGTAGAGGGTGAGAGCGAGGACGATCCTGAGCTGCAATTGGAAAGAATGAAGGAACACTTTGGGATTGGTGCGGTGGCGGCATTGGAGGCGAGAGAGCAGGATGTGGAGCTGGTGAGACACCCCTGAGGCACAATGTATCCCCCCCCCCCCCCCCTTTCCCCTCGTTCCCCTCGTTTTCCAGGTCTGCGTTTATTGTGATTGACACATTCACATTCTGGTGCACTGCTGATGCGCGGCGCCGTCAGGTGGAGGACGCCACGCACCGCGTCGCCGTTGTGGACCTGGACTGGCGTCATGTGCGTGCGGTGGATATCTTGTCTATTTTGCAGTCCTTTGCCACCAAAGGGCGCCTAAAGCGCGTCACGGTGTACCCATCTGACTACGGACTGGAGCGCATGCGGGCGGAGGCGAAGGCGGGGCCGCAGGCCATCTTCAAAGGTTGCCCATTCACGCACTCCGTTTTAAGCGACATTGCTGAAAGATTAAGTTTCACCACCCAGAAACTCAGCAGCCCGCAGATACAGGGAAAGAATGAGTGATTGAATGTGTGCGAGAGGGTGTGTGTCGTTTTGATAATTAATATATGTATGTTTTTGTGCGCTTGTTGTTACGGGGTCTCTGTGCTTTGCGGAAGTGTATACATGAGCTCGTGATTTTACATGCCTGTGGAATTTACATGCCTTATGTATGTGAATGTGAGTGTTTTAGTGGTTGAGAGGGTGATAGTGTCTGTCTATGGAGGGGGTTGCGAGTGTGCCTGTGTAAATGCGTGAGTGTCTGCTTGTGCGTGCGCGTGTGTGTAAGTGTATGATAATAGGTGCGTACGTGCGTGTGTGTGTGTGTGTGTGTGTGTGTGTGTGTGTGTGTGTGTGAGAGGGAGAGAGACAGAGAGAGAGAGAGAGAGAGAGAGAGGGAGAGAGACAGAGAGAGAGAGAGAGAGAGAGAGACAGAGAGAGAGCATGTATGTGTGTGTGCGTAATTGTAAAGCGGCGCATGTGCTGGACCCTTACATTTTGCTGCCCCTGTGTTTTCATATTTGTGCAGAGGGCGACGGCGAGGCGGAGAGTGAGGAGGAGAGCGAGGGGGAGGAGATCGACAAGGAGAAGTTGCGTTTCTACGAGCGCTCCCGCCTCCGCTACTACTACGCCGTCGCTGAGTTTGACAGCGCTGCGGCGGCGAGCAAAGTGTATGAGGAGTGCGACGGCCTCGAGTTTGAGCACTCCTCTTGTAAGCTCGACCTCCGCTTCATCCCCGACGACATGGACTTCTCGCAGCGAGAGGTGAGTCTGCCATGCATAACAATGCACTCCGCAGTCACTCTTGTGTTTGGTGGTTTTAACTGCGTGCTTGCTCATTTCATTGCCACCGCGATTTTTGTTCTGATTTTGCTAAAAGTTCATTTTCTTGCTATGTCTGTGTTTTGCTTTACCTATGGTCATTGATATTAGTTTCAGGGGCCGAGTTTGGTTTGCTCCTCTTCACTCTGCTGTGCTCTGCTTTCTTTGGGCTCATTTTACTCTGGGGTTGGCGGTCGTCTGGTTCTCTGCACGCCCTTCTTTGTTCTGCTTTGGTTTCCCTTGTGTTACGTATGATAATGTGATTTACAATTATAATGATAAACAGTGTTGTGCTCACTGCTTTGTATCTTATCTAGCTTATCATTCGCATTCTCCCTTTGTTGTGTTATCAATGCAAAATATGGGTATTGTTCTGTTGAAATGTGTTGTCACGTGTTTCGTCACGTGTTGCATGTAAACGATTCTTTCCAGTCGCCCCTTTCCGTGCATAGCTTTCTGTGTTTGTCCTTTTGATGCTGTCTGCCCACACGATTTTCTTCATTATTGTGCCTCTTTGCAAACAACACCATTTTGCTGCGGAGCATTTCGGCAATGCTATTGACAACACGTCATTCTTTTTTGGCAAAATCGGCGTTTTTTTCTAGATTTTCTGGTGACTTTTGCCGACAGGTGCGGGACAGCGCGGACAGTGTTCCGGCGGGCTACTTTGCGCCGATGTTCCAGACAAAGGCGCTGAAGCACACCAACGTGCAGCTGACGTGGGATGCGGACGACGTCACGCGGAAAAAGGTGAGCCGGCGTCCGACTCGAGCAAGTTACGGAAAAACTTGTGGTTTCGTCGCATTACAAAATCCGAAATCATTTAACCCTATAACTGTATATTCCCCTCAGACGCTTAGCCGCGCGCTGACGGAGGACGACGTGAAGGAGGACGACCTGAAGGCGTTCTTAGCCAGCGACGACAGCGACGAAGACGAGGAGGGCGACGACGAGGGCGCGGAGCAGCTGCGGGAGCGGTACCGGTCGCTGCTGGGTCTCGGAGGCGGCGGGGAGGGTGGCGGCCGAGGGCAGCAGAAGGAGTGGCGATCGAAGGGCGCCGCCGAGGGAGACGACGCGGAGGCTAAGGATTCCGACGCGGAGGAAAGCGATGACGAGGAGGGTGCGTCGTCACTGCCCCGCCCCATCTCGTTTTCTGCCGAGCTGAAATAATTTATCGTCTCTGATTAACAACATTTCAGCATATTTATCTAAACAATGTTTCATCGACCATTATTATCGCCACTTGTTCATTCATTCCTCGCCCATCATCGAAGTCTGTCAGCAAAATAATTGCCTCGTCTTGGCTTTATGGAATATATATCTGCTCGCAGACCGAAGTGGTATTTCGCCTTGATAGATGTCATACTTGGAAACACAAGCGACATTTTTTTCCGCGTTCGGCGTTTTCGACATATGTGTCAATGAAAGTCATTAAAGAAGTCGTTTATATCTGAGTGAGAGGTTCCGGTCTGAAGGCGCGCGTGTTTTGCTTTTCGCGCGTGTGCGCAGGTAAGTTTCGTAGTAAGGACGAGGATACGGGGATGGAGATGGAGGTGACGTTCAAGCCGAGCCTGGAGGAGCTGGGCGATCGGCTGATGGCGAAGAAGAAGGAGGCGAGGAAGGGGGGCGAGACGGTGTGGGAGGCGTACCTGCGCAAGAAGAAGGAAAAACGGACGGCTAAGAAAGTGGGTATATACGCGCATGTGTGTCTGTTGTGACCTTCTCGTCATACGTCGATTATCATTGCTTTATATGTCAAATAATCAAACTAAGCTTTCAAGTCAATACTGATTGTATTTGCTGTGTAGTGTTTATGGGTCGTTAGGTACAGTTTTTATGCAAATTAAAATAGCAGCTTGAGTATCGGTGCTGTGTATCTGTTACCGCTTCATCCGTCGTTCGTGTTATTAGAAGAGTATCGCGCATTGAGGCTGAGGATGACTGTGGGTTGGTTGCATCTTCCAGGCGGGGCGGAAGCACGCGGACAGCGATGACGAGGGTGACGAGGATGCGGTGGATCCCGACATCGACGACGGTCTGTATACTTCCGGTGCCGCTGTCGGCGAGGCGGACGCCTTTTTCGAGCACGACGACGACCCATTCGCGGACCCTTTCTTCGCGGGCGGTGGCGATGCGGGTGAAGGCGAGGAGGCCCATGAAAGTAAAGGGAAGAGAAAGTCGCAGCAAAAGGCGCCGAAGAAAAAGGGGTCGGCGAAAGAGGAGCGGCGCGAGGAGGAGGGGCGCGACAAGGCGGAGCTGGAGCTGCTGCTGATGGATGACGAATCGATGATGGCCGCGACGAGGGGATTGGCGCCCGGGTCGGTCTCGGGAGGGCCCAACGGCGAGGAGACGGGGCCGAGTAAGAAGCTGTCGCGGAAAGAGCGCATCCGGAAGAAGAACTCGGCCAAGAAGCTGCGAGCCAGGCAGGATGATAGCGACGACGACGAGGCGCTCGGGTGCGCCAATTTTTTTCGTTCACGCATTTATTTCAGTGCGGATTAGCAACCACTATTCGTTCTATATGTGCGATGAAATGTATTGCCTTATGCTATGAAGCTACCGGGACAGGTTACTTACCCATAATCATTATGAGTATGTGTTGGTGCCACTTTCGTTGCCACAGGGCGCAGAAAGGTGTCGAGTTTGAGCCGGATTTGGGCGACTCGCGATTCAAGGCGCTGTACAACGACCCCCGGTTTGCGCTGGACCCCACCGACCCCAACTTTCAGCGAAACAAGAACACTGCCGACTTTGCGAAGGAGGTATCCAAACGGCGACGGGGTGGGGCTTCGGTTGCGCCTGTGGTGGCTGGTGACGGAAACAGCGGCGATGTCGCTGCTGCCGGGGCCGCCCCAGGTTCCTCCGGCGGCGGCGGGGGCGACATGCGGAGTATGGTGGCCAACTTGAAACGCAAAGCCTCCAAGCTAGACGGGTCAGCGAAGCTAGACAAAAAGCAGACAGCGGAAGGAGCGTCTGTCGGTGGGGCGACGGACAAGAAGCGAAAGAAGAAGCGGAATAAGGCCAGCGTGGCCGGGAAATAAATAAAGACGGCATGAAAGACAGCTGCCGGCATCAATGTCAAGACTGTGAGAGACAGACGGCAGCTACCGCTCGAGGCTGTTCGCTGCCGGCGACTGCGCTTTTATGCATTGGCCAATCCTGTCGCAAATGAATTTACTTTATCCGAAACATTCAACAAAAATTCCGACTCCTTCGATGGTGGTACACGTAAACACTGCCGGACAGTCACTGCACCCTAACGCCGGCATTGTCAGTACCGATATAATATAGGCGGGGCCGTCATACACATACTAAGCGCAAGTAAGTCGTGCCGGGGTTGGACAGCACGACCAAGGGCACTCGAATGTTTCCCCTTTTCGTCAGTTTGGTAGAGCAGTGTTGTGTTGGCGCTTGAGGTCGTGTGTAGACGGGTGGAGATTAACCGGTAGCGTACCCCCCAAGTGGAGATTAACCTTTTACCGACACTCACCGTGCCGGGCTCAGTGCTCGACGGGTGGAGATTAACAGGTACCTGTATGTTTCCGACGTCCTCTTGCGGTTTGTCGGTTGTCCGTATTATAGCGCTCAGCAGCGCGCGTGCTGCTCGGGGCCGCACCAGTAGCAGTACCGCTCACACTTCCAAAACTCGTCGCCCGCTGAGTCCTGCACGTGCGGCGGTCCGTGCTTGAGCTTCGTCCAATGGTGCCGCACCGGTTGGTCTGCAGAAACACGGCGCCGTCGTCAAACGACCGTCTCATTAGTTGGGATCAGTTCCTCCTTTGCTTCGAAGGAAACACGTTGTGGATGCAATGTATTGTAAGTAATTCATGCAGTCGTCGTCGGTTTTATTTGTTTTTGAAACGAGTCGTCACACACACATACGCACACATAAAACACTAACACATCACATACACACACACATACACACACACACTCACACACACACACACACACACACACACACACACACACACACACACATACATACATACATACATACATTTTAGCAAGCATTAAAAACATTACCTTGATTCGGATCTAAGAAACAAACATGTTCGGGAGCCAATTTAACAAATGACAATTTGCTTAGGGTTTAAGCCCTAAAACCTAACTCCAAACCCCAAACTCCTTTTAGCTTGGTGGCCTCCACTGCTTTTTCTTGTAAGAAATTCTTAAAAATAAAAAACGATTTGTCATATTTCCGTCATGCATTCGTATGGATTATTCACAGGGAGTAAACTATCATTCATAGGCCGAAAGGTATGAACTCACTTTATTACTATGGAATCCAGCGCGAATCGATGGACGGGTCAGCTAAGCTGTGCAAGCCGGTATTCATGCTTGGGCAGCGCGGGAGTCAGCTCACCTGACACGTCCACCCCGGAAGCAGCGCCGCCCCACATCAGAAGCGCGCCGCCCGCGCCCTGCGCCGCGCGGATGTTCGCGACAGCCACCGATTGCGGATCCGCTGAACTTCCCAGAAACGCCTTCCCGACAGCGAGCAGCCAAAAGTTGACCGCCCGCTCGCCCCTGTCGAGGGCTGTCTTGTCTAAGTTCGGTGCGAATGAAGCTCGCTGAGCTTCACAGGCGCCTGGATCGACGGAAGTCGGGTCGTATTTTCTCTGCGCATCGCACCTGCCGCGACAGCAACCGAAGCACTGCCGTCGTCATATCACAAATACGCAAGTATAGAGAAAAATAGAAACGACGTATATTGATGAGCAGAATTTCTTTTAGCGACAAGACTTGTATCGATAACAAGTCGTTGTATTGAAGTCGATTCAGCGAGTCGCTCAGTCACAATTTCCTTTTAGCGCAGCAACCATTCGGTGCAGCGGCTGCCCAAAGGTGGAAGCGATCAATCCAGGCCCGAGACGATATGTTCTTCAGTCGCCGGAAATACTCCCGCGAGCGAGTGCAGCATCACTCGGGACTGTATATGCATGGTTTGCACGGCAACTGCGAGTGCCGAGGGGACTCACTGCCTGAACAACTCATTTGCGCTTCGCTTCTCTTCCAGCCTGCGTTCCCATTGCATATCGCTAGTCGGGTCGTAAGACAACGCGAGGCCCCGTGGCGCCCGTCCCAGTTCCCGAGACTGATTCGTCCGCTGCAGAAAACGACACACGTATACCGCGGTTGTTGAATAATAACGCAACAAGTCATTCCGATCCGCTGACGGACCGCACGCCAGTTTTCAAACATATTGCTGAGACCACACATGTCCGCATCAGACTAGTTTATGCATAAACTGATTTGTGCACACTAGTCAATTACTCGGGCACCTGTAAGTTGAAGTCGATGCGCCAGCTCGACTGCTGCGCCTCCGACGACACGAAAGTGGGCTGCCACGGATGCCCTACGACAACCAAACACACTCAGTACTTGTTTAGTCACCCGCCCATACGGAAGGCCGCGAGCAAGGGTTATATCTGGTATGTGACTTCTGCGGTCGGCTGCTCGGAAGCGCTGCTCATCGGACGATTGCTTAGGTTTACTATACCCAGCGCGAATTTCGAAATACTTGACAGTGCATCGGAAATGAAAGACACGGCGGCTTTGTTTTACCCAGTAACTCTTGCTGCACTGCGAGCGTGACGTCGAAGGTCGGCCAGCAAGTTGCCGCGACGTGCTGTGGGACAGCTCCGTAGGCGGTAGACGCGTGAAAGTGTCCCAACGCTAACTCGACGCATTCCTCGCGCTGCAGCATAGCAGTTGGCGTTCTTTCAAATTTCACGAGCTAAAGTGACACCATTACCATATGGCATGACTCCCGACGAGCTGGATGCAGCAGCAGCACTTCACATTGATGCCGCTCAATAAAAATGATGTGGTGTGCCTCACATATGTCAAATCAGGAATTGCAGCAGCACTAATTGCCGCCTCTTCCCCAACAACACTAACCCCAACAAAGGGAAAGAAATGAATTCGTGGAAAGTGAATGAAATTTACAGCCAAATTTCAAATTCGTATCATACGAAAGTGACGCAAGAAAATCCGCACGACCGCCGCGCACGATCGAGGTCCGAAAAGTTGGACCCAACAGCGCTGTGACGAACGTTCAATACCCTCTGCCAGAATTCCCCCGAGCCAATTGTTTCATGAAGCAAAATGGACGACTACATATATTTCAAAAAACCATATTATATAACCTTTCTCGCCGACGAGATGCCGCGAAGAATCGCATTGCGTCGCGGCGCGGCCACATACATTCAGTCCGACCATTGAGCGACGGGAAAGATACATACGCAACTGAACACTCGTGCATCCTTCAATTGAAACTAGTCGTGGGTAATAATGATACAGTGCGATTAACAATAATACGATACATAGTCGTCTAGATACTGTTGCAAGGCGACACGAGCAGTTATATTGTCGTCAGGGCGGCGGTCCCAGCGCTATTGACATGAGCAGCGGTTACTGTCGTACTCGACGCACCTTGAGAGCGGGGCTGACGGCGAAGAACTTGCCCATGCCGGGCTTCCCGAGGTGCTCCTTTTTGGCAAGTTTCCGGAAGTATTCCTTTGTGTGTCGGGTGGACGAGCTCTGGGGTGCCCTGGGATCCTGAGCGTGCAGCCAGTAGTACTGAAAGTACTGCACCTCGCTCAGCACCTGCGGTGCGAAGAGCAGCACAGCTCAATGCAATCGTCGACAGCGATCAGCACATGACCAGACTGATGCGGGTTCTTGGAGACGCTGAGGAGACGAGACGCTGTTGCGGTGTTGATGTTGAGTGACGAAATGCCTTTTTATTGTGGATTCGCCTTCAGCGAAACTCAATTAGCGAATGTCGCTACAATATATCATAATGTACACGGGATATTTATATTCTGTGCTATTAGTCGATATGAAAGCTGGCAACGTTGACACACCTCTTTCGGCGGGTGGAGGTGAGCATAGAAACTGCGCTCGTCGTGGCGAGAGGTGCAGGTGGCAAGCGCATGCGCTGCGTCCATCGCCACTGCCGCCGACATCCCGAGGTCGTCGCTGCGTTAGTTGAGCAGAAGCGAGAAAATCAGAAATCAAAAAAATAAATTGCGCAAAACCTGACAAAACACAATTTCGAAGGCTCGCATCACTCCGTCGGTCAACTAACTTCCTGCCCATGCTATGAGGTAGCCGCCAATAACCTCTCATCAATATATACAAAACGACAAGCACACGGTGGGTCGGTGGTAAGGTCGTGTTGACGCTCGCACCGGTCGAGAATCTCGGCGACGTGACTGAGCGCGGTGCCGCTTTGAAATGCCGGAGCGCGTGCGGGCGAGTGATAGTTGGGCGTTGCGGGTAGGTCGCTCAAGTGCTGCTTCGCGTAGCCTTTCCATAACCGCGTTGCCTCCGCCTGCAAAAGCCAATGATGCCAAAAACATGTCAGAGCTTTGAAAGGCTCCGCGTCTGATTAGCGCAAATTCGACATCAGAGCAGTGAAGACTTCGGGCACGCAAACATTCTTCACAACTACAGCCAGTATTACAGCTATAGACACAATGGAGGGGAAACGGAGAAAAGCAAAGGGGGGAAGAGTGACAGCAGGGCCACGAAAGCAAGGGCAGCATTAGGAATGGCAGCCTTACTGATTGAATCAAACCAAATCAATTCATTACGGAAATGAATGAAGTAAATGATAACAGTGCTCGACCCAATGGAGCGTAACGAGTCGAAAGTGGTAGAATCATGCATCACGAAGGAAGCAATGCAGCTACTGTGCATTCACAGCTTATTACACAACCACATCAGGATAAACTTGCTTTTCCAGATAACAACATAAAATAAGCTATTGCATGCCAAAATAAGTGCATGAAAACATACAAAAATTAAATTGAAATTATTTGACAAAACACTAACATTGTGTTTCCCGTTAGTAAATTTAAGAGACGGTGGGAGGAATCACGGGAGAGACATGAAGGGCTGCCTCGCCTGCCAATCGTTCTGACTAGAAAGGAGGCAGTGGCCGACTGCCTGAAGGGGGCTGAAGTCCACCAGCCTTGTCAGTTCGTTATATGTTCCGTGGGGCAGCACAAGAGTGCGTTGGGTGCTGCACGCGAGGGCGAGCAGACGTTGCAGCTTAATCAACGTCAGTCCAAAGCCGTCCTGCGAGTCAGTGGAAGAGGGAAAGAAAAGTAGGTAACCTGACAGTAAACTTATCATAAAAGCGCAGTGGTCAATTGAGTGGGCGGTTGTGCGGGCGTTCGTGGGTGTGTGCGTGAACATGTAAGAGTGTGTGTGTGTGTGTGTGTGTGTGTGTGTGTGTGTGATTTTTCTGTACATGCGTGTGTGTTTCTGCGTTTGTGTAAGCGTTCGTATTAGGGTATGTGCAAAAGTGATTTTGCGCGCCTATGTGAGTGTGAGTGCTTGCGTGTGTGTGCATATGTGCGTGTTTGTGTATGTTTGTCTGTGAGTGTTTGTGTGTGTGCATGTGTGTGTGTGTGTGAGGGTGCGTGTGTGTGTATGTTTTTGTGTGGGTGCATGTGTGTGTGAGTGTGCGTGTGTCTGCGTGCGCGTGTGTGTGTTTGGGTGTGTGGGTATGTGTGTGTGTGTGTGTCTGCGTGCGTGTTTGAGTGTGTGTATGTGTGTGTGTACGCGCGCGCGCGTGCGTGCATTGGGGCATGCGATGAAGGGAAAGGGCGGATAGGGCATAGAGTTTTATGGGCTGAATTTGGGGACATACGTCGTGAAAGGGGTCATCCACAACAAGGAAGCGGGTGGCTGGGCACGAGGGAGAGGCGTGCTCATCCGAGGTGCCTCCGCCCTTCGGAGCGCCTGCCTGCGTGAGTTGGCTGGAGCGTATTCTCAATCTGACGCAGCTCGGCCTGTTGGATGTCAAAGGGGGGTTAGGTCGGCGGGAGTGAAATGAGAGAATTGCCTCACGCATGCGTGCTTGTTCACCTGTCCCACTCTTCGCGCACCGACATCCACTTTTGCCGGACATCCTCCTCGCGCCGGCTGCCCGCTACCTCCTGCATGCACACGCCAGAGAGGGTTAAGCACCGACCTATAGTGTGCCTCACTTGAAAGACTCCCTCCCAATGCTCATGGGTGGTGGGGTTAAGACAGGAAGGGGTGGGAAGCGGGTGATGGGTGTGGCGTACGATGGGAATGACATCTCCTCCGTCGTCAAGAGCAGCCAATGCTTGGCCACCAGGTGGCGACGGTTGCGTGCGACTCTCACCCTTCACGTCCCCTGTAGCGCCCCCTCCCAGCACGCCACTCTTCACCACCCTCGCATGCATGCTCCTGTGTGCGGCAGTGGTGTTCTCAGCTGTGATGTTTTATCTTGATAATATACGTCATGACTAGTTCGCGTGTCTGAACATTTCCCCCGTCTCATACTCTCTCCCGGGAGAGAGCAGTAACGCATAACTGTCTCATGAAAAGTGTGTGGGCGGAACTCCAAAGGAAGCTCGCGGCCCGAAGATGGGCACCGGCTGTGTAGGCAGAAAGGTGCGTCGACGGTGTTGGGTGAGACTCACTCAACGCGGGCGAGGTGCGCTCTCAGCAGACAACGGTCGCCTCGCCGCCACGGACGCACCTGATAAATGCGAGAGGACCAGAATCTTGAAGTAATTCTCTGTGGTGGTGGCGCGCTTCTGTCGGGTCTGTTCTGCGGCTGCCGGTGTCGTCTCGCGGAAGGGGAAGAGCGTCGCGAGTGCCGCCGAGATGAGTAAAAGACTCGACAGCAAAAGGAGAGACGACACCGCGGCACTACGGGCCGGCATCGCGCTCCTCCCAGTGACGGCCTGCTGCCGTGCCCACCAAATCGGCGCAAATCTGTCAAATTCCTCTCGCTACGCGAATCACGGCGGCGTCGACTGTGCCGTTTAGCTCGTGCGAGTGATGGGTGGGAGCGGCCGGCATGCGACTTTTCGCAGCATATCGCTTCGAAACGCGGACGACGCGGCGCGAGTTGTTGTACGGGTCATACGATCACGTACAACGGCAAATCGTACTGACTGTGAATATTATTGTAGTTTACCCTAGGGCACGATGGGTGGGTGGGTTCGCGCGAAGCCTAGATTGGCTGAGCGCGAAAGCAGAGAGTGCCTAGGCTCGTGGCTAGCTACGGCTTATAAGGCACGGGCTAGCTAGAGCTGACCGTTGGGGAAGTCGTTGGTCGTTGGCTGCGTCTAACTGTTTGGGCAAGGTGGTTGCCCTGCAGGTGAGCCGCGCCGATATTAACGGTAACAGTAACCGCTAGAGTTACTGTCCCGTACACATGATATTGGATATGCAAACCTCTAGATTCAAATCAATCTGACCATTTACCCTAGGGCACGTTTTGCCAGTAACCTAAAGCCAAAGGCTTGCACAGCCAGAATTAGTGTTGCGGGGGGGGACGGAGTGAGCCAGCCGAAGAACCGCCAAGCAGCAGGTGTTGGGGTCATGGTGGGGTCAATATATTTTCCTTCGGTCACGGAGCTGTTCTTGGCCCAGCCACCCATAAATTTGATTACGGGGAGGGGTGCGCCGATGCAGCTGGCAGCGGACGCCGCGCCTTTCCGTAGGCTGTGCGACGTCCATTTAAAGCCGGCGGGCGCGGCCGAGGTGACTGAGAGAAGGGCGAGGGAGAGCCAGGTGGAGATGGTGGACGCGGCACCCCAATCGGCGGAGGGCTCTGAAGGTGAGAAACTCCAGAAGGCGAGCGGGGGTGGCTGGTTGTAGAACTTAGTGCAAAAAATAGCGCGTTGTTCCGTGTAGTAGTCTATCAGGTTCGCCAGGACGGGGTTAGCGGCTACAGGGATAGCGATGACCAGTTTATCGCTGGCGTCGCGGCGTTGGTCCCCCTTAGACTTCCGCACGTAGAGGCAGATTTGCTGCGAAGGCTTGTCGACCACGAGGTCGCCGGTCTGGCAGCGGGCGCCGGTCTCGGCGCGGCAGAAAAACGTGTAATTGACACACACCGCTAAACAGGCCCTGAAGCGTTGCATCTGGGGGAAGGCAGCAGGGGTCCACGCGAAAGTGTCGTGGAGGGTGTGGGCGTAGTGCAGGATGTCTAGGGCGACTTGTGCGGGTAGCGGGAGGCGAGCGGTGGTAGGTACCAGGCGGCGCTGTAGCATGGCGAGTCCACGGCGGGCGTCCGCTAGGAGTTCGCCCACGGCGATAGGTTGGCGCCGGTGGTCGCGGAAGTACTTGTTAATTGCGCTGAAGTAAGGCTGCAGCGAGTTGGCAGCGACCGTTCCCAAGAGGGCTAGCCAGGCCGTGTAGCGGACCATTGTGGCCGGCGTGGCCTGTAGCGGGGCGATATTTTCTTCTGCACAAAAAATAAAAAACTGTCGAATTGCGCTCTGGTAGCTCAGGTACGTCGAGGGCGCTAGCGAGTTGCTGAGTAGGGCAACCGCTGTAACCCCGAGCTTATCTGATCCTAGGAGGTCTTGAAAAGTTTCAGCCAATTCGGAGGACCAGGGCGACTGTGCTGCTTCGAGGCGTAATTCGTAGCGCGGGGGTCCTGTACGCAGAGGGCGGACGTCCTGTACAGGCGCATTTAATCGGTTCGGGCGTATCGCTCGGCCAATCGCACCGCGTCGGGTGTAGAGCCAAGCGGGGGTGCTAGCCGAAAGGCCACGATGCTCCAAGCGGGAGGTCCGACCCCTTCTTGCCTGCCTAGCCTGCCGGGGAAGAACAGGTCGCGGGACGCTGGGAAGTGCACGGTCTCGGTGGCCAGGCGGGCGAACGCGTGGTACCATGTTTTGTTTCGCCAGTAGGGGGCGATGACTGTTGCCTCGGCTTGAGCTTGTTCGAGTTTCGCGGCGAGTGCGGGTAGGGCCGACCAAGGGGGGTTGCAGTAGTTGTTCTCGCGTCTCCACGCCGAGTCGGGGAGGTGTAGGCAGTCGATGTCCTCGCACAAGGGGTCGCGCCAGCGGGCGTTGAAGCGTGGTAGCTGCGTGTTGAGCATAGACGCGAACCGGTCGATTGTATGCGGGCCCCACCGACGCTGGAGGTGGTTGAAGAGTTGAGGGTTTAGCTGCCAGTCTTCGGAGTCCAGTTCGCGGCTGAGCGTGTCGGCCCAGACGTTGGCGGCCGACCGGATGTAGCGTGGGCGGATGTGGATGTCGTTGGTGTCGAGTAGGAACCACAAACGCCGTAGCTCGGTCATCATGACGGGAGACCGGGAAGTTAGCTTGGTTAGGACGGCGACCACGGCAGTGTTGTCCTCGTGGAGGAGGACTTGTCGTCCTCGGAGTTGCGGGAGAAAGGTTTCGACCGCGTGCCGGACGGCCCGAAGCTCCTTCCACGTAATGTGTTGGAGGCGGTCGGTGGCGCTCCAAAACCCGCGGGCTTGGTAATTGGCGTCCTCGTTGAGGACGGCCCCCCATCCGTAGTCGCTCGAGTCCGCGTGCAAATAGGCGGTCTCGATGGGCTTGTAGATCGACCGGCCGTTGTGTTGGGAGGGTACCGTGCGCCACCACTCGAGGTCGCGCCGGAGTTGGTGGGTGAGGCGCACGCGTCCCCCCCAACCGGTACGGGTAGCCAAAACGTTGTGGAGCTCGCGCAAAAAGAATCGGGCGGGCGCGATGGCGAGGTAGAGAAATTGCGCTTTTCCCGCGAAGGCTGCGAGTTGGCGTGTGGGTAGCCATCGTGCGTTGGACGCTGCCCGTCCGAGCAAGGACGAAGCGTGTTGTGCGAGGTGGTGCAGTTTTGCGAGTGGGGCGCGAAACTCGCCGCGGTGTAAATCCACCGTGAGGCCCAAGTGGTCGCCGACTTGCGTCGGCGTCCATACACCTTTCTTGGGGTTGCGCTGTAGGCCGAGGCTGTCGAGCAGGGCTTGGACGCGCTGCCGAAGTAAGAGTGCCTCGTCGTAGGAGTCCGCCAAGAAGAGGAAGTCGTCCATGTAGGGTAGTAGTCGAGTTCCTCGCCATCGCGCGTTTCGGAGGAAGCGCTTGGACGGGCGGCGTGGGCCGGCCGGTGTAGCTGCGGGCGTGGGAGGTGGTGGGCGGCGTAGGTGGTTCGTAAACACTTGCGTGAGTTTGCAAAAGTAGTAGGCGGAGCCCGACCACCCCATGGGGAGGCACGCGAGGCGCCATAAGGTGCCGCGGTAGTTGACCGTGAAGTAATCCCGGTCTTCCTCCCGGATGCCAAGGGTGTAGTACCCATCGGCGAGGTCGAGTGAGACGAAGTAGTCCCCCGGTCGAGATAGATGGCGGAGGTGCTTGAGGGTCTCGCAAGTCATGTTGAACGTCGAGCAGTAGCGGTTGAGTTCGCGAAGGTCGATAATCAAGCGCCATTGATTGCATCCGGGTTTTGGAACTAAGAACATCCGGGAGACGTAGCGTGGGTTCGTAGAGCGCTCCCACGCGCCGCAAGCCTCGAAGCGTGGTAGTTCCGAGTTGAGAAACTCGAGTTGGTCGGGTGTGGCGTCTAGCATTGAGATGCCATGGTTGAACGGCTTGGGACGTAGGCCGTGCTTGAACTTCACACGTACGCCGTGGCGGATCCAACTTAGGACTTGGCCGCTCGCGCCGATGCGCTCCCACTCCCGCCATTTTCGACGTACGCGGTGGCGCATGAAGGAAGATGTCGGGGAGCAGGAATCGGCGCGGCGGGCCACACCATCATTTCTTGCTTGGGGTTTTAGCCGAGTCGGTCGGCTTGGGTGGGAGGGTTGCTCGTGCCGCGGCTGCTGCTGCTGCGGCGGCCTTGCGTTTGTCGGCGGCGGCTTTGCGGCTCCGAGCGTCGGGGCCGTTGGGCTTGTCCGGTGTGACCTTCGCGAAAGCGGCGCCGGCGGCGGCCTTGCTGGCAGCGTGTAGGCTGACTTCAAGCGTGCGGTCGACGAAAGCTTGGCGTAGCGCGTCCAATGTGCCGGAGACCGCGGTAGGACGCGGTCGGCAGAAGCGTTCGTGTGCCAATTCGGCGAACACGCGGTCCGCATCCGTGCTCGTTTGTCCGCCCTTGGTGAGGCGGAGGAAGCCCAATCGAGTACGGGCGGCCTCCTCCGTCGCTGTGTGGGTGCGATGGCCCGCTCGGATGAGGGCAATCGCTGCCGCCTGCTCCGTAGGTAGAGGTGGGCCGTGCGACAACGTGTCCAAAGCCTCGCCAATTGCCGCGTTGGCGCAACTGTCGAAGAAGGCATAGCACCCGATGTGTAGGTACTCGTCGTATGCGGCTTGGGTGCGTTTGTCGCTTAGGGCACGGGCGGTGTCGTCCGTGAGAGTCCACAGACGTGGCTCCTCGACGTCGCGGGGGGGACGTTCGAGGCCGGCCGGGATGACTTCGCCGTAGTAGGTGAAGTCGACAAACTCGGCCGCGGAGGGGTCGGGTTCGTCGTCGAGCAGGTCGATAGGTGGCTCGGGGGCCTCCTTACCACCCTCCGTCGCTGTGGTCGCGTCGGTGGGAATGGACTGCTGTTGATAAGTAGTAGCGGGTGTGGCTGTCGGCTGTCGAAGCTGAGCGAGTAAGGCAGCGTTAGCCGCCAAAAACTGCTCAGTAATGCGTTGTTCCGATTCCAAAACCGCCGTACGAATCTGTTCGGCTGTGCGTTGTTCGAGTGTGGTAGCGTGAGGGTCGGCCGCTGCGGCGGATGTAGACTGCTCGGGCTGCATAGTGGGGAACTGCGTAGCTGAACGAGGGGAAGTGTCGCGTGACGCTCGAGTGCGCATGGGACGAAAAGGTAAGATTGACACCCTACTCGACTACGAGAGTCGAGACTGCATTCGCGCGAAGCCTAGATTGGCTGAGCGCGAAAGCAGAGAGTGCCTAGGCTCGTGGCTAGCTACGGCTTATAAGGCACGGGCTAGCTAGAGCTGACCGTTGGGGAAGTCGTTGGTCGTTGGCTGCGTCTAACTGTTTGGGCAAGGTGGTTGCCCTGCAGGTGAGCCGCGCCGATATTAACGGTAACAGTAACCGCTAGAGTTACTGTCCCGTACACATGATATTGGATATGCAAACCTCTAGATTCAAATCAATCTGACCAAATAGGGAATGTAACTATGTTGCAAAGAAATTTCTTACAAGAAAAAGCAGCGGAGACCACCTTACCGAAAATGATTCCTCCTATGCGCACAATGACCGATGTCCCATATACACTCCTCCACAAAAGTCCGGACATGCATTATGTTAAGCATAAGCTAGTCAAGAACACGCTCCCCTCTCACCACGTCAAGCACGACGATACCCGAGTACCACCCAAGTGTAGGAGAGCCGAGAAGCAAGCAGTAAGCCGCCATACGGGGTGGTTAGACCTCAGCTTAAAGCGGGTGCTGTCGGTGGAGTTTGTCGAATTAAGCCCATAAACTCCCGAGAAATTGTCTGAACTGCACACGTCATTCTGAGCGCCACGCTTGGGCATTGCTCAAGCGCTCATACCAAGCTGCATACTTCTCTGTGTTCCACATAACCGTATTTTTGGGGGGTTTTTGGAGGGGGTTTGGAGGCGTGGGTGCCGTGTTCAATGCGCGAGGTTCGGTTTGCGGGTGTATGAATAGAGCACGGAGGTTCACGCCGCTGGCACGGGTGATTTTTTGGAAAGCAGGCGAGCAAAAACGCACATGACGCAGGTTTGGATAAACACTGCACGCTGTAAACATGCGAGGGCGATTGGCTTAGGGGAGGGGCGAGGTCCAACTTGGCCGTTAGGGACGCATCACGTTGACGGTGGTGTTTGGAATGCTTGGGTATGTGCTTGTGCCAACCACACCCGCCCCACGCGTGGCACGCGTCGGGAATTGGGCTCGGAGGTCAATAGGAATGAAGAATTGGTAGACATATATCGACAAACCCCGCACAAATCGTCTCAGGAGGTGAGCCGACTTCGATGGGTGTTGCTTGGCACTGCGGCTCAGCGGTGCCGGAATAGTTTGTAAATTAAAATAATTCATAACAAATCGATTTGTGAGAGTTTGAACTCCGGAGTAGGTGCGTTCGACGCGCATTGCAAAGACGCGTCCAACGGTACCTGTTATAAAAAGTTTTGACCATACATTAGGAAGTTGTGATCGCTTGAACATTGTTGCCGAAAGCGGCTTGCCCTTGGGTTGTGCGCATATCGGTGGTAAGTCTACATACGCGATTTCTTGCGTTTCCCCCACAGCGGCCTGCCCAACACCTCCTCCCTTCGTCGCCTGTGCATAGTATTTGCGCGACCGTCGCATCAGCGTTCATATTGCGGCGTTGTGCGCCCGTTACTCTTTTCGTCTACCAAGCACGGCGACTGTTTGAAAGAGCGTGCCGCACGGGTGCGGGCGCGATAACCCCAAGTAAACATGCCCGGCAGTGTTCGAACTCGCCCCTCGCAGTTGTCGGTGCATTCCATTTTGCGCGCAAAAGCATTGCCTGGGATTTCAGGACATTTGTCAATAAAATCGACGCATGATTACATTTTCTACTTGCGCAGGTGCGAAATCTTGTCCGGACTTTTGTGGAGGAGTGTTGGACGTTTTCAAAATTCCCGTACAGCGGCGGGAGACCGCAAAACTTGGCGAAACTTAGCGGGAACTCGTCAAAACTTTGTTCTTCGCAGCCGAGACCGCCAACCGCGCCAGCGCGCTGTCTTTTCCTCTTGTCGACCTTATTGCTCACGTCGGCTGCCGCCGTTTCGTAGTATGCCACCTTCTCCATGTGTACTCGCAAGGCGTTGGCGCCTCGTCCATGAAGCCGAACGACTTGGCAGCGCTCGTAAGGCCGCGTAGGAGTGTAAAGCAACCGTGAGGGTTGTCGAGAAGTGGTGCCGGCGCGCTAAAGCTACCGGGACAGTGGACGACACGCCTAGGGCGGGCATGCCCCGAGCGCCCTTGGCGTCCCGAGAAGCCACCCTCCTTTTGAAGGTGGGTGTAAAGCGCGGCGATCAGTGCCCACAACTTGCCAAGATGCTGCATCAGAGGCTAGGAGTGACTGTGAGTGCTGAGACGGTCCGCCGGTACCTAAACAAGTACTTAGCGCGCCAGATGAGGCCGAGGAAGCGTGTTTCACTAACAGTCAAGCACATGCGCGCACGGCTATGCTTTGCCAAACAATGGGTACGGAAGTCATGGCACAATGTGGTTGTGACAGACAGCAAGTACTTTTGGCTGTCCAATAAGGGGCCCGGGAACAAGGAGTGGGTGCTCTTCGAGGATGAACCGCCAACCAAGGTGTCAGAGCAAAATTGTTTCAAAGTGCACGCGTATGGTGGTGTTAGTAAGTATGGCAGGACACCTTTGTTTGTGACAGTGGGGAGCAGCGGCGTTAAGGCAAAGAGCAAGGGCGTAAACGGTGAGGTGTACCTCACCTTGTTGCAGGAGCACCTGATACCCGCGTGTGAGGCTTTGATGGCAAAAAGGCCCTCGGCCGAGGCGCAACATCAGTGGATTTTTCAGCAAGATAACGCTAAAGCTCATGCTTGCAAGAAGGTTAGGAATTGGCTTTCGTCTCAATCCGGCTTTCAAGTGATGCAATGGCCTGCCAAAAGCCCTGACCTTAGTTGGATTGAAAACATGTGGGGTATTGTGTCGAGTAGATTACAAAAAAGATTGGACTTGTCCCCGCGCAATTTTGAGGCGGCCATACAACACGAGTGGGAAACAATTCCTTACTCTGCCCATTGCGCCGTGTTCAACTCCATCCCCAAACGGCTAAGGGGGTGCATAGCAAACGATGGAGGAACAACTCACTATTAGGGTAAATTTAGGGTTTCGGATAGGTTGGCATGCAAATCAGCACAATTTTGATAATTCGAGTTTCATCCAACACTCCTCCACAAAAGTCCGGACATGCATTATGTTAAGCATAAGCTAGTCAAGAACACGCTCCCCTCTCACCACGTCAAGCACGACGATACCCGAGTACCACCCAAGTGTAGGAGAGCCGAGAAGCAAGCAGTAAGCCGCCATACGGGGTGGTTAGACCTCAGCTTAAAGCGGGTGCTGTCGGTGGAGTTTGTCGAATTAAGCCCATAAACTCCCGAGAAATTGTCTGAACTGCACACGTCATTCTGAGCGCCACGCTTGGGCATTGCTCAAGCGCTCATACCAAGCTGCATACTTCTCTGTGTTCCACATAACCGTATTTTTGGGGGGTTTTTGGAGGGGGTTTGGAGGCGTGGGTGCCGTGTTCAATGCGCGAGGTTTGGTTTGCGGGTGTATGAATAGAGCACGGAGGTTCACGCCGCTGGCACGGGTGATTTTTTGGAAAGCAGGCGAGCAAAAACGCACATGACGCAGGTTTGGATAAACACTGCACGCTGTAAACATGCGAGGGCGATTGGCTTAGGGGAGGGGCGAGGTCCAACTTGGCCGTTAGGGACGCATCACGTTGACGGTGGTGTTTGGAATGCTTGGGTATGTGCTTGTGCCAACCACACCCGCCCCACGCGTGGCACGCGTCGGGAATTGGGCTCGGAGGTCAATAGGAATGAAGAATTGGTAGACATATATCGACAAACCCCGCACAAATCGTCTCAGGAGGTGAGCCGAC
>JAPMLY010000110.1:240000-310000 GCA_026401115.1 Tetraselmis chui
TGCCTCTGCGTGTGGGTGTGTTCACGACTGTCTGCGAGTCTAATTGCACGGGCCTGGCCCCGAATCCCCCCCCCCCCCCCCCCCGCCCCGAACCCCCGAAACCGCAGAGGGTCTTCCCACCTGTTTGGTCGACCACACCTTCACCTTGCCGTCATCGGAGCCAGAGACGGCGAGATAGGGGTCACAGGGACAGAAGTCGACCGACCAGATCCGCTTCTCGTGAGCCTGAAGCCAGGTGTGACAAGATTAGCGGCTGTCCGGACAAAGAGCGAGGGAAAGGGGGGTGGATACTGAGAGGGTGGGTTGGGGTGGGGTGAAAGCATGGTTGAATAGGCGGTGTGGTAGAGTGTAGAATTAAGTAGACGAAAGAGGAAGAGTGAATAGGTGTGGGGGGGAGGGGGAGGGTGCCTCACCTCGTAGTCCTGGACGATTTGCTTGGTGTTAACGTCCCACAACGTCAGCACCCCCTCAAAATCGCTGCTGATCTGCAAGCCAGCAAGCACAAAACACATTAATGCTTGTGATGGCAAAAGATAACACGCGGTAGAAAGAGCCGCAGGACGATAAATCATGCAAAGTGCGTGAGCAGGAGAGGGGTTGGGGACACACTAGGTGGTGTTTGATGAATTTGTTCCATGAGAGGCTGCTCAGCTTGGCTCGAGTCACAATGTCAGGATCAGACACGGCGCTCGCGACGTCGCCGCGCTTAACAGCCTCCGCATCCATTATTTTGATACACTTGGACACGCCCGCCGTCGCCAGAACGGTACCATCCATGTTAAACTCCATCGTCGACAGCATCCCCGTCTGCATCTGAATTTCCGCGCGTACCTGGTGGCAGCGGTGGAGAACATGCATCGTTACGCAGCCTCTAAAGACCAGCCTTGCATGAGCATTTGCTTTGAACCAATCACATCTAGCGGGCTGGCATGCACGCACCTCCAATTTGTTTTGGTAGGTGCACACAGAGAGAGTGCGAGCGAATTCCTCCAACGCACTTCCCCGCTGCCCACCAGCCGGCTGCGCGCAATGCATCAGACAATGATAAATAAACGCACACTCCTCGCAATGGCTGCCACCAGTGCATTCACACTGCCTCTATCAACCGGCAATTTGGGGAGCGGCAGATGTATTTGTTCCCATTATCAGGGAAAAGCGCCCCATCATCCGCAATTCCAATGGACGCCCTCACCTGACCCATCAACGCGGCAGCACTGACCGCCGACGACACCTCTGCTCCGCCAGAAGAGTTATCTGGAGCGATGCCAACAACACAATCCGCTAGAATTGAATACTGATTACGTCGTGAATGGACGGTTGGTATGGAATAGTTAAGGATGGTATGCGCTGTCAAAGGCGGTGAGGGGAGGGGTGATGAAGATAATGATGATGGTGGTGGCGACGGTGAAGAGGATGCTGATACTGGTAGAGGTGTGGCAAAATCTCACCACAGCGCCTTAGCCGCATGTAGCATTCTGCCAATTCGTTGAACTGCGATGATGCGAGCTGCTTTTTACCCAGAACTTGGGATGTGCTGACACTCTGTGAGGCTGCACTGGTCGCGCTGCCAGACCTAGCTACAGCCTCTGACTGCTGCTGCTGCTGCTGCTTATGAAGTTGTTGTTGATGATGAGCTGCCTGGTGAGGCATGCCAGATGTCCCCCAAGACTGCCCCACCGTCCCAACGCTGCTACTGGACGTGCTCTCTCCACCCGGCATAGCTGTGCACCTTCTAACCTCCTCCACGCATCCCCCATTGGAGTGGGCCTGCTGCTGTTTCAGTGCCTGAATGTGCTGCTGCTGCTTCTCGAGCGACCCAATGTCCATCTTTAGACTGTCCAGCAAGTGGGTGAGGTCCTCCAGCTTACCAACCTTTTCCTCCCTGCCCAACCAAGCCACAAGCCCTCAGCCATATCCACCCCCGGCACAGCCCACCCACTACCCACACTCAGCGCAGGCAGCTGCGCACCTGGTGTGGGACAAAAACCGCTGCAGCATCTGCATTTGGACCTCCAAGTCCTCAAACTCCATCATCGCCTTTGTCTTCTGCAACTGCTTCTCCAGCTCCTGGATGTCCTCCCACGTCAGGTTGTGGCTATTGCTGGTGATGCTGTGCTTCAGCTTATCCAGCGTGGATCCAGCTTGCACGTGATCCACCGCCTCCGCATTGTGTATCAACTGCATCACAGCGAGACATGGTTCGGTGGGTGAGTTTGAGGGAGAACAGAGGCTGAGGGAGGGCGTTAGCCCCAATGCACAGCTCAAATACAATGCGATGAGTGCATGGCGCTTCCTCCAGCATCAAAGAGGCAAATGCGTGAAAATGCGTTGCCAACGATATCCGTTGTTGAGCTGTGTTTGGGGTTGTCGACGTCGAGGGCGGCGGCGAGGCTCGGCGGGCTGTCGGTTCACCTTCGCGAGCAGTTTGTTGTGGTGCAGTTTGTCCTTGGTCACGAAATGCGAACAGCATGGGCACAGCGGGCGGTGCTCCAGGTTGGTCATGATGCAGGTGTAACAGAAGCTGTGGCCGCAGGGGGTGCAGTAGACGTCGCGGATGAGGTCGCGACAGATGGGACAAACGAGTTCGCTCCTTGGGACGGCGATGTTACAGTACTCGCGAGACATATCGGCCGTCATCCGCCCCACGGGCCTTCCCGGAAACCCTGTAGTAGACTCGGCAAGCGGAGTGCGCAGTCACGGCAAGGAGTCCGGGAGCCTATTCTCACTGCTGCACTGCCGCCAGGCCGCCGTCTGTTTCCGAGTTAGCCACGCTGTCAATGTGAGGAATTGGTGCGCTGCGGCTACGACTGTCGTCCGGTGACTGTGTGCGACGCCTTCAGACAAGGTATGGTATGGCTTGCTTCAATGGAGTGGTGGTGCACTGTGAGTCGCTAAGGAACGCGGTTGCTGCTGGTAATCTCTACACTCGGCCAGCGGCCTGTTGTTGCAAGGCAGCGTGGCCGGCGGAGGTGGCGAGGCGTGGGAGGCGACATCGTCGGAGGTTTGGCGCGTTTCGCGTCGCGTGCAGCGGCTTCGGAGCCACGAGCGCTGCCTGGAAAGGTGGAAAGTGGATACCCACGGTACAGCATCAGCACGATTGGCGCCCCCCCAGGCTGCCACGATGGATGCCGTGTCATCGCGTATTAGCGATATTCTCTCGTCACATTTTTCGTGATTGGACTTTTTCACGGTTGGAATTGCGGTCATACTTTATTCAACCCAAATAATAATAATAATTTGTACTTTATTACAATTTGAAACAACTCGTGGTTCAAGTGAACCGGGGAATAAGAGGGAGGACAGATGGTGTTTGATTACAAAACAATGGAACCAGACAACCGAAGATAGAGAGATGAGGTAGAATCACAACAACATATGATCATGGCAACCGGCAAGGCTACACGGAGCACAAACGCAGCAGAGGAACGCAGCCGAAACGGAAGAAGCCCCACGCAATGGTGGGAATATAACGCGGCGGGGCGAGCAATGTGATATGCCACGCCTCTAATGCCGTGTGGCGGGGTAGTATGCATTTTACCAAATTTATTTTTAACTCGTACGCATTGTAATTTTTTTCCGGAAACAGTGTTTGTGAATTGATCATGTATAAGGTCAGTGAACAATTCAATGCGACACTCTAAACTGATAAAGGTTTTTATTTTTGGAAAAAGACACGGCAACCAAGAGCGACATATCTACGTTGACTTCGTAAAGTCCGTTTATTTGTGCGTGTGTGTGTGTGTGTGTGTGTGTGTGTGTGTGTGTGTGTGTGTGTGTGTGTGTGTGTGTGTGTGTGTGTGTGCGTGTGTGTGTATCTGTATGTGTCTGTGTATGTGCCTCTGTGTGTGTGTGTGTGTTTGTGTGTGTGTTTGATTACCCAACCTGAACAAATTGAAAAAGACAACGCGAAGATCAGCATGCCCAAGACGTGCGTACTATCCATCCTAAAGATATCATTTATCATTAGGTTTAGGGTTTATAGTTTCAGGGTTTGAGACGTTGCGCATGAGACGTTGCGCATTCAGATGTACAGCAAGTGCACCGTCCATGCAAAAGCAAGATTGAAACAATCACATGATGCGGTGGGTAATTAAAGTCAAATTATCGGTTCCATCGTCGGAATTTTATTCCACATATATTATCTTATGGTTTTTGTTTCCATAAAAAGTTTTTTTTTTTTTTTTTTGGGGGGGGGGGTTGGAGATGCCCAGAGATTTCCTCCCCAAAATTATGTTATCTTTCCAAAACTCTGCGATTTGAAAGCTTTCCTTTTCATACTTAGAATGTGTAAGGGTTGTGTCGCAACTTGTCAATTAGCTTCAGACAAAATATGTGCATATGTAAACACAATCAAACTATTTTCGATATTAAAATTGTAAGACCGAAAATGATAATACACTTTAGCGAACGTGTGTAACAATCAGCCCCATGAGCACACTCGCAACCCCGCCTACTATATTACCTCACACATCCCAGCATTTCTTATGAGTGAATAGGCGTAGTCGACGAATGGTAAGCCTGAAACTATTTTCCAAACACTCCCACATGCAATCATCTCCGAAGACACCTTACATCGACAAGTCCGCGACAGAGTCACAAAACCGGACTCGAGTTAACTCCTCGAACCCTCCTCGAACCCACACGCATACGCGCACGTACACACACACATACACACACACATACACACACACACACACACACACACACACACACACACACACACACACACACACTCACACACACACACACACACACAAAAACACAAACACAAACACAAACACAAACACACCCACACATTAAAGAAACCACGCGCGCAAGTGCATGCACAGACCATAGCACGCAGACCATCAAACACACCCACACACGCAAGCATTGCCACACCTCGCCCTCGAAGATCCGTGCTGTACGGATCAGTTATCCCTACCTTAGCTCCTCAATGAGCGCCAACCATTGAGAATGTCTTTCCGCATATGCATTCAAACGTACGTTTGGCTCCGCTCATTTTCGAATGATATTGAATTCTTACAGCAACGGAAGCTGCCACCCGACTTTCGTTTACTGAATCAATCACACGCATCACGAAATAAGCCCTTGCAAGCGCGTGCACGATAGCGTGTACCTACTGGTGAAATCAGTAGCTCACCAGCGTTGGACCCATCTGCCTCATGAGCTTTGCATCCCCCCGGTGGTTCAGTTGGCGCTGCCCCGGCGGCCCTTCGTCAGACTGGCCCTACTGGGAATGAAGATGCCCTCCGCCGGCGCGCATGCGGCCACCGATGCGGTGGGGCCGGTGTAGACAGAGACCAGACGAGCGGCGGAGGGGTCGGCGCGGTAGGCCTTCTCATCGTACCTCGTCAGCTGCGTCTGGTACATTGTTTTGGGGTCGACCTGGTTGAATATGGCGGTGCTGCCGAGAGGGACGGACGTGCGTTTCAGCCGCTCCTGAAACTCCTGCAGCCGCATCGCCTCGATGGCAGCCACCTTGCGCGCGGTTAGCTTCTCGCTGGGGTCGAGCAACGCCCAGGGCTTGTCCACCGACTGCCCGTGCATGGTCATGTACGTCGTGAACTTGTTGTCGTCGCGCTTCTCCGCGTTGGCCAGCGTTCCGTGCACCATGCAGTCCGGCACTGGGAACGCGGCCGTTTTGTGTTGGTAAATCACAGGATCGACCTTCCCGAACCCAAGCGTGGGGCCCAGACCGAGAGGTCGCATCATGTTGGCGCGCTGATCCATTGTGTCGTGGATACTCTTCATCATGTCGCGCGAGTTGGCGCCGTGCGACAGCTGATACGCCGACTTGAGCGGGCCGAGGTTAGTGCACGCCCACTTGAGCGGGACGTTACTAGTATACAGCTCGGTTTTGAGGTCGAAGTCCTCGCGGGCCAGGGGCTTGCTCGGCCTCCCGCTGGTCGACGACCCCATCGGCGCCGTCCCTGGCCGCTGCTGCTGCTCCATCCCGACCTTAACGCTCACGTCACGCATTTTCGGCCTACCGTACGTCGCGCGTCGATTCTCTTCGTTGATGAGGGCCAGGTCATTCTCGTCCAGTACGTTCTTCATCGCCTTGAACTGCACATGGCTGAGGGACTTATGACGATCGGGGTCCGCGGCTGCGTGGATGTTTCGAAACGCCACCAAAAACTCCTCCTTCTCCTCATCCGTCGCGGTGTCGAACCACGTATCGATCTGCGCGGAAGCCTCCGGCGTCAACAGGTCCCCAAAGTAATACCGCTGACGATTGATCCAATTATGAAAGCTACGAGCCTGCGCCGCGGAGTTGTCCTGGACCGTCGCCGCCGCGCGCTCGTTCGCTTCCTCGTAAGCCGTTTTCCGCATAAACATTGGAAAGCCGTCCGAAAAGTCGCACTGGCTCACAAAGTTGGCGTTCTCCGCCTGCGACGCACGCGACACATCCAACATATCTTCGTACACCTCGGGCGCGGCCTCGCGGATACCGTACGTGATGGAATTGGAGGTGAGGTCCAGGCTCCTGTCTGGCGGGGCACTTCGTGCGGCTTTCACGGCTTTCAGCCCACTGCCCACCGCAGCAGGGCTGTCGGCTTTAAAGGGACCGACCGGCGGCCTCCCGACACCACCACCTCCACCAGCTCCCGGACTCCGCTGCGGCGTACTTGGTCGCAGCGCGAACCGCTGCTCCACGCTCTGAACCTTGGGCGTCTCTGGCCGTGCTGAATAAACTTGCCCGCTGACCATGACAGTCGGAAAACTGGGCACCTCCTCCGGCCACCCACCCCGGCTCCGTGGACGACCGCTCGAGGACTCCAGCGCTGTGTCTGCCTGTAAGACCGAAGTAGGACTGGCTGGCTTCGGGGGAACAGTGCCACGGCTAACAGGTCGAGGGAGGAGCGCTCTACTGGGCTTCGCCTTGTGTGGCTTTATCGGCTCCTCGGATCCACCATCACCCATCAACAGCCCATTTGCGATATTAGTACCCGTACTATTTGGCCTGGCTCGCGCGCTGTGGTACTGCCGTCCGGCCGAGCTCCCCGGACGGCCGGCGCCCGAACCGGAGCCGGATCCCGAGGTGCGCGGCCTCGTCTGCGGCTTAAACTTGAGAGTCGAATGTAGCACGCTCATGGTACGCTCACGCTCCTTGGAGCTCGCACCCGCTTGCAGCCAGTCCACAAGTGTGTCGCTGTACTTTGAGGAGCGAAACACCGGCGGTGCACCGTCGAGCCCCCCCATGGCGCCCCCCACCAGCGACGTCCACCCCCTGTTTCAAGGACGATACAGACATATTGCAGTGACCTGCCACTCAGAATCCGCGGGAAAGTGACAGTGCAGTCTCCATCAAAATTGGGTATTAGCAAGGTTCGATAGCGGTAGTGGCTATGAAACGGAGAAATAAGAAAGTAATACATTAACGACTTGGGTGCGCCGTGAGTGTTGAAGGGAAAAGCGGAAATCTGTTTCCGGGGATCGACGGGCGGCGCCCACGATAGTCTATCCCCTGGTTATCGAGAGTGCGATATAGAAGTGACTGCGATAGGCTTACGGCGTATTCTGCTTTCGGACACGAAAGGTTCCCGAGGGCAGTGCTCCTCATCCTCCTAGAGTGATGCATCCTAGTAGAGTGATGCATCAAGAGAAAATCGATTTGTGTACACTATTATCACTGGACCACCCTCGGCGGGATGTCTCTCGGCCCGCATGCCAGCCCGAAGATCCCATTATTCCTTATGCATCTGAGTTCCTGATAAAATCCCACAGTTATCGCACGTCCAAATTTCCTGTCTCACTCGACGTTTTCGGTATTATGACGTCCACGACACCGGTGGAGTGCGAGTCAGGCGGCGGCATCCCTCCTTTCTGACGTTCCCGCGGACATGTGATATTATACAAGATCGGGAGGCGCCGAGGCGGCATGTGCGCCAAGAGGCAGCGTTGTCTCTCACCTGACCGTATTCAGCAAAGCTTGACGCCTGTTCCAGCAATATCCTTAGTGCCTTTATAGCGCCGAAAAGATCTTGGCGAGGTGGAACTCGGTTGAGCTTGGCCTGAGGAGCCCTTCACACATGCGCTGTATGTATACGACTACTGCCGTTACGGCAGAGGCGCGCGCTCGTTATTCGGCAGTTCAACACTCAACATAAGTATAGCCGCGTCGAATAAAGCGAGCTAATATCCGTGAAATAACACTTCCTGTCACGCCCTCTCCCTCTCCCGCAAGCGAGGTGTCCTCTACTGCAGCTCCATCTCACCCGTGGCCTGGCGCTACTCTATGCTCCAGGTCGTGCCGTTTTCGGCCCGCAAACCACCGACTTCAGCATGCTGCGGGGTGAGCTGACGTCGGTGCTGGTGCCTGTACCAGACTACTAGTACCTGTACTTTATGTAGTGGTTTTTTTTGTTTTTTTTTTTTTTTTTGCGCCCCCGGGATATGGGACTGGCAGGGAACCCGCACCTGTACCCTCTACAGGCGGCGTTTTGCAAGCATGACTGAGAGCAGAAGTTCGAAACAAACCTCAACTCAACATCGATCATGCTCCCGGGTAGGCGACGCTCGTGTGAGTGCATTAGGTACCATTGTACGAGAACCGTACCGTACTGCGCTAACCTCACACGAGGCTAGTGTTGGAGTTTCACCAACTAAAACCTTGCAGTGACATGCAAACAAACATGAATGCATTCCCGGCACTAACCAAGAAAGGTCTGCCCAACCCGTCCGGGCGTCGACCCATTCGAGAAATGCGAGAAGGACCAAGGCCCATCTCACGGAGCAAAACATTTCGGGAGTGCGATAAATGAACTACAAAGAAAGCAATATGAGGGAGGGCTTGGCGCCATAACTGGAAAAACCTCCCATTTCTTGTAAAATGGGTGGCGCCATGAAGTGAAGGGGGGACACTGCCTAAGATTAAGGCATTTATATCTTCGGGGGATGTAGCGAAACGATGCACAAAACCATTTAAACCATTATGTAGTGGTATCCATCGGCAGTCCCGGTATCCCTCGATGCAGTACCAGTACAGCTATAGCCGCGCATGCTGTTCCATTGAGATAAAATATGAAACGATTCACTACAAAGAAAGTAGTGGGATCCACTAACACCAAAGGAGATTAGTAGCAGGGAACCAAAGAAGCTTGAGTCCGCGGAGCATGGAGGCACGCAACAGTAGATGCACCACCCTCATGCAAGGCGGCACGAACATATGAGCCGAACGTGCCATGAAAAAACACGAAAGACGCCGAATGAACGCACGACGTACGTCCCCAAGGAATCGACGGAAGGGGAAAAATGTAGACCGGTGTACAAACTCCTTCATGGGGGGTATAACTTCCAAACCTCCAAAAACGATATTCCGCCGCACCGAAGCTTGGAAAGCGTCGAACAATCACCAATGATATGGCCAAGCGATCAATCCACCCAGCCGCAAGTGGAGCCAATCGACCCCCAACCTTGATGAGGGTGAAGGGGTAATAACAATGTACAATTTTAATGGACGGCATGCCAAGAAAGGACGAAGTGCGGATGTCGGCATCAAGCCTAGCTTGTTGGGCTCCCATCGCAAGGTTGTGAGGGAGTGAGAGTGGAGCTCCCACAGCCGGAACATTGGAATTCGTGCGCGCACTAGTGACCGTAGCGTCCGCACTTGTTTTATTCATATTGTCATCATAAAATACTCATTTACTACAATGAAAGCAGTGAAATCCACAAGCAACAAAGGAGGGGGGCAAAGAAGTCCAAGCCCGCGGAGCACGGAGGTAGACAACAACACATGCACAACCCTCATGCAAGGCATCACAAAGATAGGAACCGAGCGTGCCATGAAAACCACAACAAACGTTGCATTAACTCACGACGCACGTGTGACGAGTACAGTCTTGCAACAGTACATTGCATGACATTGTACATGTACTCGTTACGGATTCCATTTCGTGCTTTTCCAGAGGACGGACGTATACTCGTGGGTACGTCGCTACTGCAATATTGTAAGGGTGTTGATGCTACAGTACGACCAGTAACTCCCGGTACGTACAGATATGCATAATTAATCTAACTAGCCAGATGACGCGCCAGAACGAGCTCTTCGATGCAGAAGGAGCCGCGTCGTGAAACCCAATGCTGGGCAGGCCGCGTCTCGAGACAGATGACGACGGTTAGACAGCCCTAACGCCTGGCACGTAAGCGTAGCTTGCAGGCGTAGGCAATCTGGGCAGAAACCTATTTAAGCCCAGTGCAATAGAGGGAGGAGACAGAACCATTTAACAATTCCTTTGTTCACTTACAACATCTACTGCTTAAGTACAGCAATGAATCATCTTTCACCATTGCCTCTCGACAACATCATTTTGCCATCTTGCAACAACAGAACTAGACAGACAAGAACAGATTTGTGCTTGCGTTTAGCTTTTAGAGGCTAACCGCCACACACGTCCCCGGGAAATCGAAGAAAGGGTCGGGACATATGTAGACCGCCGAACAAAGTCCTTCATGCGGGCATAATTCTAGACCTCGAAGAAGGATAATCCGCCGCACCCAAATGTGTAAAACGCTTGCAAGCCACCAAAATGGCCTAGCGATCGATCAATTCAGTCACCATTACTGTGAGGTGCTACTTTGGTTAGGCAAAGTTGGCAACCTTAGACTAATAGCATAACTTAATCTCTTGATCTAATTATATAGCGTAGAGAGAAATAATAAGATTGTGTGAGGAACAAGGTTTCTAAAAGTATGGGTGTGGCCGTATGACGAGTACAATCCTGCAACAATACATTACATGACATTATACATTGACTCGTTACTAATTACGATTCGTTTTTTCCATCGGAAGGACGTACAATGTGGGTACGTCGCTAGTGCAATTTAGCGAGGGTTCTGATGCGTAATGTACTGCCAATACCTCCCGGTACGTACAGGTACGCACAGTTAATCTAACTAGCCATATGACGCGCCAAGCTAGGTTTCCAATGCATGATGATATTCCCGAGACTGGACGAGCCGCGTCGGTAGGCTTTTGATGACGGTTAGAAAGCCCTAGCTTATGGCACGAGGACCAAGCATGAGCAATTGCAAGCTATCTAGGCGGAAAGCTATTTAAGCCTAGTGCAATAGAGGGAGGTGACATAACATTTTAACAATTCCCCTTTGTTCGATTGCAATATACTCTTATTATACACTAAAAGTGAAATATCTTCTCAATTCTCCCTCTACTTGCTCTTCCACCTACAGACACAACAACGAAAGAACAGAAGAGAACATTTTTGTGTCTGTATTTAGCTTTCCGAAGGCTAACCGCCACAAGAGCGCAACTATTTTGCAAATAGCTGAATGTAATATAAAGGGGATTAGAAAAGTGACTTGTCTCCTCCTTCCACTGCGTTGGCTTAAGTGGCCCAAACTAGCTCGTCTTCATTCTTGAAGAGTCACACGACTCTTGGGAGCACGGCGCATAAGACGTACTGACTGTCGCTTCGGACAGTCGTGATTAGGCGCGTCGTGTCGCTTATAATAAATCTCACGTGTAAGCACGCATGTACTGCACTGGGACTTCAGCTAATTGCATTGGTTGTACATTGCGGGTGTACACTACCTCGGAGTGTACGGAATACAACTAGTAGCGATACGTACGGGTAACAAAATCATATGTACTACAATAGGAGAGAACTCGCCACATATGTGTGTGTGTGTGTGTGTGTGTGTGTATGTGTATGTGTGTGTGTGTGGAGGGGGGGTTGGTGGACGCCCCTTAATTTGTTGATGACCGGCTACTAGTGATCGTCCGAAAACATGTGATATTCTCATTGTAGCATACCACTACTCAACCATGACTGTGTCTAGTGGAACGTGGTTGGCTAGTGGACCACCCCTAGAGTTCCTCGTGGACTGCATGCTTAGACTGTGTTTCAAATATGAAACTATTGTTTTACAATAATACCAAGTTAACGGTTGCTGTCTATGGGCGCTCCCTTTATCAGTGCCCTCGGGGACGTACGATAGGGTTTACGCCGTGAACCACTAATCCCAACCTCTCCATTGGCAGCAACAACACCTTCAAAATCATACCGTAAACAATTTTGATTTTTCTTCTATAATTATTTTTATGCATACAGGTATGAAATACAAAATGATGCTATTCTCCACGATACGTGGCATTCTCCAGCCGCGGCGAGGGCGCTAATTAGCCGAGCCGGTCAGCCTGCCCTCGTCGAGTCGGCCCTACATAATTCTGCTCATGTGCGACTCCGGTCGTGCCGGAGCTAAGGGGGGAAGGCAAGCAAAAACAAACCCTCGCTCAGGTCGTGGACGGTCCCGTCTCGATCCACGCGCACCCTCGTCAGAGACAACCGCTGCCCTCCCCGTCGCCGGTCGCCTCATAGCTTAGGCTTCCCTACTCCTTCGGGGGCTGGGAAGGAGAGAAGGCTATAGGCTCAGACGATGCCCGGCTAGCGCTCCTACGTCCGTGCCTGAGCTTTCTCATGCCCCCGGTCCTTCGCCGGCTGTTTTCCAACACATGTTTTATCGCGTTGTGTCCGTCCATACCCTCTTCCGGTGGTTTACGCTGCTGGGGGGTCGCATGTACGAGCAGTGTGCTGTTGTGATAACGCCAAGCACACTACCTTAGGCAACATGTCAACAACTGGGTACCAATTAGGACAGGGGTTGGTTGAACACGCGGATCGAGTCGCCGCTCCACAAAAGATGTCGGGTACGGAAATATGTATTCGAAAACCCTTTGTACATGCTTTTTCTGGCGGTAGTCGATCATGATGACCTCCGCCGTCATACCGTGTCGCTCCTCCGGCTGCAACCCTCCTCCGGGCTGCGTAGCTTCTCGCCTCGCCCCCAAGGGAGACTTGAGACTCATATGGTTTGTCAAATGCCAGCGAGCGCCCTGCCCTTGCGATGCTTCCGAGATGTCCACCGCCAGCTCCAACGCCCGTTGCCAACTCAAATCCGCCCGTACCCTCCTCGCCGCCAAAAAAATCATCAAATAGACGTCCCGTTTGTCCACAAGAGATTATTCAGGGAGTATCGAGCCTCAAAAAGAAAAATCGGACTAGCCGGAGATCTATACGCTTCCGTACGTATGATAATTTTAAAAGACCCCGTATTCAGGCAGTGAGGTTTCCCGACAACTGATGATCTGCGGATCGCAGCCGCCGGATTTCACCTCGCCTCGCCCCCAACCGTGCCATGCTTGGCACGACTATGGGGTTACCATCGCCCACCACGAGGAGGTGAGGGTGAGTGCCGACGGGCCTGCGAGCGCACCCCCCTCCGGGACCGCCGCCGCTACGCCGCCGGCGGGCGCCGTGCTTCAAATACAAGGAATGTGTATGTATTCAAATAATGCGTATAATCTCTCTCCCGCTCTCCTCCTCTAATGTCTCTCTCTCTCTCTCTCTCTCTCTCTCTCTCTCTCTCTCTCTCTCTCTCTCTCTCTCTCTCTCTCTCTCTCTCTCTCTCTCTCTCTCTCTCTCTCTCTCTTTCTCCATCTCTCTCTCCACCCACCGGCCATTCAAAAGCATATGTGTTAGCCCAGCTATCTTAGTCATATATTTTCCCGCGGAGTCATCATTTTACGCGCCCGTTGATAGTGCATGCGAGCCCAAATTTGCTGAGTCATATCGAAATTGCACCTATATTGCATAGCGTGCTATCTAGATGGAAACGTCCATGACCATGAGAAAAAAATTCCTAGAAATGATCTTTTCCTGAAAACTAACGCATGGAAGCCAAAAATAGTGTTTCGACGAAAAATTTTAATATCAAATTGAAATAATTCCCAAAACAATAAAAAGCCCTGTCGACGTCCCTATAGTGTTCTTTAAGTTGGATTAATAATGAAATTCAAAGGTTTACAATGATATAGGCGGCATGTCTCAAATATAAATCTTGCAATTAATACGAAGAAATAAAACTCTTTCTAAAGAAATTTCTTGAAGTTATGTTTTACAATTTTAAAACGATTGCCGCCCCTTTTATGTGAAGGCGTCGATCCCCCCACATGTGCCCGAGGTGACGGTGGGCTAGCTGCTACGTCCACATGGAGGGTCGCCATGGGCGAAGGAGCGGCAAATCCCGGGTGTGGAGCTACTCACTGAGGTCAAGGGGAAATCTTCGATAACCTACGTACCTGATAAGGGTTGGGGCTTCAGCCAACTTTGTTTCACTACGAGCCCCCGACTTACGGCGGACCCCGGGGCTGCATGCGACAGGCTAGGCACAAGCCACTTCATACGCGCAGGACTACCCAGTTTTTTAGCTTGTGTCATAAGAAAGCGTACAAATGCAAGATTGTTCAGTTTTGAAACAAGTTGGTCGTTTTTTCATCAGCACTCTTGTAATGTTTAACCGTGGCTGGCACCAATTACTATATTTTCAGTGGTGTCCCCAATGAATTTCCTTAGTGTGTGCAGGCTGGCGGATCCGATCCCTAAACAATGTCTTATTAATCAACGCACCAATTGAGGGAATGGCCCAAACACAACGTTCGTCTTGTGCAGCGGCATGTTGGAATTCAATTCAATTCTAATTTATTTAGTCCCTCCATTCTCTTGCACGACCAAGTAGTGCAGGAGTTAGACTATGCACGCGCATGCCGCCCGCCACGAACGCTGAGCAACCTTGTTGTGTCGGCATCCGGGCTAAGGGGGGAGCGGTGCGCGCATCGTGAAGGTCGAGCAGCAGTTTTGGCTATGGACTGTAGAAAAATACAGGAATAGATGTATCTTTATTGCCGCCGATGAGGAACAGCGGCATTGATTGCACATTATTGTGGGTACCTCGTTTGGTGTCCGTTGTTGCAGGGAACCCCGTTTCAGGCCCCATTGTTATGAAGACCTGAATGACATACTAATCAGGGGGACCCGAGAGACAGACGGCCCTCTTACGATGGCATGTTCTGAAGACATTTCTATAAAGACAAGTGACCACCGGGCTGCGGTATATGATGGACGTCATCAACCACTCCTTACCTGTGGAGCATGCCTTCCATACTCCCGCGTCGCTACGTGAACTACTCCGTCAGTGGTTGTGGGAGAAGTTGAGTTGACCCAGCCTCGCAATCATAAATGTACCCTGCATCAATTTTGAAAGATCCCTTCGGACCATGCAATGCATCCGCTGTAAAGAGCTTAGTCGGTGAAAAGCATCATTGCACTTACATTGTCACAGCAAACATGCGCAACGTGTGCGAAAATAGCTCCACGACAGTTTCCATTGATCGTTTGGCCCTTCCTGTGGCATCTGCTTCAAGCTCTGACGCTGCGGTCCTCGCGCATCGGAATCTCAGCACAACGGAGGAGGTTGTCTCAGAGTCTCGCCCCGCCCCGTCCTCTATAACAATGCACAGGGATCTCGCCCTCTTTGGCCTTCCTGTTGAAATACATGCAGCACTGTGCACATGGGGGCCCTATCTCCTCAGAACCAATGAAATGCGCTTTCAATGCTTAAAGATTGACAACATATCCATTGCTGAAGTATCTCAAGGGTGATACTCCGGAATGCGTGCAGAGTCCATCGTGTTCTCGCACAGAATACCAACACCCTCCACGCGCTCAACTTCCCGCACCCTGGCCTTGAACACCTCCACTGCCCACGTGTAAAGATGCACGTCCATCCTATTGATGTCCTGAATGTCCTTCAGCTGATTGACAGACAACCCTGCGCTCTCCAGGTCGTCCTCTTTTTTCACCCCCGTCCGCTTGCTGCCCATGAAGAAGCGCTGCGAGATCGTAAACCCCTCTTCGGGCTTCACCAACGTCTCGTCGCCACAGAGGTTACACAACTTGCGGTCAAAGAGGTTCAGCTGGTACGACAGCAAGCACAGCGACTCGTGCCAGTAATCAAGGAAGCCAAAGAAGAACACCTTGTGAACCAGCAGGTCCTTCGCATCCCCCAGCTTGTCCACCCCAAGGCGCTGATGAAGCAGGTTCCCATTGATGGGTATATTGTAGCCATGCGAGTTGAGCTGGTTCACATACTGGTGCATAGTTTCCACGCGGCCCCACGCCTTATCGTGCATGAACTGAGAGACGTAGTGCGCAATAGGTTCCCTCAGCATCGTCATCACCTTAACCCTCGGCATGGTAAGGTGCTGCGTGACGTCCCAGGTGAAGTTGGTGGACTCGAAGCTCAGCATATTGCAGGTCCGGTACTCGTTGTGCTTCCGCTCCTCCGCTTTGAGTTGCGCGACGAGCTCCTGGCAAAAGTTTTCGTGGCCGCCGTACAGCTGGCATTCCTCCCCGGGAGGTGCGGGGTCGGTGGGGTGGTTGCGCTGCGCACATATGTTAATGCCCGCTGGATGACCCTCCTTCCTAAAATATCTGCCAGAGGCACAAATTTACGCACGGAGGAAAGGTAAGAATCGGACCGGCGTTACGGAAAATCCGGTAAATCACATACCGGTGGCGAGTTCGCGCACCGGTAGAAGGAGCGACCCGCAGTTTTCGGAATATGGTGATGGTAGAACATCCACGTGTTGTCCGCCGTGAGCCGCTCGAACGTGGTTGGCTGGGTGAACTGTGCGTGTGCGATGTCCGCGGACGGCAGGAAAGCTTCCCAACGCGCCTCCGAAGTCTGGCTACTGGCTAAAAGCAGCGCCAGCATCGCGGCCCACAGCCGGAGGCCTTGACTGTCGGCGGAGAGACTTGCCATCTCGCACGTGGCCAGTAGTTCAAGTGACTCGCAATAGGTGGACTGGCAGCGCGAGTAGAGTATGAACCTCTCCTTTATTTATTCCATAGGCATAGCGCCAAGTGCGGTCGTGGATATGAGGACTAACGAGGCGTTGACGTGAGAAACATTCGTTCGGCGGCGACGCGACACATCAATCAATAATAAGGAGAGTTGACCGTTCCGTCATCGTCGTCTCGCGAAATCGCAGCTGCTACACATGCTGCAGGGCGCGCGCCAACGCGCGCACGGAGGGTGCAAAGAGCGTAGTTCCCGTCTTTCTTTTTTACAATACGGTCTAAGGGACGTATCGAAGAAGCAAGGCTATCTTACAAAAAACTAAGGAATGCAGGGGGGGGGGGGGGGGGGGGGAGAGAAAGGGGAGTTAGAGGCCGGCGGGGAGAGAAGTTAGAGAGGGCGAAGGATAAGGGAGGGGGGAGAGGTAGGGGAGAGGTAGAAGGGAGAGGAAGAGGCAAAGGAAGGAAGTACATGGGATGAGATGGAGGAGGGGAGAAGGACGAGGGAGTTAAAGGGCTTGAGGGAAAAGGGGGGGAGCTAGAGAAGGGGAGAGGGACATGCAAATAGAGGGGATGGAGAGAAGGGGATAGAGAGAAAGGAGGAGGGAGAAAGAGTTGGAGAACGGGGAAGGGGAGAAAAGTGGGGTAAGACTAGGGATCGATGATATCTTCGATATTTTTCAAGCGCATTTCGCCACGATTTCGGGCATATTTCGAATCCTGATCAGCACCCCATGACCCCCTCCCCATCACGCTACCATTTGACCCCCCATATATACAAATTTATCATAGCATATGCACCTGTTGGATAGCCTGTCGCGCCGCCCCGTGCCATGTACACCCCCTCTCGCCCGGACTCGCCGCTCGCCAACCAATACGCGACGTACGCCGTCAAATGCCGTTGTCCATTCCCGATGCCAATCGCAAATACCGCTACTCCGCCCACTTCATCCCCCCTATCTAACATTCATGTCGCCGCCCGTCCACCCCCAGCTCCATCGCTATCTCCATCCCTCGCTCCAGTCGTTGTGCCCCTCCGCTTATTTATTTTGGTGATAGACAACCTCACCCAACTTAATCACCGAACACTCGCGCTTATCCAAGTTTACCTCAGTGTAGACACTAGCGCGCTCCTTTTCCCTCCCCCCTCTTTACTTATCACGCACAACCCTCTTTTAAGCTCCGAGCGGCCACCCGTTCCAAGAAGCTTACACTCACCGGCATACGCAAGACCTCGACAGACGGACTCCCTAGAGCCTCCAACCCTCGCCCTACGAAAGCCTCGGCCGGCAAGGCCGCAGATTCTCCCTAACTCCACAACGGACGGGGAGCTCCGCCCCCCTGAAGGTCCAACGCCCCGCTCCCACCCCATGCACAACCTCAGATGACATACGCCAACAAACTATCAACACAAACTTGCCAACCGCCCTCCCGCCACACTTTACACCCCGCACATGCACGGATATCGTGCACAACTACCTCTACGATTTATACATCGCCCATGGCCTCCCCAACCCCCTCGGTAACCTAGACATAGCCGCAGTGCTCTCCTTCCAATGGGGACGTTATCAGGAACTCTCAAATCTCTACACCATAGTCCAATCCCTCGCCAAATCACACTCGAACTCCACATGCACATAAACAATAAATAATAACCAACATTGAGGTAGATGCCCACCATTGCCACGGGAAATTCCTGAGCCAATGAATCAACTGCGCGAACTGTGGACATCCCCCTCAACCCGGACACCCTAACCAACCTCTCCTCATACTCACATGGCAAGACTCGCACTTCAGCCTCTTTCACATCAGCGACACTTTTGAACTTGGTTTGATTCACTCCACCATCCACTCCCACCAGACCTCCTCCACCGCTTTATGTCATAACTCTCCGCATGGAACCCCAACACAACGCTTCCCTTTCCGTCAGTACACATCCCCCACCCCCCGACAACTTGATACCGGCCACGCATGGTCGTATGTAAGCTATTCTATATATGATTAGTACATGTCTAGATCGGACATACCGATACCTTGTTATTTGATTCGGTACTACAAAGCTGTCGCTAGGCTAGAGCTCTCTCACTTCCTTTGTCCCGACACGACGCCTCGGGTTGGTTGTCTATGTTAATGTCCCATTTGTGTGACTATGAGGGTAAGCACGTATGCGTTAGTTACCTTCCATATTGAACGTGCATGCATGTTTCAACACTCCCTCCTCGCCCACAAGGCTTATGCTCCCCCGGAATGGTGCCACAATACCACTTGCTTTCTACACAAAAAGGTGACCCGACTCTCCTCGACAATTACCGTCCCATTGCCCTCATGAACAAATTGCTCAAACTCTGCACTGCGCAAATGAAAGACGTATGCTATAAGTATGCAGAAACCCACGGCATCCTCAGTGAGTAGCAAGACGGCTTCCGCCTCCTTCGTAGCATCCACGATGCCCTCGCCTCCATCATCATCATGATGGAGGACACAAGAATATACAACAAAGACATCTACATCATGTACGCGGACTTCAAACTCGATTTCAATGCCGCCGACCACCGCATTATATTCAAACACATGCGTCAAATGGCTATGTTCTCCACCTTTATCGACACATGCGAGCAACTCTATGGTGTCTCCACCACAGACTATGTCACCCCCTACGGCTCCACCCCTTCTATCGATATCAACCGCGGCACTCTACACGGAAACACCCTCTCCCCCTTTGTATTCACCCTCTTCCTTGAACCATTCCTCCGATGTTTCACGGTCGGTAGCCGAGGCTACCACCCCGGTGCCCCCACCACTAACGCTGACCCTACAGAACCCACGGCAATCTACCCCGGCTATGGACTAGTCGACGACCTCAGGATGGCAACGGCCTCTCCCACCAACATGACCATCCAGCTCCAATACTTCTCCCTCTTAAGCGCGTACACATGTATGCCAATTAACGTTCGCAAGTGTTGTATTACCGGCGCACTGAGGAGTAAAGGCAACGCCATGTCCCTAACCAACCGCATCCTTCTCGCGTCCCGCCTACAAAAACACTTCGTTACCATTTGCACGTACGATTCCCCCATCCCCTCCATCGAACCCTCGGAATCCTACCGGGTCCTCGGGGTCGACCTCAACACCACACTCACCTTCACCAAGCATTGGCACGAACTAAAGTACACAACCACATCCCTCATCAATGCCCCGTCCACTTCCCTGCTAACACAATCCCGCACGATACGCTTCATCCGAGGCCTCCTCATCGGGAAGCACTTCACCCTCCAGCTCGGCCTCTTTAGCGATTCCCAACTGGACATCCTCGAGGGCCAAATCTTCCGGGTACTCCGCTCCGCTGTCTCCTCGGTGCGTAACCTCCCCCGCACATCCCTCCACCACCCCACATCCGACCTCGGCTACGGCCTCCCCTCCCTCAAAGCCCACGCAACACAACTCACAGTCGGTCACCTACACAAAATTATGAACACCCCTGGCTATAGAGGCGACATGGCCAAAACATACATCCACACATGCACAACATGTCCACAACATACAACTACTGGACCACAGAGTCCATAATGTCACGCGACTCCTCCTCGCCCGCATTTTGATGACTACTCCGGGTCTATCGTAACGCAGGCGCCATGTTCCACCATACCCCCCCCTCTCCCTCACCAACCCCATCGCCGCCACACTCCGCGCCCACTTCACCCGCCAAGACGATACCCTCCTCGCCTCATTCCACGAGAAAGCCACCCACATCAACGACCCACACACTTAAAAACAAGCATATTTCGAGCTCACACCCCGCCGAACACACAAATCCCTCCTTCCCCGCCTCACCACACTGTGGCATAAGAACAACACCACATGGCCACAAGTCCTACTCCGCGCCTCCAGCTCCTCCATCCTCCTCAAATCAGGCAAGTCCACATCCACGCTAGAAAGGACCGCCGACTCACTCTCCGTCCCCACCCGTCTCCTAGCCGCGGTCCTCACTGAACCCCTCGACACCATTTACAACCGCCAGCCCACCACACACACAAACGCTTAACATGCCTCTCCATCCACCACCGTCCACCCATATTGGATTCCTCTCTTAACACCCCACCCTCCCCGCTCCCCCACCACCTCCCCCCCGGCATTAGACCCCCCCGCATCAACACTACCCCTCTCCTCACACACATCGAAGCGAAATACCTCCCCCCCTCGGACCACCCTTACCCTCCACGCGACATCACACGCATCATTCCCAAGCATAAGGACACTGACTACGGTTAGACATAGTACATGGTTGAATGGGCCCCGGAACACCTCACGGAATGGGACATCCGACTTCAACTCGACGACGGCTTCCGCCTCATCTCCTCCACCCCCACCTCGATATGTCTCCCCGTCCCCTCCCCCACCCTTTGTTCTATTTGCCACGACCCCCTCCACCCAGACTTCACTTCAACATGCAACACAAAGCGTGCTCGCACTTTGCCGTCCATTCCCACTACCGCCCCGCTCAGGGGCCCGACACGTGGCAATGCGACTAGTGCGAACGCGGCCATAAGCACGACCTCACCCGCTTACACGAGGTCCAGTGGGCTCCTTGCTTCCAACTCCACGACACCATTAGTGAGACCCCCTCTGGCCCCACCGCCCTCAATGCTTTCAATTCCGGCTTCGTTCCAACCACAAAACCCATCCTACCCGACCCAGGACCCACCCCATGGACGCACCCCGTCATCTCCTTCAACCATGACCCCATCAACCAAGACCTCGACATGCTCCCCACCGGCACATTCACCATCCACACTCACCTCACCCTCTACGACACAACAATCCTATGCACCCCCGACGGCCGCGCGGTCACAACCCTCTCCGGCCCCCGCATCCGACACCTCTTCCATCTCTTCCGCCCCGACCTCACACACCACACATTTGAAGAAGAGGTCTACCACCTTATCACACGACTAGGTTCCCGCTCAGAAATCCACTCACCAACACCCGCCACCACCGCACGCAACATATGGGCCACTCGTGATGCCCTCCTCTGAGCCCTTCGCAACACCTTTCATATCCAAATCGATCTCTAATCAGACCCCCTCAACAAATCTTTGCACTCTTACACGTACCACTCACTCTACCTAGAAGACACAGTCTTCTCATCCAGCGGCAGCAACGCACCACACAATTGGCACGGCACTAACATGGCTAACCCGGGATGCGACCACAAATGTATGCGACGCGCCATGGAACACGCAATCACTAGCGCCCACACCACGCCCTCACACTCTACCAGCGCCACCATCCTCATACTCCCCCTATGGGAAAACACAGCATACTGCCACTCCAAATACATTAAGACACCATACACCCACCACCTCTACACCCGTCCCAAGACGCAACATGTTCCTACCTCCAGATCAACACACATGCTCCCCCACCCCCACACCATTCGGAACACGCTGGATGGTAGACATCTGCCTCGTCGCCAACCCCTTCGCACTCTCTTCTTTTCCCTCGCACGCAACAATGACCGCCCTCCACAACACACTCGAATCCATATCTAATACTGACCTCCCCAATCCCTCCATCACCATCCCACCCCCGCCCCTCTTCGACACTTACTCACCACACTCCTTAGGCATCTACCACTTCCCCCCCAACCCCACCCACCCCATAACTTACCCCGTTCCAGAGCGCACGTCACTTACATACTCCCCCACCATAGGCTTCCTCGCTTGGGATTGGCAAGGCTTCGGTGACAGTGACGGCTCCAAAACCGGTGGCTCCTCACCCTTTGGGGCCGTCAAAATTCTGGTGACCTCCATCCCTCCCTATCACACCATAAATCGTGCAGAACTCGCGGGCATCGATATCAGCTTGTAACTCGGACACACCCACCTCCGCACGGACAGCGCATGCTCGCTCCGCCTTATCCAAGGCTTCATGAACTGCCCATCCGCCTACCGCCATCACATCCACCGCGACATACTTGACTCAATCACACACACACCCTCAGAACACGCTGCAACTCAGGTTTTCGCACCCATACAGGCAAAATCAAAGCAGGCAACCACTCTCTCGGCAATGACCTTTAAGACGATCTAGCTAACCATGTTGCAAACGGCCACCCACCCGACATGACCTACACCACGGGTTCAGCCATGTCTATAGGCACTTGGACATGGCCACACCCACTCATACCCCAAACCCCCCCTAGGATAACCCACGCCCCACCGGTACACTAGCCTCAAAAGCGATACACACACACATACAACACCAAGCACACCCCTACGCAAATCTCACAAAGCACAAAACACGGCGCCCTCCTCGCCCGGGCTGCTGCGGACGGGGCGGACCTCACCTTACACAAAAAAGATACTCATTGCTAACCAATGCCCAATTCACATACAAGCAAGAATTCATGTAGAGTGCGCAACACACGCCTCCTCTCACACAAGTACACAACCCCACCCTGCGCTGCCCCTGTGCAGTCAATTTACCAACAACGGCCACATGGCCGGTAACTGCCCTTCTATGTCCAGCCTCAAGCACGACCGCCACAATAGCGCGCTACAACTCCTCCTCTCTCTCATGGAACGCCGCAACGGAGGTCGATGGGAGACCATCACGGCGAACTTTGGTAACAAACCCATCAAATCATTCACATCCGCCACACTCATCCACACCCCCATTGATTGCCCCCCTCCCCCCCCCCCCGCCGCATGCCCACCCGTCTAGTTGTTGTTGCCGAAGGCCTCTCGCCCGACTCCCTCACCTCATGCCATGCCATCTTACCTGAAGACTTGATCCCGTCATCGCTTCGACCCCCCGCACACAAACCCGACTTCATATGACTCCTTGAACCTATATTCGTCAGTCACACAAACGGCCGATGACGTTACTCCTCAATTAAAAAGATTCAGATATGGGAATAGAAATATTGCACGGACCAGAACCTATCCCGCTCTGCGCAACTGATTCGCAATAAATACACCCCCTCGCCCTCCTTGAAACCCTAAACTTGATGTGATTTTTAAATATCGCGTGTGCGTTATTCGCGGCGCTTTAGCAGGTGGCAAACTGGGGGTCGGTCATCATGCTATGTCGAATACCCGCTGATACGGCGGGCAAAGATTCAATTCACATTTGCGAATACATCAAAGTATTCTTGCACGCTAAAGCGGCGGAGACCACCAAGTAACAAGACTGAAAGAGGAAAAAACCTAAGCCCGAGAAACAGAAAAGTATGCCAAACAAGCATCACATTTGTAAATCATATGATTTTTTAAACCAACATTTGCTAATTCGCCTTGATTGCGTTATGATTAACTGATTTGCTTGGTGGCCTCCACTGCTTTTTCTTATTAACTGATCAGAAAAATCTTCTCTGATTTATTATAATTATACACTGACAGGGGTTGACAGAAAAAAGCGCCTCATCGCGCGATTATGCTTTGTGAGGAATCCACCCTACCGTGCCGGTTCGCCTCCTATTTCTCTGCCAATGATAATGGCCCCATCTACCATTTACATGTATCGCTGCAGCCCTTTTTCCGGACATGTCTTGATATATTATAGCGATATTTGAAATGTATTGGCGATTCTATGAACCCCTGATCCGCCTAATATTATGAATCATGGCGGTTTTATTCGACCAGAAGAAGACACCGTCCCAGGATACTCTGCCTGAACGACCGAGTTGAGTACTGTGCTGGAGCGCTGCGGCGATAACAGTGCAGAGCCTGGAATTCAGTGCCGCACCTCTCATTTGTGAGGCGACAGAACTGACTACCGACACATAGATAAAACTGTCTTCTCGTGTACGGAGCCTCCTGTTGGTCTACTCTGTATATCTTGTATTGCTATCACGGCGGTCACAGCAATTGGCTCCATCCAATATTCTCGGCGGTCTCTCAGCGGCGGCCATTTTGCTTGACGTATCACTGCAGCACGTCCCACGTTATTTGCCTGCGGACTGGATATATTGCCATTCTACAGCTCTCAGAACTGCCGCGACGGTCGTCAAGTGAGAGCTGATACACGACGAATAAGTCTCTGCCGGGACGTTCTTCGCAATGCTGTTTAAGTACCGCCGACATGCTTTGCCAACGATCGTCGCGTTAGCATTGCTCTTGGGTCCGGCGTCGATTTCGGCCCAGCCGTCACAGAGTAGCAGAGGAGGTAATTATTGCTTCTGACACTACGTGCTCGTTTTATTTTGTGAACATGGTTTAACTTGTCGGCCTTCCACAGACTGTTACTGCGTCCATCGCTTACTATACACACTCTTTGAACTCTACATACTGCTGCATATTACCTGTAAACTGTAAGAACACATCACCGTGTCATTATCGATGGAAAGACACCCCCGCCCTTGCATCATGCTACTGCTACTCCAGGTAGTGAGACCGGCACTGGTTCTGCGGTGGAGAGTCCCCAAGCCGCCACGCCCGCATCAACCGATGCAAGTACAAACTGCCTGTCTGTGGCGGAGACGTTGGACGGGATATCCGGACTGAACTTTGCGACAATCTATGCGGTTGCTCTCGAGGAGCAAGGTTTCCGCCGATTTGTGGAGAGCATCTCCCCAGTGACCGTTCTCGTCCCAACAGATGAGGTACGGGCAGCACACGAGCTTGTGAATTTAAAGACTTCGCTCCGCGCCCTCGTGCCGCCCTCGACTAGTCACCCTATCGAAGCTGCTGCTGCCTGTAGAAACTTTAATCTAACCACACTGCTGATGCCGCCTGCTAACCTGGTTGCTTGTCTATTGCCAGGCATGAAAGGCATATACTCTGTTCGCTATTGAACGATGAACAGCGTTATTCATCGAAAGTCAATATTCATCAAAACTGCTTATACTTATTTTGTATATATGGGAATGAATTTGTCCACACTATTTAGAAGTGCTCCGACGTTATGGAAAACGAAAGTTTGGCACTCATTACGCCGGCTCGCACGATGTAGCTGTGAAGGAAACAAGGTTGACTACACGATAGGACAATAACAGTGTAGAACAACAAGGCACCGCCGTGCCTGAAATATGAATTGCCGATGTTTGGTAACTATGGATAACAAAAACAGTCGATAGCTTACTTTCTCGCTCCGTTAAAATCTTGATACCGGTACCAATAGGCACACCATATGCCATGCATATGTGTGCGGATGTCCGCGCTTGAACGACGTGAGTTGTCCATTCAGAATGTTCGCTCAGCATTGCAGTCATATGATGGTGGTTGTCGATGGTGTCATGTGGATTTATTGAGAGACGACAGCCGCCGAATTAAAATAAATCACTGTTGAATGTCTACTTGTCCCGTGCATTGGGCGTGGAAACGCAATTGCGTACTGACGCTTATTATGCCGTCTCCTTCTCCTGCTCGAGTCAAGAGCTACGGCTGGTTGCACCAAGTTCTGTGCCCTCTGTGCTGCCATGTCCTTTGTCAGGCTTTCAGAAACCTGGCGGAGCTGTATCCGGAGCTCTCTCTGGTCGACATCCTAGATGACGACTACTTCATCCAACGAGTTCTCCAGTTCCACATAATTCCAGAGGTGCGCTGCCATCATAGCTACGCACAACTACCTTACGTCGCCGCAGTCCTTGCATCGGTTTTCATTCCCACTTTCAACGATATCCACAGAGCGCGCAATGCCTGGGCTGCGGCGTTCTGTTTGCCTCACCGAACAACGACGTCCCAAAAAGCAAAGCTGTCGTACGTCTGATACCAAACTGTGTTGTTTTAGATTGCCGAGAGGGAAGAGCTCCAAGTGCTGGGAAGCCGCTTCCCTACACTGGACGGGAGGAGCACTGTGTCTGTCGTAGGTGCTGAGGAAGGTGAGAATGAAGACGGCAGCGACACAAACGGAGACAACAATGGTGCAACTCGGCTACGCGGTGCTGTGGGAAGTCATGCCAACCTGCTTGGGGACATATACCTCAGGAATATCTGCCCGGTGAGACGCACCATTCAGCAAACAGGCGTCACACACAAGCACACATTCATCCTTGTCGACCTTTCTGATTAGGCTCTTTTGTTGTCACGCGGTCGTTTTATGACAGCATTTCTGGATGTGTCAATCAAAGCATGTCCCCAATTTTGCTCAATACCCTTTTTATTATCATCAACGAAGGCAACGGAAGCAGCGCAGTCTGTTGAAATTAGGTCTGTTAGTCTGTAGGTGTCACGAGCCCCCTGATCCCTTAGTCTCGTACTGACAACAGTGCGCATCTGGTACCCGCCGTTGCAGGAGATCCGGATGCACTTCATCGACAACGTGCTGCTCCCTCCGCAAGGTGATGTTGACCAATGGCAGCAGCGCAGAAGGAGCATCCTGCCTCCCTCCACAGTGCAAGACATGTCGCCGCCTGCTGCAGCACAGAACAACCAACAAGATCAGAACAACAACGGCGGTGTCAGGGAGCCGTCCTTCACAATCGAGGCGCCACCGGGAGGCGACAGAGCTCAATCTGGTCGCCAAGGGAACGGTGGCGCAAATCGCAACGGTGACAATTCAGCAGCAAGAAGTGAAGAAGCTGAAGATGAGATAGAGGAAGTCAGCAGCTCGCTTCCCTTTGGCATCAGCTCCGCAGTGGTGCCACCTCCCGGCACTAGCAGCCCCCCACCAGCTCCAGGTATGAACCCTCCCTGTTATCAAAGCACGTGCCAAGCGCACTACTAGTGTCTTAGTAGAGTGCCCCCCCCACTAACAACGTTGAGCGATTATTTCAAATCATCATTGCGACAGAGAGAGTCACGACATCATAGAAAAGAATGACACTGCACCTTGATTCTGATAATGTTGCCGAAAGTCGTCGCTTTGTTGGCTTCATCGCGCTAGTTTTACTGGACCTGTTTTGCTAGCAAATATGTTCACTACACCCAGGCAAAGCTTACATTTTTCAAGTGTGTCTGTATTCTTCATGTCTCATACATTTGTTTGTCCCCAAAATCCGAAGCAATAATATTCAGTTTGAAACGGAAGGATCCGCGTATATGAAGATAGTCAAGTGTGCCCAGTCTGTAGTGCACCGGGCACCCGTGTATGGGTAGCTACAAAGGAAAACATGCAATCGCTTTCTCTCAAGCGGACACCGGTCCCGGTTCCTGATCTAAATCAACCAGCCACGTATTCGAGTTTTTTCCTGTGGATGACGCGCGAAGTCAAGAGAGATGTTCTCAGTCCTTTATTATTAGCAGCAGGGTGTCTGGGTGATACTGCGCAGCAAGGGGTATCGAATGGTGGACACAGATGGACACAGATGGATAAAATGCAAATACAAAAGAACTTGTTCGGCAGTCCCATAATACTTCAGTGATATCCACTCTACTAGTGATGAGCAGCAGGCAGTGCTCCCAATTCATATATCCATTCCAGGTTCAGCACTGATACGAAGAGCATCCGTATTCTCTGCCGCCAAACTGAGGGGGGGTGGGGTTGTTGCTTTCCAGCCCCAGTAGGGTTCCCCTTGTTCGGGGGAGGAGGCGGAGCAGGGTTTGGAGGCGCTGGCTTCCCCGCGTTTCTAGGAGGTGGTGGAGGAAGCCCGCCTGCCGGAGGAGCACCCGGCGGTGGCATGTTTGGAGGGGGAGGCCCAGCAGGAGGCTTGTTCGGTGGTCCAGGAGGTGCTTTTGGTGGGGCCGGTGGATTTGGAGGCGGAGCGCCCGGCTTTGGGGGTGCCGGGGGCACTGGATTTGGCGGCGGACCGTTCTTTGGAGCTGGTGGGGGGCGGAGGAGGCTGCGCGGGTCCGTGTGAGGAGTGAGTCTGGCAAACAGCTCATCAGGATGGAGTATCGTCGAAGTTGAATGACGAGAGAGCAAGAGAAACCAAGTTAACGACAAGATATGTTGGTACAATATAGAGCTAGGATGTTAATATGAATACATAATCCTAGCGCACATAGTCATTGCCCAGCAGCACGGGCTGAAGTTTCTGGTCGGAGCAGAAGCACATAATGTAATATGCTGCTGGGATAGGTGCTACATGCATAGTTGACTGTTATATCAGCATTATACATTTGTTGTGTACTCTTTGTCAGTCCTTGATATGTAAAGACAATTTGGTATACGTATTTGATGAAGAAGTTGCACAGCCACCATATGTACCAAGTGTCCTGTCAGTGAGATACATTGTTGGAAATTGTTACACGAACATCAGAACAATTTGGCACAGTTGGCTGCAAACACGAGTGATATTGTGATAATGTAATGACGGCTGCTGCTGCTGCTCATCAGAAGCCCTCACTACAATATTTCAACTGCTCGTTACACCATCCTATATGATCATATCTATAGTGATACCACGCTGCGCATGAGGTATCCAACAAGGGTTTGGCATCAGCGCATCAGTCTCTTCTGACAAGCATTGAACAAGTGACATGGCCAGCAAGGCGTCCTATGGGGAGTCAAAGGGCCCCGCACGACGCCCTGCCGTGGTGCTTGAGGCAGATACACCGCCAGCACCGGGGAAGGCTCCACCGCCAATGCCAGGGAAGCCACCCGATTCGCCACCCATCATGCCCATCATGCCAGAGAAGCCTCCACCGCCCATGCCGGGGAAGCCGGAGAAGCCTGGAGCACCGCCGCCACCAGTACCGCCACCGCCGAATGCTGGAAAGCCGCCAGGGAAGCCTCCGGTAGTCGAACCGCCATCACCACCCGGAAAGAACCCACCGAAGCCAGCTGCAGGACCGGAACCTCCCCCAGCCCCGCCGCCAAACAGACCTCCGAAGCCACCGGTAGTGTCGCCGCCGCCCATTCCTCCGAAGCCGGGGAAGCCGCCGCCCTCACCGCCGCCAGCACCCGGAAATCCACCAAGCCCCATCATGCCCCCACCAAATCCGGAAGCACCTCCGAAGCCTCCTCCAAATGTCGAGGGGTCAAATCCAGAAGGAAAGCCGGACGCCTCGTCCGATACCAGGAAGTCGCCGAACCCGCCGCCCGGGAAGCCACCCGTGCCGCCAGCACCTCCGAAGGCCGACGACAAGTCGAACCCACCAGGAAAACCACCGAAACCACCGCCGCCAGCTCCGCCTCCAAAACCAGGAAACGCTGCGCCTGCTGGTGCGGTGGGCGGGGCCCCACTGACGGCACTGCCGTCGAATCCCGTGAAGCCGGTGAACATGTCTGTTGATGGCATTGTACTGTCGGTAACGTCAGGCTCGGCATCCTCGGCAGCTGGAAGTCCATCCAAAAGCTCCGGGAGAATAGTCTCGAGACTCCCAGTTCCAGGGGCAGTGCCGTCGGAGGACGGGATTCCTGGAATTGCATACACAATTTCGTCATCCCCTGCGGAACAGTCAGAAGGAACACAGCAGAGCAACTTTTACATATTATAAAAACGCCGATTCGGTTCATCCAACCGTTTTCGTGGGCCAAACCGGCCAAGGTTAAAATAGATAACCTTAGGCACAAACACTTGAGACCGACACCGGATATCTCCTGGCCGAGTCGCGCTTGTCTCACACCCAGTAAGTTCGCGCGTCGGAATACAAGCGGTACAGCTAACTTTAAGTGTGTGTGAAATGACTAAGGCGATTCTTTCTGTATATGCAGCGGCGTCGGTTCGACGCACAGGCGACAATAGCAATCGCGTTTCAGTTGGACCAGCTACAGCGTCGAACAGTCAAGACAGGGAGCCCAGCCTCCGATATTTCGACATGCTGCTGACTTTACTGCCCAAGGCGCAACTATGGTGTTAAATGCCGTTGGGCCCCTTTGTTGATAGTACCCCCAAGCTCGCAGCGTTCAATAATAAGCCATAGGACAAAGGCCGATCAACAGCTTCGTGCTGCTCTACAAGCGAGGCTATGCAAAATAAAGCTCCCATGCAGAGAAACCATACCGTCATATTAACCAGCAGGGTGCCCTCAGATCCGATGGAGCTAGGGGTCTTACCATCCTGGGCAACTGTGCTACTTACTAGCAGCAACGCCGCTACGGAAAGGGCGATGGCCCGAGTCGGTGCCATAACAGAATCGGTAGTGGTTGTGAGGAACTATTCAGTCGGAGCGACCAAGGTGCGATGTCCGACAAGGCGACAACAACAAACTGCGGCTCACACAGATACTAGAGGTCCCGGGAGTTCTACAAGACTGATGTCACGATCGACTTTATGGACTCAGCGGTTTATTCAGCTGGCATTGGGGGTCGCCAACTTTCCGCCTGCCGATACGCGCCATCACTCGTCGCGATGACGGTCTGATACCTGTACACAGTTTATTTTTATATATGTGCGTCGGTTCACCTACCGCAGTAGAAATGCAGTTGACACTATCCACCGGCGCGTCCGCTTCCGTACAAATGATTCGCTTCGCCAGTCCCAATATCAAATGGCTGCCCCCATTTTAGGTTGAAACTATTAATGGTCGCAATACGCAGCAAGCCAGTTGCAGCTTATTACCACCCGAAGAGTCACTCCTCGACACGTGCTGTTGAACTCCACACCGACACCTTTCTGGGCCCTCCCGATAAATCCATCCCCTTTTCCGAGATGGAAAACATAATTCTCCTCGACATCTTATCCAATATTTACAGGGCAAAATTATTGCACCTCGTCGAAAACCTATTACGCTCCTCGTCGTAAACTGCAATTACGCATCCTCAAATTCCCAGCAAGTCCCAAGACGATGGCACCAGCGCATGCCGCCGCAAATAGACAGCGCGCGATGGCGGGAGTGCTCGAGGACTGCACACCCAACCCAACACTCCAGCGCACAAACATACCACTTTCCACGACGGGTCGTGTAGTCGGTGCAGCATCACAAAGTGAGCGGAGACAGATGGCAAAAACGGTCATGGAAACAAGAGAGCGCGCAGGAACATGCCATCGCCGTTTATTCGTTTTGATGTTTAGATAGGATCGGAATATATCGTTGTAATTTTTTAGGATAACAAGTAAACACAGGATACAGACGGCGCACAGCTATGGTGGGCCGCAGGCAGTAGCACGACGCCCATTTACGCTGGCGCCTGTACTTGTGGTGCATACTAGTACTTAATGTTGACGAGCGCCTCCCTTGGGCGTGTCCCCCTTCCCGTTGTCATCCGACTCCGAATTTGACGTTTCCGATATGTTGTTCTTTTGTCGCCACTCCTCCAACTCCGCAGCAGTCAAGAATCGGCCGCCGGGCCCCCGCGGCCGTCGCACAGCGTGGTTGTGGCGCGACTTATGCAGATAGGGTCGCCGCGCCGTCAACATCTTGTTCTGTTCCTCCGCCTTTGCCCTCTGTTGCCGTCGCCGTAAGATGGCCGTATACTGCTTCGCATTCACATATACTGGATCCTGCCGACAGCCGAGGGTGGAGTAGGGTAGGGCGGCTCAACAAGGACCACCAAACCCCAAAACACCTATATTACAGCTGACCCTTAATGTGTTTCCAACCGCAAAACAACAGATAATGAAATGCAAACCTCAGCACAATTTAATAAATTGGTAAATAACACGGAACTTTTCCACCTTACTGGTACAATTGGAAAATATAATGTTTTACTTACAAGTATAGTCAATGCAGGTTGTTCATCGTCACCCGGTGGTGTTGGGAGCGCACACGTATGCCGGACTTACCTCATCAACAGCCGTGTTTTCCTGGGGTATGGGAACTCTGTAGCTCGGGCCCGCGATTTGTGCGTTCGGCTTGGCAAAACTGTTATACACGCTGCTATAATAGGGGTCCACAATGTATCCGGCGCTGGCAGGCGTCGTCATGGACATGGCACCCACTCCCGTGGGCGGCACGGACAGTGTGGCGGGCGGGGCTGGCGTGGCTTGTGGGGCTGACACGGTGGCTCCCTGTGGCGAGGGGGCTGCTATCCCCGCAGGGTGAGGGTAACCCACGGGTATCCCCGACGCGGGCTGCACCACCGCTGCGGATGACGTCGGAGTTGGGAGGAGTCCTAGGATGGGGATGGACAACTGGCCGGGGGGGAGACCACCGGCTGTGGGAGGGGCTGTGGGTGCAGCTGCAGAGGGGCCAGGCACCGCATACTGCTGCTCCCACATTTGCATGCCTGCTAGCTAGCTCTCCGCGCCACTTGCTGCCAGAGGGGTAGAGAGAAAAGGCAAGTGGGGGGGGGGGGGGTGTTCCGTGTGCGATTACGCAGTACTGCCTACATTGGCACCCTTGCTCTCTACCGAGCCTCGCAATCCAGTCCCTGTGGCAAGAGCACATGCCTTGTCAGTTTTCTCTCCTTGGCATGGTGTTGTCAAATGGAAGGACTCATGAGTTAATATGGTTTTGGCAGCTCTGTTGTGAGTTGTGACAGCCACGAGGAGAGGGAGGGGGGAGCTGGGTAAAACATTGAGAAAGATTGGCTACATTGAAATGGAGGCGCTGATATACGTGTGCAGTATACTGACAAGTGGTTAATACGAAACATGAAAATGTGGGCAGGAGATAAATATGTGGGCAGGATTAATCAGGGATGAAAGAGCTTGTGCTTTGGAGGTTCGGAGCGCCCGGCTGTGGTGGCCCTAATAAAGTCCAAAGAAAATTGTCTAAAATGTCATATCTGATTATTAACGCTAATTTCCTCATTATGAGGAAATTAGCGTTAATAATGAAATATGATATTTTAGACAATTTTATGGGACTTTTTGGGGGGCACCACAGCCGGGCGCTCCGAACCTTCAAAGCACAAGCTCTTTCATCCCTGATTAACAGCACCTAGGCTCCGTCGGGGATGATGAAAATTCACATGTGGGCTGTGCGGCTTTGGATTCCGGCCCTACCTACGTCTACGAAGGCGACTCCCGCTCGCTGTGCAGACGTCGACGACACGTACCGTCCCCCAAAAGTCGAGGCGACTCGGATAATTTGAAACAGGGAGCGCAAAGTGAAAGCCTGAGAGAATTTCCGAAGCCCAGAAAATGCCGATAGGGTGTAGCCGCAGTATGACGTGATCTACCCCTGCACCGGCGAAGGGTTTCCGGTTTGGAGTTGAGCAACGCCTAGCGGCGCTTCGAAACCAGTTTTGAACCGCCTGTAGTTTGGGCGAGCGCCGTAATCTGGTTCATCAACCGGAAAGACAACAGTAAGGCAGATATAAACTGCACGGCCTGGCCAGCACCCCGTGCTCTCGAAACCCTGCAAGAACTTCGCCGACACACGGCTTTCAAGCGCACCCCACCCAGATTGTTCGACACCAGTTGTTCGTCATCAGCGAGCCTTCGAGAGAGGCCAGCTGGTTTGAGCTGCCGTGAACAGCGTGCTGCTTCCAGTACAGGCCGGAAAGTACTGTGCTACCTTGCCTCGGCTGGCGGGCGTGCCGCACTGCTGGCAACCGCGTTCAGGAAAGGGGAGAAATCATTTCGCAGTTTGATTATAACAAAGATTGAAGTACATGTAAATTTAGAAAATGTTTCCCATCCTGAAAATGTCCAGCCTGGCGCGTAAAGATTCTGTGGTCCTTACCTTTGCTCATTCTTGACGATATGAGTACGGGTTGTAAATTTGAAGTTCAAAATAATTACGCATTGTACCGGAAATAGTGTGTTTATTCTACTATTTCAAATTTTGCAAGATCTTTTGTGTGTCACGTGAGCAGAATCTTGATCCAGTTGGCTATCCATCGAATCTTGTCAAGGGCCTTTGCATAATTAATCAAAGAAATTCTTACAAGAAAAGGCGGTGAAGGCCACCCAGCAAAACGAAGAAAACAGGAAAAAACCTAATTCAGTAGTGTCATTATATTGCTTAATTCGAATACCTGCATCATGATATTGATTGGCAGGGCTCTTTTCTTCTTTCTGCTCGGTGGCCTCCACTTATCCTCCGCGGATGGTGGCAAAGTTCATCTTGGCAGAACCGGCCTTAAACTGTGGCCTCCACTACTTTTTCGATGTTTTTTCTAATAGAGTAGGGAGGGCATGAGAATAATGTCAGTGTACATGTACATCGTACGATTACGGTGCTTATTGCTTTGCTTACAGATAATAAGACATCTGGAATACAGGAAAATAAGACGAGCATGGACTGGGAAAATGGGAAGTGAAACATAAGGGCAAGAGTGACAAGAGGATCACGGAATCCAAATCACAGCAAAAGGAAGCACCACACATTGTGCACAAACCTAGCAACTCAAACTAAGGGAACTCCCAGGCCACGCCGAGAATGCAACACGCGGACGCGACAAGCGGCGCCTCACGCGCCGCTCGAGGAAGCACGGGGACGCTTGTTGCCCATGGTGCGGGTGAAGAGCGTTGAGGCATGAAAAGGCACCCCAGCCGAGGAAGAAGCGGCCTCCACGCCGTTTGCGGCGGCGGACAAACCGCGCAAGACGTTGTCCGCGTGAGCAACATAGACGGCGAGAGAGACCTTTTGACGCCACTAGGCCAACAACTTGCCCACATGCATCCCTTTACAGGCGGCTGCATGCTTGGCTAGCTTCGTCAAGAAAGCCGTGGCATGGCCGCCAAGAGTACCAAATTCCGTGATTGTAAAGGGCATGAAACGGATGTCGGGGCGACTCCGCACCCCCTCCGAGTACTTCTCGAAATTGGTTTTCTCAGCACGGCGTAGAGCGACCTCGGGAGACGGGGGGCTAGAAAAGCCTAACAAACCGGAAACTACGGCATCCAAGGCAAGTTTTGAGCCTCGGATTCCGTGATAATGCAAGACACATCCGACCCACATCCGCGGGGAGGCCGTCGGTGCCGTTGGGGAGTTGAACTAGCATCGTGGGATCTGTGAGAACCTCGACGCCAACCCCGAGTGCGCCACGAACCTCGGAGATGATTTCCGCAAGGGCCGTCGCTAACCAAGAGTGAGCGGTGTGGACCGAAGCACCTCCGCCGCATCGAGCCAAATGGTCGGCAAAAGCAGTGGCCCACGCATAATCCGACATGTCAACACCCGCCGACGCGAACGCACCCCGCATAGCTTGAACCGAGAGATGACAAGAAGAGATGACAAGATCTGAGGGCCTCGGCTCGAGTGTCGCGAGGCTCAGATGCCTAGCGTGCACTCATCGACCATTTCGACCCGCGGGGTGTTGGTAGAACAATTGGGTTACTTGCAAAACTTTTGGACGCTCAAGGCGAAACCGAGAGTGTAGACGCCTTTATACATCGTATGTTGCACGGCTTCCAAGAGATAAATGAAGATGAGTTCCTAGTAAGTGAATTTTTTGGGGTAGTTGTTACTTTTTATAACTTAAACAACAAGCTATCGGGGGCACGAGCGAGCATTATAGTTACCATGGATGCCAAACAAAATCGCCAAGCAGCTGCCTCCGTCCCCTTCGCTCAGCTATCTACCATGCTTACTCAACATCAGTCGCACACGTCCTTCCCTGGACACCACCCTTCCGGCCGTCGTCATGGCATGCATGATCCCCATGTTTTCAACACTCTTGTTTAAGTTGCCGTTGAGGAAGCCTTAGCCGCACGTGGAGACAGCTCACAGCGCAAACGCACTCTCCCACCCTGTCGCTATTGCACTAATGCGGGCCTACCCATGGCCGATAGACTCCATTGGCATCATGACTGCCATCTCCCGTTGCAGCCCTATCCGCCGCACGAGCAGTACCTACGCCATCAACAGCAATACCAACATCAGCAGTATCCGCACCAACAGTACGCCCCACATCCTTCTTCCTTCCCCGGCCGTGGTCTAAGTCCTCGTGGTCGGGGTGGTCGCTGGACACGTGGGGGGCGTGGCAATACGCCCCGTGATCCCCCTTCTCGACAACCCTCCGTCTCCCACTCCAATGCCCACCGTCCGGTTGGGGACGTTGCATCTGCGCAGTCAGCCCTCATGTCATTCTTTGATCTCGATGGGGCTTCATCCATCAATATGGCCGATGGTCTGCGTCCTTACAACGGATCCCCGCTGTCAGCCGGCGAGGTCTACGTTTCCTACATGCCTAGGGACCATCTTCGCCCCCTCATTCGCGGCATCCGTTTGACTCCCCCCCCCCCCCCAAACCTCGCTCGTCGCTTCCCCATCTATTGGGGCGCTTATGCCTTAGGGTCCGCCATCAAAGGCCTTTTCACTAGCGACGTTCATACACCCTTGTCCCCCGAGCATGCCATCGACATCGCCTCCACCCCTCTCAAAGCATGGGCTGATTGGCCCCTTACGCGTCGCAACCTCGCGGCGGCTCATGGACAGCTCTCTCCTCCTGGTGACCACCCCCTTGGCCGATGGTTGGCCAGCGTCATCTACTCTTTGTCAAACCCCAACTGTGGAGGCCTCGTGGCCTTCTTCCCGGCCATTCCCATGCTCCAGAGGCAGTCACGGACGCTCAGCCACAAATCCGGGTAGTCATCCGGGCTCTTCAGCCCATCCTCATTGACACGCTCCACATGCCGTCATCCCATCCCACCTTACCATCCCTTTCCCCATCAACTGAACTCTTGGACCTCCGTGATCTACTCTTCAAATTCTTTCACGCGCATGACTCGGATGCCTCCCACTCCGACTACGGTGGCCCTTCCACCGACTACACGTCCGGCCACTCATCCCCCGAGATGGAGTCCCTTGCGGGTTCACCCGCGGCCTACAATGCCTCCTTGGCCACCGCGCCGACCGCCCTTCGCGTTATCGACGCTGGTGCCAACATCGGCTTGGAGGCCCACAGTTGTGCATTCGTCGCGGGCAGCTACACCCGGCTCCGCAACCCCATCCACGTCAAAGGCATCGACGTCCACATTCACGGCTATGGTCCCGTTGAACTCCCCTTCGCCTATCATGATGGCCACTCCCGCCAGATTCGCATCCGTGCCGCCCATGCCCCCGGCATGTCCAAACGTGGCGCCCCAAGCATCATATCCCAAGAGCATCTCATGAAACGGTACAACATCAGCTTCCATTACCCTGTTGCCGGACAACCGACCGCAAGTGATGCCCATGGCAACTTCATCCTCGCCATGTACAACAACTAGCCTCATTTGCATGCCATTCACGGTGAGTTCACTTCCCTCCTTGCTTACAAAGGTGTTGGCCCCATGCCTACTGACACCACTTTGTGGCACCAACGCCTTGGTCACCATGGCAGAGACACCATGACTCTCGCCCTTCGGAGCGCGGACATCATTGGAGCGAAGTACGACAGTCATGTTCCCCTCTTGTCGTGTGAACCGTGCACTTTAGCCAAATTGCACCATGCCCCCGTTAACACTCAGCCTGGCATGAAATTGAAATTGAAATTGATTACAACATGTACCGTATGCGCCGGTTTTTCACAAAAAGCCGGATGCGTCGGCTGCTGTCTCTGGGCCCTCCCAACTATGCCATACAGGAACTTACAAGTCAGGGCTAGACCGTTATCCACCTATTCCTACCTCTCCAAGGGTGTTCGGGGGCTTTACTCCCCCCGGGGAGGGTGCAAGTAGAGGCGAAGGTTGTGTGCATTTAGGGTCGTGCTTGGAGGCGATGTGCGGATGCGCGGCGGGAGGTCGTGCGAGACTTGATGCGGTATATGAGTAGGAGGTGATGCAGCCATTGGACAGTATGTGTATGGAGTTGTGCAAGAATGCGAGACGTGTCGAGGCGTGCCTTGGAGACGAGTTTATCATGGGGGTCGGTGCGGGCTGTGAGAAGGGAAGTGAGACTCGTGATGGTGGAGGAGTGCGGTGTACATGTGCGGCTCATGACGATGGGGAGGATGTCGACCACTGTGCCCGGCCAGTGGCTGCGGATGGCATTAGCGAGGGGTGTGTATTTGGCACGAATAATGCCAGCTGTGTGGGAGAGGTTGTCGTCTGTGCAATACTTCCATTCTCCTATCTGAATCTTTTTTATGGATGCGTAACGTCGGCGACCGTTGGAGTGACCAACGAATCGGGGTTCGAGGATGCGGATGAAGTCAGGTTTGTGTGCAGGGGGACGAAGCGGAGGGGGGAGAATTTCAGGGGGGAGGATGGCGGGGCATGAGGTTAGGGAGCCAGGCGAGAGACCTTCGTCAGCGGCTACAAGTCGGGTGGGCATGTGGTTGGGGTGAGGTGGGTGGCAGTCAAGTGGAGTGTGGGCAGGGGTGGGGGAAGCAAAGGATTTTATGGGTTTGTTACCGAAGTCTGCGGTGATGGTTTCCCAGCGTCCTCCGTTGTGGCGTTCCAGTAGGGAGAGTAGGAGTTGCAGAGCGCTGTTGTGTCGATCTTGTCTTAGACCAGACATAGAGGGGCAGTTACCGGCCATGTGACCGTTGCTAGTGAATTGGCCACATAGGGGGCAGCGTAGGGAGGGGTTGTGAGTAAGTAGGCGGGTGTTGTGGACGCCCCACATGAATTCTTGCTTGTGTGTGAACTGGATATTTGTGAGGGTGGAGTGTTTTTTGTGGTAAGAGAAATCGGCGCCGTCCTTCGCGGCGCGGGCGAGGAGGGCTCCGTGTTTGGTTGTTTGCGAAAGAGGAGTGTGTGTGTGTGTTTGGTGCTGTAGGTGTGTGCGTCGGTTTTGAGGTTGGTGTATCTATAGGGTATGGGTTCCCCTAGGGTTTGTGGGATGAGGGTGTATGGCCATGTCCAGTGGCCTATCGTGACCTTTGAACTTGTGGTGTATGTAGTGTCGGGTGGGTGACCATCCGCGACGAGGTTGGCGAGGGTGTCTGCGAGGTCGTTGCCTCGGGAATGGTTGTGGGCTTTGATTTTGCCGAGGTGTGTACGGATGCCTGCGTCGCAGCGGGTTTTAAGGGTGTGTGTGATGGATAAGAGGGTGTCGCGGTGAATGTTGTGGCGGTAAGCGGAAGGGCAGTTTAAGTATCCTTGTATGAGGCGGAGGGAGCACGCACTGTCTGTGAGGAGGTGGGTGCGGCCAAGTTGGAGGCCTATATCTATGGCAGCTAATTCAGCGCGATTTATTGTATGTGAGGGAGGGGTAGAGGTCACCAGGATTTTGATTTCGGTGTCCGAGGCGGGGTGGGTAGCTGCTGCTCCGAGGGGGGACGAGCTTCCTTTTTTCGAGCCGTCTGTGTATACAAAGTCCTGCCAGTTCCAAGCAGGGGTGCCTCTGGTGGGGGGGTACGTTAGATGCACGCGGTCCGGGAGGGGGTATGTGAGGGGGTGAGTTGGGTGTGGGGGGCGGTGGTATATACCCGCTGAGTGGGGGGAGTAGGTGCCAAAGACGTGTGGAGGAGGGAGGGTGATGATGGGGTTGGGGAGGTGAGTGTCGTAGATGGATTCGAGAGTATTGTGAAGTGCGGTCATGGCTGTGGGTGATGGGAGGGTGGAGAGTGCGAGGGGGTTGGCGACGAGGTAAATGTCGACCATCCATCGTGTGCCGAATGGGGTAGGGGTGGGGTTGCCAGTGTGTTGGTCGGGGGGTAGGAAGGTGTTGGCGTCATTGGGGAGGGTGTAAAGGTGGTGGGTGTACGGGGAGTTGATGTATTTGGAGTGGCGGTAGGGTGTGTGTTCCCATCGGGGGAGGATGAGGATGGTTGCGCTGGGTGTGTGAGGGGCTGTGAGGTGTGCGCTGGTGATTGCGTGTTCCATGGCTCGTCTCATGCATTCGTGGTCGTATTCGGGGTTGGCTATGTTGGTGCCTTGCCAAGTGTGCGGGGCATTGCTGCCACTAGATGAGAAGACTATATCTTCGGGGTAGAGGGAGTGGTAGGTGTGGGAGTGAAGGGATTTATTGAGGGGGTCTGAGTAGAGTTCTGTCTGGATGCGGAATGTGTGACGGAGAGCTGTGAGGAGGTCTTCTCTGGTGGCCCATCTATTACGGGTGGTGGTGGCGGGTGTGGGTGAGTGAATTTCTGAGCGGGAACCTAGGCGGGTGAGGAGGTGGTAGACCTCCTCTTCGAACGTATGTTGCGAGAGGTCGGGGCGAAAGAGTTGGTAGAGGTGGCGGACGCGGGGGCCGTTAAGGGTGGCGACCGCGCGGCCGTCGGGAGTGCAGAGTATGGTGGTGTCGAAGAGGGATGGGTGTGCGTGGATAGCGAATTTACCGGTAGGGAGCATGTCGAGGTCGGGGTTGATGGGGTCATGGTTGAATGTGATTAGGGGGTGTGACCACGGAGGGGGTCCGGGTTCTGGCAGAATGGGTGTGGTGGAGGGGACATAGCCGGAGTTAAATGCGGTGAGGGCGGTGGGGCCGGAGGGGGTCTCACTGATGGTGTCGTGGAGTTGTAGGCATGGGGCCCACTGCACTTCGTGGAGGTGGGTGAGGTCGTGTTGTTGGCCGCGAGCACACCACTCGCACTGCCATGTGGCGGGTCCCTGAGCTGGGCGGCATTGGGAGTGTATGGCAAAGTGCGGGCATGTGCAGCAGGTGGAGGAGGGTTCTGTGTGCAGGGGGTCATGACAGATGGAGCAGGCGGTGGGGGAGGGGGAGGGGAGGCATACCGATGTGGGAGTGGAGGAGATGAGGCGGAAGCCGTCGTCGAGTTGTAATTGAATGTCCCATTCCGTGAGGTGTTCCGGGGCCCATTCAACCATGTACTGCGTTTGGCCGTATTCTGTGTCCTTGTGTTTGGAAATGATGCGTGTTACGTCGCAGGGGGGGTAGTGGTGGTCTGAGGGGGTGAGGTATTCTGTGTCTAAGTGTGTGGTGGGTGCAGTGGGGGTGGGGTGAGTGGTGCGGGAGGTGTAGATGCCGGATGAGAGGGTGGGGGGTGAGCGGGGGAGGTGAGGGGAGAGGAGGGGTATCCATGAGGGGTGTATAGTGGTGGGGGGGGATGCTTGGTTGGTAGTGAGGCTTGTGATGGGGAGGCGGTTGTGGATAGTATCGAGGGGTTCAGTGAGGATTGCGGCGAGGAGGCGGATGGGAACTGAGAGTGGGGTGGTGGACCCCGTGAGTGTGGTGATGGATTTGCATGATTTGAGGATGAAGGAGGATGAGGTGGCTCTGAGGAGGACTTGTGGCCACGAGGTGATGTTATTTTTCCAGAGGGGGGTGAGGCGGGGTAGGAGGGAGGCGTGTGTTTTGCGGGGAGAGAAATCGCAGTATGCTTGTTTGTATGTGTGAGGGTCGGTGATGTGTGTGGCTTTGTCCCTGAGTGAGGCGAGGAGGGCGTTGTCTTGAGTGGTGAAGTGGGCGCGGATTGTGGAGGCGATAGGGTTGGTGAGGGAGAGTGGAGGGATGTTGTGGAATAGGGTGCCCGCATCGCGTTGAGCTCTGACTAAGCACTTGAGTGTGGGTGGGGTGTAACAGGTGGACATGATGGATTCCGAGGGCCAATGGGAGTACGTGGTGGATAGGGTGCGGATGTGTGCGCGGGCCATGTGGCCTCTATAGCCTGAGTTGTTCATGATTTTATGTAGGTGGCAAACTGTGAGTTGTGCGGCGTGGGTTTTGAGGGAGGGGAGGCCGTATCCTAGGTCTGAGGTAGGGCGGTGGAGGGCGGTGCGGGGAAGGTTACGTACCGAGGAGACGGCGGAGCGGAGTGCGCGGCAGATTTGTCCTTCGAGAGTGTCGAGTTGGGAGTCGGTGAAGAGGCCGAGCTGGAGGGTGAAATGCTTTCCGATGAGGAGTCCACGGATGACCCTGATTCTGCGGGATTGTGTTAGTGGGGAGGTGGAAAGGGTGGTGATGAGGGATGCAGTGGTACGTTTGAGTTCTTGCCAGTGTTTGGTGAAGTTGAGGGAGGTGTTTAGTTCTACCCCTAGGACACGGTATGTGTCCTTGGGGCCAATGGAGGGAATGGGGGCCGGGGTGGAGTTTATGGAGATGAACTGAGTTTGCAGGCGGGATGCGAGGAGGGTAGTGTTGGCGAGGGTGAGGGCGTTGCCTGTGCGCCAGAGCGCGCCGGTGATGCAGCATTTGCGGATGTTGACGGTCATGCCCGTGTAGGCGCTGAAGAGGGAGAGTTTTCTGAGCTGGATGGTCATGTTGGGGGTCGAGCCCGTGGCGAGGCTGAGGTCGTCGGCGAATCCGTGTCCTGGGTATGTGGCTGTGGGTTCTGTGGGGTCGACGTTAGTAGCGGGGGGGCCTGGGCGGTAGCCCCGGCTTCCCACCGTGAGCCAGCGAAGGAAGGGTTCAAGGAAGAGGGTGAATAGAAAGGGGGAGAGGGTGTCGCCCTGGAGGGTTCCGCGATTGATGTCTATAGAAGGGGTGGGGCCATGTGGTGTAATATAGTCCGTTGTTGAGACCCCGTAGAGGTGTTCACATGTGTCGACAAAGGTGGGGGGCATACCGAGTTGGCGCATGTGTTTGAACATGATACGGTGGTCCGCGGCGTTGAAGGCGCCTTTGAAATCTGCGTACATGACGTAGATGTCTTTTTTGTGGAGTTTCGCGTCCTCCATTGTCATAATGAGGGAGGAGAGGGCGTCGTGGATACTGCGGTGTTGTCGGAATCCGTCCTGTTGGTCGCTGAGAATGCCGTGGGTTTCGGCGTACTTCGAGCCTGCGTCTTTGATTAGTGCTGTCCATAGTTTAAGGAGGTTGTTCATGAGGGCGATAGGGCGGTAGTTATCAAGGAGGGAGGGGTCGCCTTTTTTATGTAGGAGGCATGTTGTGCTGTGGCACCAATCAGGAGGGGTGTAGGATTTGTGTGCTAGGAGGGAGAGGAGAGAGAAGAGGGCGGAGCGGGTCGCCGGTGGTAGGAATTTGATTATTTCATTGGGGATACCGTCGGGGCCGGGGGCTTTGCCGGTGCCTAGGGAGTTGAGTGTTTTATCGAAAGTGTCGCGGGTAATCATGTCGGCAAGGGTGAGAGAGGGGTCACCGCGGGGTTCGATGGTAAAGTTGTCGGGGTTGTCGGGGAGTTCCCAAGGGGGGGTGGGTAGTTCGCGTGGGGTGGCGCAGCCGAGTTCGGTGGCGAAGTGGGAGTGTACCGCATCAATGACGGCGGAGGGTGAGGATGCGGTGGTTTTATCGGGTTTGGTAATGCGGTGGAGGGTGGAGGCGGAGCCGGCGGGTGGTAAGAGGCCGCTTTTAATTTTCAATCGGCGGTGGGAGAGTTTGGGGCAGGAGTCGTAGGCCGCGTTGAATCGAGTTTTTATTGTATTTATCTTATCCGTTGTGGTGGCGTGAAGGAGCTGGCGTATGCGTGCTTGGCACTGTTGTTTGATGGCGTCAGGGGAGAGGGATTCAGTTGTGTGTAAGAGGGCTTGGGCGACGGGGAGGGGGCCGTAGTTTTTACTGCATTTACGGAGTTTGAGGATGTGAATGCGCGTTTTATTTGGTAACCAAGTAGGGTCAAGGGACGCTTGGGGTGGTCGGGGTTTCTTGTCAGGGAGGAGGGGCCAAACTGTGGCTGCGTGGTTCATGTGTTGGGAGAGGAGTGTGGTGAATTGCGAGGCTAGGGTGTCGAGGGTGTCGGGGGTTGAGTTTGCGCGTTGTGTGATGTGTGTGGGGGTGGGTAAGGGGAGGGGGGGGATGAGCCATGAGGGAGGAAGGGGCGGGGATGACGAGGTGGATTGCAGAGTGGTCAGTGAAGTGGGAGGGGGAGGGGAATATCGAGCATGAGGATGGTGGGAAGGTGATAGGTGAAGGGGCTGTGATGAGCCAGTGGTCAAGGCAGCCTCCGCTTCGTGGGAAGGTGGGGATGGGGTCGTGGAGGGGTTGGAGGTGGGTTTTGAGTAGGGAGGTGAAGGCGGGTTGTCCTGTACCTGTGTCGGTGGTGGATTGGAAGTCCCCTCCCCAGAGGGTGCGGTGTTGCGGGTGGTCGTCCGCCAGGCGGAGGCATGCCTGCCTGGCACCAAAACCACGGCTTGCTTTCAGGCATTCATCTCTGACATCTTCGGCCCCCTCAAGGAGACCGGGCCGGGCGGGGCCAAATACCTGCTCGATGTAATTGATTACCATTCCAACTACATTTGGCTCCTTGCACTCTCATCCAAGAAAGTTGTTGTCTCCACACTTTCTTCCGTTCTCACGGGCTATCGGGGAACAGTTCCGCATGACGGACTTTGGTGAAGCGAAGTTCATCCTTGGGATGGACATCGTCAGAAACAGAGAGACATGGACTACACGTCTTTACCATGAACAACGCACCAAAGAGATCCTCGAGAAGTACGACATGTTGGACAGCACGTCTTCGAAGGTGCCTATGGCACCTACACACTATCGGGACGGAAAAGTCGCGTCCAACCAGGACAAGGTGGCATTGACGCCATCGGAGCACGAGACCTTTCGTGTTATCCTTGGATCGGTAAACTTCCTATGCATGTGTACCCGATCTGACATTGCGTTTGCGATCAGCGTCATCAGTAGGCGCAAGACTGCTCCCACGCAGCTGCACATGAAGCAACTCGTCCGCTTGCTACGCTACTTGAATGGGACGAGACCCATGGGCATCACCTACGGCCGGCCGTCACAAGACAATGTAGACGATATTAAGGTGTTCTCTAATTCAGACTGGGCAGCTAACACGACCACCAAACGATCACAATCTGGGGAGGTGGTCATGCTCAATGGAGGAGCAGTCAGCTGGACTTCCAAACAGCAAGAGGTGGTGGCCTTGTCCACCGCAAAGGCAGAGTATGTCGCCGTGAGTCGCGCAGGGCAAAGCGCGGTGCATTTTCGGCAATTGATGCGGGATGTCCACCAACGCCAGAGTGGTGCCACAACAATTTATGAGGACAACGAGGGAGCGGTCAAGCTTGCTAACAACCCCATGGCCTCAAACAGGACAAAGCACATCGACATCAAGCACCACTACATTCGGGAGCTAGTGGATGCAAAGACACTCGCAGTTGTGTCAGTGGGCACGGCAGACATGCTCGCAGATGGCTTGACGAAGGCACTACCGGAGCCGAAGCATAGGATAATCTTCATGCGCTGCATGAGAGCGGCGCCAGGTGAAGACTAGTTTGCTTACATTACTGCCAATGATCTAGAGGGGCTACTAAAGAACATCATTATCGGTACATGTACGTTCACATTTATGAACGTTATTAGTGAATACGTATAGCTTACCTAGTACAAATAAACCCGATACAAGCAGCAGTGTGTCTTGCTGTTATTTAGTTCTCATGTAACCATCACACACTCCTTGTTGCACATGGACATGTCGACACACCTAGCATCTCACGGGCACCTCCGATAAGAGATGACGCGATGCCACACCGATGCCGTACATGTACCCTACCCGTAGATGATAATACCCGTACCAAAGTAAGAATAGTACTATAGACATCATATACATGTACATGTAATGGTGCTTTTTCTTTGCTTGTCTCTTACATGTACGCAGTTTGAGGCCGGTTCTTAGGTGAACTTTGCCACCATCCACGGAAGATGATTATTTTTTTGCGCCCCTTGAATATGGGATTAAGAGGTAAGCCCGCATCAAGCCCTCTACATACACGCGGCATTGTGATGTATATGTACGGCGGCTAATATGAATTTTGTTAATTCTATATCCTTTTGTTCGCGCCCCTGGGATATAAGAATATGGCAGGTAAACCCGCACCGGAACCCTCTATAGGCAGCGTTTTGCAAGCACGACTGAGAGTAGAAGTTGAAAACAAACCTCAAATTCATCATCGATTATGCTTCCGGCTAGGCGACGCTCGTGTGAGCGCACAACGTACCATTGCACGAGAACCGTACCGTACTACGCTAACCCCACAGCGAGGCTAGTGTTGGAGTTTCACCAACTAAAAACCTTCCAATATCAGGCAAACAAAAATGAATGCATTCCCGTCACTGACCAAGGAAGGTTTGCCCTACCTGTCCAGGCGTCGGCTCCTTCGAGTAATGCGAGAAGGAGCCATGCACATCTCACGGAGCAAAACTTTTCGGGAGTGCGATACATGAATACACTACCCTACACTGCGATATAAACTACAAGTAAAGCAATATGAGTGAGGGCTAGGCGCCTTTGGTCTTGTTGTAAGTAATACCGCATACGTATTAGTTGCAGATAGCTACTGTAAGCTACTCTAGATATGATTAGTACATGTCTAGATCGGACATACCGATAAACTGTTTGACTCGGTACAGAGCTGTCGCTAGGCTACAGCTCACACACTTCTGTTGTCCCGACACCACGCCTGTAGGCTGGTTGTCGCCTTAACTGTTCCGTTTGCGGGACTGTGACTGTAACTACGTTTGCGTACGTTATCTTCCACACTAACTGTGTTTGCATGGTTCAATAGGTTATGGGCCCCCGCCTCACGTCACTCACGCGCGACAACCTGGTTCGGCGAGCTGCGATCGACAGCTCTCCCGCAGAAGGCAAGTTTCCTTAGACTCCTAGTACTTTCAACCTGTAGTCGGCGGTATCGCCAGTATAAACTGCGATTTTTAAAACCCGCCACCACCCCTCTTAAGTCAGCCACCCGACGGAGATAGCCAGCCACCCACACCGACGCACTCGTCGTGTGTGGACAGGGTGCACACAGGTCCAAGCTGGAGAACGGGGGGGTGCACTGTCGGGTGAATACGCATCCACAGGTCGCACGCCAGCCGTAGCTTACCTTTTATTTTTATTTTTATACTAGCCTCGCGCATCAGCCACCAGCGCAGCGCTCCACCTGTCCTGGCCTTGGCCTCGACTTGTGCCCCACACTGGGTGGAGGATACAGAAAAGGTGCTCTGAGACACCCCGGGGCTACAGGCCGAGGGGTCGGCGGGCATCAGGCCGTCTCTTAGCATACCGCTGTTAGGCACGAGTCCGGCTAGCGGTTTTTACCGCTGCCTGTTTTTTCCTTCAGCTTTTTTTTTTTTTTCCCTCTGTCGAAATGGAGCAGAAAAACCCGCCTGATTCACCTGCTGATTCCCCTGAGTCAGGCTCTCACCAGAGCACCCTCGATCACCCCCCCGATACTCTCGCGCTGCTCGTTGCGCAAGTGGCGAGCTTAACTGCTCGTATCGACTCGCAGTCGGCCGAGGGTGCTGTCGCTGCTGCGGGTGCTAATCCGCACCCCCCTGTAGCTCAGCGCCGCCACGATGCCCCACTCGAACCCGTCCGGCACAGCCACGACGGTCACACCCTCCACCTGAGTGACCATACCCAGCCTGGTTTCGTAACCCCGGACGCAGAAACACTCTTTCCTGCTGCAGCCCCTGTTGGCGACCCCACAGTCGCACAGCGCCGCCACGATGCGCCCCGCGAGCCCGCGCGTGCCGATGCGCACTACGACCCCTCGCGTCACGCCATCCGGGTTGATCACCTCCCACCACCTCCCCCCTTCCCCCACGCCGGATATGCCCTTCACCACCCCGGCCCCCATATCACGGAGGCGCCCTCTCATCTCATCCCCCCCTACCGTGACCACCCGCACTCGTACGGCCCGCCGCGTCCCATGGCCGGCCGCTCTCCCTTTCCCGGTGGCCCACCTCCTCCCTTTCATGGCCGGCACTCTCCCCCACTCCAACATGGCGACCCCAACCCCCGGGGCCGTCGTCGCCCCACTATCGACCCGGTGGTCATCAACCGGGCGGCACACGAAGCCCCCGGCTTCGACAAGGACGCCCTCAACCGGTCCATGAAGATGTCGGTCCCCGTCATGTGCCCGACCACGGACTTTAAGCAATGGAAGAGGACCTTCCTTAATTTCCTCTCCATCAAGGCCGCATACCTCATTCCTCAGCTGGCCATCCGCGACTCCGGCGTCTGGCTCGACGAACAAGCGCAACACTACGCCTACACGCTGCTCCTCCATGCAGCCAGCGCGAATAAGCGCGCTGACCAAGCCATGAAATGCGTTTCTCCAGCACGCCCAGACTGCGCCGCTGCCGCGTGGGACATCCTTTGTGAACGCCTCGACTGTCGGTCTTTTGCTCGCTCCTTGTCCCTCTTGGACAATCTCACGGTCAGACAGCGCCCCGGTCAGTCACTCAGTGACTATGTCCACTACATGCGCCAGACCTTTGACGAGTACAACGACACATGCCAGTTGGCTGATGGCTCCGTTGCCATCCACCCCCACCACCTCGGTCTCCTCATGCTGCGCGGCATTTCTAGCAGCGGCCCACACGGTCAGGCGAAGCAATGCGTCATCAACGCCTTCGACACGGACTACATCATGTCGGCTGATGAAGTTATGGCGAGCATTCTACACCTTGCGCACAACATGGAAGACAACCCTGCTCCGGACGCAACCGCTCCGGACATATCACCTCCTCCCATCTCCGCGTTCGTCGCTGCGGGCCGCGGCTCGCACAGCGGTCGAGGCCCACCACACCGTAACCCTCGCGGCCATCGACCCAACAAGTGTGGCGTTTGTGGCAGCCTCCACCATCTCATGTCCGCGTGCAATGCCACTGATGACGCTATTCTTAAGTGGAATCTTGCCAAGCGTAGGCTGACAGTCCAGAAGTACGGCGCCGCCGACGGCACCCCCTCTGCTCACGCTGCGCTGCTGAGCGACGTCCCTGCCGACGACGCCCCCGCCGATGACACCGATTGCCTACCCACCTTCGCGGACTGCGTTGATGACGACGCTGACGACGAGGTGAGTGTCCCATTCAGCTCTGTGGCATTCTCCTCTTCCCTCGCCCCGGGTCGTAATCTGTCAAAGTTTTGGGTCGTTGATTCCGCCTGCTCGATTAACCTCACTGCGTTCCGAGATGACTTCGTGAAATTCACGCCCCCCTCCACTCCCTCTCGCGTGGGCGGTGTCGGCGTTGACGTTAAGGGCAGTGGCTCAGTGCGACTTTCTGTCAGACTTGCCTCTGGCCAGCTAATTCACCGCACTGTGTATGCACTCTACACCCCTGACCTATCATCTCGTTCAGCACAGCGTATCGGCAGACTCCTTAGTGTCAGCTGGATGCAAACTCACAGCGGTTGTGAATTCATATTCCCCTCCAACTCTGACACTGGTTTGCTTTTGGTACCCACAGGCATGGGTATGCTAGAACCGTCCGGAAACGGTCTCTACCTCCTTCCCCACCAGCCGGCCCTCCCTTCCAGCCCATCCGCCCCGCCGGCACTTGACCCCTCACCTCAGGTTGCCCTTACTGCCCAGTGTGATCCCGTCCTATGGCACCGTCGATATGGCCACCTCAACATGCAAAGCCTTCAGGCCCAACATACTCACGGTGTCCCGACTAGCCCTGTGTTAACTAGCGCTGTAACCAAAGTTTCGTGCGACTCTTGTCTCCTTCACAAAGCCACAGCTGCACCACGCAACACAGCCGCTTGCGCGAAGCCATCCCACCCCCTCCTCAACCTGTCCGCTGACCTCTGGGGCCCGGTCAATGTCCCCTCCCCACATGGCCTCCGCTACTGCTTGCTCGTCATCGACCACCACACCAACTACATGTGGGTGCGGTTCCTTAAGTCTAAAGACGACGCATGTTCGGAATTGGAAACCATCCTCTTGGACATCAAACACCTGCATGCCCGCCATCACTCCCAGACGGGCGCGTTCGCACCGGTCCTCAAATTTGACTCTGACTCTGTGTTTGAAGCTGCTGTCACTCGCCAGATGTGCGCACACCTCGGCGTCGGGGTACAGTTCTCTGCCCCATACGCCCACCACATGCTCGGCAAGGCCGAACGTCCCTGGCGCACCATCCGGGACAATGCATCGGCGATGCTCCACAACATGGCCGTTCCCAACTCCATGTGGTCGTGCGCTGTCAGCACAGTTGTGTACCTTCGCAACCGCACGTATAGTCGCTCGGTCGGACCTCATGGGGGCGTCCCCCTCACACTCCTTACGTCGTCAGTGCCCAACGCCTCCAAGTTCCGCGTCTTCGGCTGCGCCGTTTTCGCCAAGGTCCCCGACAAACAACGTCGGAAACTCAGTGAAAAAGCATTTCGCGGCGTCATGGTGGGCTATCCCCCTGACGCACCCGGGTATCGTGTCTACAATCCGGAAACACGTCGCATCACCACTTCCGTACATGTTGTCTTTCAGGAAGACACCCCAGGCTTCGACACACAACCCTCCGTCGACTCGGCCATCACCGACTCTTCGGACGACGTCCCCGCAGACTCACCCCTATCCCACCCCATTGACCTCACATCACCCACACCCCTACCCCCCCCGCCAACCCCTCGCCATGCTCGGCTCCGCTCCCACCCCATTCGCTACGGCGATATGGTTGCCCACCTGTCCGACTACCCACCCACACTCGTCACGGCGTGTTGTGATCCTGAACAAGGAAAAGCTCAAGAGGACATCTTTGAGCACCCTCACGTCCCCAACCTTGTCACTGGTCCCCCACACACACCTGCCGGCACGTCCCCTACTGCCGTCGCCCTCCTCTCCGCCCGAGAGTGTGTGGAACCAAAATCCTACCGAGCTGCGCTGGACAGCGCCCAAGCCCCCCAATGGCAAGCCGCTATGCAACAGGAGTATTCCTCCCTCATCAGCAACGGCACGTGGGACCTTGTGGACCTCCCCCCCGGCCGCATGGTCGTTAACAGCATGTGGATCTTTAAAGTCAAGTCGGATACAGCCGGCGACGTCTCCCGCTTCAAAGCGCGGTTCGTCGCCAAGGGGTGCAGTCAACGCGCTGGACTGGACTACACGGAGACCTTCTCCCCGGTCATCCGCATGGCCAGCCTGCGTCTCTTCCTAACCATTGCAGCCGCCCGCGACCTTGAACTCTGCCAACTTGACATCGACACAGCGTTTCTCTACGCCCCCATCCGGGAGGATGTGTACATCCGCCAGCCCCTCGGCTTCACCGATGGAACGTCCAAGGTTTGTCACCTCAAGCGTTGCCTCTACGGCCTTAAGCAGTCCCCCCGCGAGTTCAACATGCTACTTCGTGCGTGGCTCGTCGACCATGGATGGCAACAATGCGTTTCCGACCCGTGCATCTACATCTATCGCGCCGGCCACGTCTTCGCCATGATCGCCCTGTACGTCGATGACATTCCCGCGGCCTGCAATGATGCCACCTGGCTCGCATCGTTCAAAGCCCAACTCGGAGCACGGTTCAAAATCAAGGACCTAGGCGACCTCTCCCAACTCCTCGGCATGCACATTACCCGCGATCGCTCCACGCGCACAATCTCGCTGGACCAGTCCAAGTACCTGCGCGACATCCTCGCCAAGTACGGCATGTCTGACTCTAAGCCGTCGTCCCTTCCGATGGACCCAGGCTTCCTCGCCGGCCTTACACACTTGAACTCGCCTTCTCTCACAGGAGTGGCCAAGGACGTCTACCCAAGCCTCCTGGGCAGCCTTCAGTACGCCGCCGTTTGTACACGCCCCGATGTCTCCACGGCATTGAGCATCCTCGGCTCTGCCCAAGCCTCGCCCACCGAGGCACACTTGCAGGCTCTGAAAAAGGTCCTCCGCTACCTCCATGGCACCATCAACATGCGCCTGACGTTGGGGGGGGGCATGGACCACAGTCTCCAACTCACAGGCTTTGCCGACGCTGATTGGGCCAACGACAGCAGCACCCGCAAGTCTCGCTCGGGCTATCTCTTCACCCTCGGACGCGGGCCAATCAGTTACAAGTCCAAACAACAGACTTGTGTGGCTCAATCCACGTGTGAAGCCGAGTACTACTCTGCGGCTGACGCCACCAAGGAGGGACTCCACCTCCGACAACTCCTGGGGGAAATCTTCGACTCCCCCATCACCGAAACCACCACCATCTGGGAGGACAACCAAAGCGCCATTGCATACTCCCAGAATGCCTTGGTCAGCGAGAAGACTAAACACATCGGCCTGAAGTGGCACTTTCTCAAAGACCACGTGGAGCAAGGGACCATCAAGTTGAGGTACCTCCCCACTGACCAGATGGTGGCTGACATGCTCACCAAACCCCTCCCAGGACCTGCACTAGCACGACACCGAAGTGCGATCCTTGGAGGACAAGACCCAATCCAACGCTTCATCCCGTAGCTACCTCCAGGGGGAGTGTTGTAAGTAATACCGCATACGTATTAGTTGCAGATAGCTACTGTAAGCTACTCTAGATATGATTAGTACATGTCTAGATCGGACATACCGATAAACTGTTTGACTCGGTACAGAGCTGTCGCTAGGCTACAGCTCACACACTTCTGTTGTCCCGACACCACGCCTGTAGGCTGGTTGTCGCCTTAACTGTTCCGTTTGCGGGACTGTGACTGTAACTACGTTTGCGTACGTTATCTTCCACACTAACTGTGTTTGCATGGTTCAATAGGTCTGCCATCATCCCGCATCCTCTCCACTCTACGCTCCCCCACCGCTTGTTCTTGTTGCCATTTGTCGGTTCAAGCTATGCGGGGTTAATTAGAGAACGAATTAGAGATCGACTAATGATGACTAATCGACGCATCGCAATTTCACGGTTAATCAATTATCGATTTCATTATCATAACTCTATTTATGATATGCATCGATACTTAAAATCTTTAATATGAAATGGATCAACACATGCAGTACTACCAGCCCACCCTCCCGTCCATGTCCCCCCCCAATGAGCAATATGCACTACGGGAAATGCTCGACATGGACTTCCATGCGCATGACACAGATGCCTCCCAGTCCAACTATGATGCCCCCTCCATTGACTACACCTCTTGCCACTCCTCTCCCAACATGGACTCGCCCGCGGGATCACCCGCGGCGAACATTGCCTTGGTGTCTTTTGCGGCAACACTTCTCTGCTTTGTCGACACGGGTGCCAACATAAGCTTAGAGGTTCACCGTTTTGCCTTCATCGCGGGCAGCTACACCAAGCTTCGCACTCCCATCCACGTCAAAGCATCGACGTTGACACCCACGGGTACGGGCTCGTTGAGCTCCAGCATGCCTTACTCAGATGGCCACACTCGTCAACTCCACATTCGGGCCGCTCATGCGCCTGACATGTCTAGGCGCGATGCCCCAAGCAACATATCTCATGAGCATCTCCGGAAACGGTACAACATTAGCTTTTACTACTCTGCCATCGGGCAACCCATTGCTAATGACCCACATGGAAGTTTCATCCTCGTCATGCACAACAACCTTCCTCATCTTCATATCCTTCCCGGTAAATTCATTTCCCTCCTTGCTTACAAAGGTGACGGCCCCAAATCTGTTGACATTACTATGTAGCACCAATAACGACATGGTCACCATGGCAAGGACACCATGAGTCCATGACTCTCGCTCTTTGGAGCGCGGACATTACGGGAGCGAAGTGCGACAGTCACGTTCCGCTAATATCATGTGAAATGTACATTTTAGCCAAGTTACACCATGCCGTTGTCGACACTCAGCCCGGCACTAAGGCGACAGCTTGCTTCTAGACATTCCGCTATGATATCTTCGGCTCACTCAAGGAGACCGGGCCGGGGGGAGCCAAGTACTTGCATGGTGTAATTGCTCACTTTACTAAATACATTTGGCTCCTTGCACTCCCATCCAGGAAAGCAGTTGTTCCCACTCTTTCTTTTGTACTCACCGACATCATGAACTTGCACGCTCACTTGCACCCTCATTGCGCCTTCAAGCCCACCATCAAGTTCGATTGTGATCCGAAGTACCTTGATGTTGCTTGCCGCACCATGGTATCTTCTTTGGGCTACACCGCTCGATTTGCGGCCCTGTACACACACAATCAATTTGCAAAGGTGGAGCGACAATGGGTTACCCTCGCAGACTCCGCCACTGACATGCTTCAACATGCCAATTGCCCCACCAAGTATTGGGGCCTCGCTATGCGCACGGCTGTCTACCGACGCAACCGCCTCCCCACACAAGCCGCCTCCGGTGGTTCTCGTGGTGTCCCTTACACCATCCTCCATGGCGTCCCTGTTGTAAGTAATACCGCATACGTATTAGTTGCAGATAGCTACTGTAAGCTATTATAGATATGATTAGTACATGTCTAGATCGGATATACCGATAAACTGTTTGACTCGGTACAGAGCTGTCGCTAGGCTACAGCTCTCACACTTCTGTTGTCCCGACACCACGCCTGTAGGCTGGTTGTCGCCGTAACTGTTCCGTTTGCGGGACTGTGGCTGTAACTACGTTTGCGTAAGTTATCTTCCACACTAACTGTGTTTGCATGGTTCAATAGTCCCCACTGACTTCGCCCACGTCAAAGTCTTTGTTTGCACCGCCTACCTCCGCTTATAGGACCCATATATGGACAAACTCTCACCCAAAGCGCTTTGCTGCATGTTCATTGGGTACTACGATGATGGCCCGGGATACTAGATTCTCAACCTTGCCACAGGCAAACCCGTTCGCACCATCCATGTCGCGTTCGTTGAATCCCAACCCGCGCATGTACCGACCGCCCCACTCGCTCCTCTTGGCCATTCTCAAGCCTCTCTCCACCCAATGGTTTCGAGCGCTGAGGGGGGCCACCAGTCCCAATCTCTCGTACGCGGACACCACGCAGTTCGCAGTCCCAATAAACCACCCTTTCACGATCACGGACGATACTCCAAAGGACGTCACCCCCACTCTTGAGCCAGCCCACACAGACCGCGAGTCTCCTTCATGCTTCGCGGCTGCCGTCTACACCCAATGGACCAACATGACTGCCCGAGTATTCACGCAGAATAAACGTCCGCGACCTGCTCGGGGGAAGCCCCGATCCGCAGGGTCAAAGGGGCAACTTGCCCCCGACGAGCAACTTACGGCGTACCCACCTGCGGCGCACTTTCCCGTGGCAATTGACATCAAACATGCCTTGAACGGCATGTATGCTAGAACATGGCGAAATGCAATTTGCTCCGAGCTTGCGTCGCTCCACATTGAGGGCACATTCCGCATGGGGAGTCTACCACTTAGACGCAATGCCATTGGCATCAAGTGGGTCTTCAATGTAAATGCCGGACTGGATGGCTCAGCCAACCGTTTCAAAGGAAGGCTGGTTGCTCATGGATTCAGTCAATGTGCATGAGTCGACAACTCGGAGACATTCTCACAATTGTCAAGCTCAGCCCGTTGTGCACGGTCTTAGCCATCGCTGCCAAGCGAAATTTCGCTTGCATTCGTCATCACATGCATTCGGCAGACATCGAAACATCGTTTCCCAATGCTGACCTCCAAGAATAAGATATATGCATGCGCAAACCAAGAGGGGCATAGGATGGAACACGTCGTGCAATGTGCTTTGCTCAAGCGCATATATGGACGGACGCGAGCCTCACGTGAATGGTACAAGTTGTTCCATCAGACTGTCTCCTCACTCGGCCTTAAGCGAGCAACGTGTGACACAAGCCTCTACACCATGAACCACCCGGTGCATGGGTTTCACATTGTACTAGTATGTGTGGACGACATTCTCATCGTCTCGGACTCTCACAAATGGATTGAGTCGGCGAAGCGGGCCATAAGGGACTAGCTCCGCATGGCGGACTTTAGTGAGGCAAAGCTCATCCTCGGGATGGGCATTGTCAAAAACAAAGAAGCATGGACCATCAATCTCTCCAATGAACAATACACCAACGAGATTCTCGAGAAGTATACTTATCGTACATAGCATGCTGGACAACACGCCCTCGAAGGTGCGCATGGCACCCACACACTATCGGGACGGAGAAGTCGCATCCGACTATGGTAAAGTGGGCCACCGGAACGCGAGACCTTCCGTGGTATCCTCGGGTCCGTGAACTTCATGTGCATGTGTACCATACCTAATCTTGTATTTGCGATCATCGCCATTAGCATGCGGAAGACTACCCCTACGCATATGCACATGAAACAGCTCAAGCGCCTACTACGCTACCTCAATGACGCAAGATCCATGAGCATCACCTATGGCATGCCGTCACATGACAATGCATACGACATCAAAGTGTTCTCAGAGTCAGACTAGGCGGCTGACACTACGACCATACGATCGCTGTCGGGTGAAGTGCTCATGCTTAATGGCGGAGCAGTCAGCTGGATCTCCAACCATTACGAAGTGCTGGCTTAGTCAATCACACAAGCGTAATGCGTCGAGGTGGGCCGTGCATAACAAAGCGAGGTGCACTCTCGGCATCTAATGGAAGATGTTCACCAACGCTACCACGGTGCCACATCAGTCTATGAAGACAATGAGGGGGCAGTCAAGCTTGCCACCAACCCCGTGGCTTCAAACAAGACAAAGCACACATACATCAAGCGTCGCTTCCCCCACACTCACCCACACCCCACTTGACTGTCATCCCCCTCACCCAACCCACATGCCCACCCGCCTTGTCGCTGCTGTCGAAGGCTTCTCGCCAGACTCCCTAACCTCGTGCCCCGCCATCCTCCCCCTTGAGATTTTCCCCCCCGCGCTACGACCCCCGGCGCACAAACCCGACTTTATCCGCCTCCTCGAACCTCCATTCGTCGGACACACAAATGGTCGCCGCCGATACTCATCAATAAAAAAGATTCAGATAGGGGAGTGGAAGTATTGCACGGACCACAACCTCTCCCAAACCGCCCAACTCATTCGTGCCAAGTACACCCCCTCGCCAACGCCATCCGCAGCCACAGGCCGGGTACCGAAGTTGACATCCTCCCTATCGTCATGAGCCCCACATGTACACCGCACTCATCCACCATTACCAGTCTCACCTCTCTACTCACCCTGCGCATTGACCCTCCTGACAAACTCATCTCCAAAGCAAGACTCGACACGTCCCGCATCCTTGCACAACTCCACACACACACACACACACACACACACACCCACACACCGTCCAATGGCTACATAATCTCCTCATATACCGCATCAAATCCCGCACGACCTCTCGCCCCGCCTCCACACATTGCACCTTCGCACGCCCGTAATTGCACGCCGCCACCACCCGCATCGCACACTCCTCGGGGGGGAGTAAATCCCCCGAACATCCTTTGGAGAGGTTGGAATTATGTGGCTAACGGTCTTGCCTTGACTTGTAAGTTTCATGTTTGGCATAGTTGGGAGGGCCCAGAGACAGCAACCGGCGCATACGGTACTTGTTGTAAACCGGCGCATACGGTACATGTTGTAAACAATTTCAATTTTAATTTCAATTACATCAAGCACCACTACATTCAAAAACTGATAGATGGCATGACATTCGCATTTGTGTCAATGGGCACCGCGGACATGCTAGCAAATGGCCTGACGAAGGCGCTACCGGAGCCGAAGCACACGATGATCTTCAAGCGTTGCATGAGAGCGGCGCCAAGTGGAGATTACTTTGCTTGCATTATTGTCAATGATCTAATAGAGGGGCTATCATATTACATAAGTGTCAACACATGTACGTTCACGGTTGTGAACGGTATCAGTGAATACGTACAATTGACATAGTACAGATAAACAAAATACAAGCAACAATGTGTCCTTCTGATCGCTAGTTCTCATGTAACCATCACATACAATGCCTTTGCGCACACACATGTCGACACACCTAACACCTCACGGGCACCTCCTATAAGATGCACCGCATGGGACAAGGTATGGGTACATGGCATCGTGATAAAATGTATATAATGTAATAGTAATCCTCCTTTTTTAAAGTACAAGTACGGGTATGTCAAACACTCAAACCATCGTCGCCACGAGCCAATGCCTCGTAAGCTGTGTCGGGGCTCACTTATGCCAAAGATGTGGATCACATACATAATTTGGTATTGGTGGCCCTAAGGCCACCCTACACGCAATATGAGAGGAAATCGGGTGGGTGGGCTTGCGTGAGCGATAGGTCTCGCAAAAGGCAGAAGGTGGACACACAATCGCTGCTTGTGTGTCATATAGTGTGATGCGGAAATTTTATTGTCCGTGCGCGCTTGCGCGCATGAACCGTTAGGGGAGCTATACCGTCGGAGGTAGCGCATGTGTTTGCGTCGTTCTAGCCCTGTAATTCAAACCTCTATATTATCAATATGACCATTTAAGCTGTGTTGGGGTTAACTTATACCATATGTCGCCGTCTAGCGTGTGACGTTGGGTGGGGCTCCGCCAGGGGTCATCTAGCCAAATACTTGCCAAGCTCGCGGGCTCGGGGGTACTGTTGGGTCGACGTAGTCGAGGTGTTTTTGTAAGTAATAACTTATAGTTATTAGTTGCCGCTCGCCGGCGGCGCAGCGGCGGCGGCCCCGGAGAGGGGTGCGCTCGCAGGCCCGTCGGCACCTTGTTAGAGTTGGGAACGGATAGTTACACGGAGGTCGTGCCAGCCCCACAAGGGGGCCGGCTGTGGTGACTAGAGAAGTGAGAGGAGAGAGATGGCGGCCGGCGAAGGCACCGGCAAGGCCGGCCGACCGCCACTAATAGGGAATAGAGTACCGCTAATAGCATAACACTAAGTACTAGAATGACAAATAGCTACCTTGTACATAAGTACTATGCAACGGGATGCTAGTGCTAACACCCCCCCTCAAGGTAGCCGAGGTCTTGACGTCGTCCTAGCTTGCGTTGAGGAAGGTGTCATCTTGGTAGAAGGTGTAGTGCTTGTAGCGTGTGTCTCCGGCCGGGTAGGTGTAGCGACATGCGCTCACAAGAACGTGCCGCTACCGGCGAGTTGCCGATATGAAGCAGTTCCAAATGTACTGCGTAATGTACTATTCTGACATGTTATTTTGACATGAGGGCCCATAACCTGTTAGAGCTGGGAACGGATAGTTACACGGAGGTTGTGCCGGCCCCACAGGGGGGCCGGCTGTGGTGACTAGAGGAGTGAGTGGAGAGAGATGGCGGCCGGCGAAGGCACCGGCAGGGCCGGCCGACCGCCACTAATAGGGAATAGAGTACCGCTAATAGCATAACACTAAGTACTAGAATGACAAATAGCTACCTTGTACATAAGTACTATGCAACGGGGTGCTAGTGCTAACACCCCTCCTCAAGGTAGCCGAGGTCTTGACGTCGTCCTAGCTTGCGTTGAGGAAGGTGTCATCTTGGTAGAAGGTGTAGTGCTTGTAGCGTGTGTCTCCGGCCGGGTAGGTATAGCGACATGCGCTCACAAGAACGTGCCGCTACCGGCGAGTTGCCGATATGAAGCAGTTCCAAATGTACTGCGTAATGTACTATTCTGACATGTAGCGGGAAAAACTGTCCACGGGGGAATTAGCCGACGCATGAGAGCGACCGGCGAGGAAGAAGCACAGCCAACAAGGCCGTTAGGAGCGTGTAGGCACGCAAAAAAATAGATGGGCGCTCGTGTTGACTCCCCCTTTTCGCCGTGGGACAGTTAAGCTCCTCGCTAAGTAAGGTGAGCGCTGCGGCATTGCCTCGGGAAAAAACAATAACAGTACTAATTAAGGTACGCACGGGGCCGAATTTTCGCGGGTCGGTCTGAAAAACCAGATCCGGTCGAGAGCATCGGTAGGCTGAAGGCTAGGTGAGACAGAAAGTTGGGTGGGGCGAACGTGGCGCCGGGCGCTTTACACACGCTCTTCTCCTTTTTACGTGGGAGATGGTAGGACAGTCGCGGACAACCATGTCGAAGGCGAAGCGTGGGGTCGGTGGGACGATGAATTACTAGCGTGGCGCCGAGCGCTTTACACACGCTCTACTCTTTTTTACGTGGGAGTAGGTAGGACTAGCGTGGCGCCGAGCGCTTTACACACGCTCTTCTCTAGTGTAACTTGGTGGAGGGCCCATAACATGTTAGAGTTGGGAACGGATAGTTACACGGAGGTCGTGCCAGCCCCACAAGGGGGCCGGCTGTGGTGACTAGAGAAGTGAGAGGAGAGAGATGGCGGCCGGCGAAGGCACCGGCAAGGCCGGCCGACCGCCACTAATAGGGAATAGAGTACCGCTAATAGCATAACACTAAGTACTAGAATGACAAATAGCTACCTTGTACATAAGTACTATGCAACGGGATGCTAGTGCTAACACACCTACCTCTACCTCCACGCGGTGGGCCATGGCAACCCTGTAGCCGTGCCATGCCTGGCACGGTAGGGGGCTAAACGAGATACCGACAGCTGCGATCCGCGGGATCATGAGTTGTCGGGAAGCCCGGTACGGAGGGTTTTGGAAAAACATAATATCCGTACACCGGCACATGGATCTCCCGCTCGGCGAGTCCGATATGTCTTTTCCGCGACTAAATACTCGCAGATACTCTCCCGACGATGGGACGGGAGCGGCGTTTGCGAAATATGTTTTGGCGAATGAGGGGTACGGACGGATCGGCGGAGGGACGAGGGTGTTGGAGCTAGCGGCGGACAGCTGGGAAGCATCGCTAGGGCACGGCGCTCGCTAGCAGTCGCCAGCCCTGCGAGAGCCTTAAGTCTCCCCACGGGGCGAGGCTTGACGCTACGCAGGACGGAGGTGGGTCGTAGCCGGAGGAGCGGCACGGTCTGGCGGCGGCGGTCCTTAGGATCACCCGCCGCCGGAAAATCCCGGTACGGGGGGTTTTTGGAAAAATTCCCGTACCCACCATCTTTTGAGGACCGGCGACTCGATCCATGTGTTCTACCAACCCCTCCCCTAGTCGGTACCCGGCTATCGATAGGCTGCCTCAGGCAGTGTCCCTAGGGTTATCGTAACGGCACACTACTCATAAAGGCGGCCCCCTAACAACGTAAATCACCGGGGGAGGGCAAGGACGTCCACAACGCGATCACATAGGTGTTGGAAACAGACGGAACAAGGACAGTTGACATGAGAAAATCTGGCTCGGAGGCAGGAGAGCCAGCCGGACACCGACTGCAGCCTTGTTATTTTCTCTTCTCAGCCCCCGAAGGAGGAGGGAAGACTCGGCTAGGTGGCGAGATGCGCCGGGAGGAGCAGCTAGTACCTCGGGCGGGGTTGAGCACGGATCGAGACGGGACCGACGACGACCTGAGCGAGGGGGGTTTTTCACCTGCCTTTCCCCCCTAGCTCCGGCAAGACCGGAGTCGCGCAGGAGCCGAGGTCATGCAGGTTCGTCTCGACCAGCTCAAGTTGAACAACCTTGCTGATCAGCGACCCCGAAGCGGCTGGAGCAAGCCACGTATCGCGGAAACTAGCGACATTTTATATTTCATACTATATCCAAAAAAATACGTATAGATAAAAAAAAAAAAACTTGGATACGGGTATGTTTTAGACGGTATCGTCACTGCCATTGGAGAGGTTGGGATTAGTGGTTCACGGTCTACCTCACGCTTCTACGTCCAACATTGTTAGGCGTAGCACAGGGGGGGCCCATAGATAGCAGCCGGTTTTTACTAGTATTGTTGTAAACAATTTCATTTCATTTCATTTCATTTCATATTAGTTGCAGATAGCTACTTTAAGCTATTCTAGATATGATTAGTACATGTCTAGATCGGATATACCGATAACTTGTTTGATTCGGTACAAAGTTGTCGCTAGGCTACAGCTCTCTCACACGCGGTGTCCCGACTAGTCTTGCATTAGCCAGCTCTGTAAAAACTTTTTTTGCGATTCATGTTTATTACACAAAGTCACAGCTGCACCACGCAACACCGCCGCTTGCGCGAAACCTTCCCGCCCTTTCATTAACATGTCCTCTAACCTGTGGGGTCGAGTCAATGTCCCCTCCCCACATGGCCTCCGCTACTGCCTGCTCGTCATCAACCACCACACCCATTACATGTGGGTGCATTTCCTCAAGTCAAATAAAGACGACGCATGTTCGGAACTTGAAACCATCCTCATGGACATCAAACACTTGCATGCACGCCAATACTCTCAATCGGGCGCGTTCGCACCAGTCGTAAAATTCGACTCGGACTCAGAATTTGAAGCTGTTGTAACCCGCCAGATGTGCGCACGCCTCGGCGTCGGGGTACAGTTCTCTGCCCCCTATGCCCATCACATGCTCCGCAAAGCCGAACGCCCTTGGCGCACTATCCGGGACAATGCGTCTGCGATGCTTCACAGCATGGCCGTCCCCAATTCCATGTGGTCGTGCGTTGTTAGCACTGTTGTATACCTCCGCAACCGCACGAACAATCGCCCAGTCGGACTCACTGGTGGCATCCCCCCCACACTCCTTACGTCATATGTGCACAACGCATCCAAGTTCCGCGTATCGGGTGCGCCGTCTTCGCCAAGGTACCCGACAAGATGCGTCGGAAACTCAGCGGAAAAGCGTTACGTGGTGTCATGCTTGGCTATCCCCCTGACGCACCCGGGTACCGCGTGTACAACCCGGAGACACGCCGCATTACCACTTCCGTCCATGTTGTCTTTCCGGAAAACACTCCGGGCTTCGGCGCACACCTCTCCATCGACTCGGTCATCACCGACTCTTCGGATAACGCAACCCCCCAAGCCACCTCACCCCAATCCCACCCCATAGACACCACATTGCCCGAACCCCTACCCCCTCCTACAGCCCCTCGCCAAGCTCGACTCCGGTCTCATTCCCTTCGCTACGGTGAAATGGTTGCCCACATGTCCACCTACCCACCGACCCTCGTGACGGCGTGCTGTGACCCTAAATAGGGCAAAGCCAAAGAAGACATCTTCGAACACCCTCACGTCCCCGACCTTACCACTGGTCCCCCACACACACCTGCCGGCACATCACCTACTGCCGTCGCTCCCATGTCCGCCCGAAATTGTGTGGAACCTAAATCGTTCCGGGCTGCGTTGGACAGCGCCTAGGCCCCCCAGTGGCAAGCCGCTATGCAGCATGCGTATTCCTCCCTCATAGACAACGGCACATGGGACCTCGTTGACCTTCCCCATGGTCGCATGGTCGTTAACAACATGTGGATCTTCAAAGTCAAGTCTGGCACCACCGGCGACGTCTCCCGCTTCAAAGCACGGTTCGTCGCCAAAGGGTGCAGCCAACGCGCTGGCCTAGACTACACGGAAACGTTCTCCCCTATCATCCGCATGGCCAGCCTGCGCCTCTTCTTGGCCATCGCAGCCGCCCGCGACCGTGAGCTCTGTCAGCTTGACATCGACAATGCGTTTCTCTACGCCCTATTAAGGAAGACGTGTACATCCGCCAGCCCCTCGGATTCAGCGATGGCACGTCCAAGGTGTGTCACCTCAAGCGCTGCCTCTACAGCCTTAAGCAGCCCCCTCGCGAGTTCAACATGCTCCTCCGCGCATGGCTCGTAGACCATGGGTGGCAACAATGCGTTTCAAACCCGTGCATTTACATCTTCAGTACCGGTCACGTCTTCGCCATGATCGCACTGTACGTCGATGACATTCCCGCAGCCTGCCATGATGCTACATGGCTTGCATCGTTCAAAGCTCAGCTCGGAGCACGGTTCAAGATCAAGGACCTCGGCGACCTCTCCCAACTACTCGGCATGCCCCTCACCCGCGATCGCTCGGCTCGCACCATCTCGCGGGACCAATCCAAATATCTGCGCGAAATCCTCGCCAAGTACGGCTTGACCGACTCTAAGCCACGTGCCTCCCTATGGACCCCGGCTTCCTCGTCGGCCTCGCGCACATGACCCCGCCCTCTCTCACCGGGGTGGCCAAGCACGTCTACCCCAGCCTCTTCGGCAGTCTCTAGTACGCGGTCGTCTGCACGCTCCCCGATGTCTCAACGGCGTTGAGCATCCTCGGCTCCGCCCAGGCCTCCCCCACGGACGCACACTTGCATGCTCTAGAAAAGGTTCTCCGATACCTTCACGGCACCATCGACATGCGCCTAACGTTGGGGGGGGCACGCACCACAGTCTCCAACTCACATGCTCTGCCGACGCTAACTGGGCAAACGACAGCAGCACCCGCAAGTCTCGTTCGGGCTATCTCTTCACCCTCGGACGCGGGCCCATCAGTTACAAGTCCAAACAAAAGACTTGTGTGGCTCAATCCACGCGTGAAGCCGAGTATTACTCTGCGGCGGACACCACCAAGGAGGGACTCCACCTCCGACAACTTATGGGGGAGATCTTCAACGCCCCCATCACCGAAACCACCACCATATGGGAGGACAAGCAAAGCGCCATTGCGTACTCCCAAAATGCCTTGGTAAGCGAGAAGACCAAACACATCGGTATGAAGTGGCACTTCCTCAAAGACCACGTGGAGTAGGGAACCATCAAGTTGAGGTACCTCCCCACCGACCAGATGGTGGCTGATATGTCCTCCCATGACCTGCATTGACAAGACACCGAAGTGCAGTCCTTGGAGGACAAGACCCAATGCAACGCTTCATCTCGTAGCTACCTTTAGGGGGAGTGTTGTAAGTAATATTGTATAGTTATTAGTTGCAGATAGCTACTGTAAGCTATTCTAGATATGATTAGTACATGTCTAGATCGGACATACCGATAATCTGTTTGATTCGGTACAGAGCTGTCGCTAGGCTACAACTCTCTCACTTCTGATGTCCCGACACCACGCCTCGGGCTGGTTGTCTTTGTGACTGTTCCTTTTGCGTGACTGTGACTGTAACTACGTGTGCGTTAGCTACCTTCCATAATTATCGTGTGTGCACGGTTTAACAAGAGTACGTCCGATTCTCGTTCCCAACCGCCGTAGAACTTGATATTTTGCATTGGGGTACCGATGTTGTACGCTGTTGTAGCTCCACCTTTTCGTGAGGAGTGCGAAGTCCACGCGAAAATGTCCGGAGGTTGTTCGTGTATTCCGCGAAGTACCGCTATAGCCATGTTGTGAGGGTGTCCGCTATCTAGCTTGTCGTAGGCTCGTGCATACTAATGGCCCATCGTTGTCCGGAATCTTCCCGGCGGAGAACTTGGTACGGGGAGCGTCGAAGTACCCTAGTAGTTCCGCGATACTAGGGTGAGCAGAGTATGGTTATTCACATAGGAGTTTTCGCTCCGTGGAAGTACCGCGTTGTCCCTTCCTCGTTTTGTGGTAAAGGAAGATTCCACCGGTTGGTGTTCACAACAAGTCTCCGGACTTGCACTCAACTAATGCTCCCCCGCGACAAAAAATGTGAAATTAATCATAGTCACGAGACACGCTCTAACTAGTAGACTGTTGTCCAACATGGCTTGTACCCAAGTGTCTGTCAGCAACGTCCGCTTGTACTTGGCGAGGCGTAGCGATGAGACGAGAATCCGGGCATGCAGGTACAATCGTGTGCGGCTTGGATGGAGGGATACTTGTGACGCTGCGACACCCCGCCCGACTTTTCTCACTCAGTCGCCTTGTGCGACTGGTTCAACCCGTGGCCTTTGAAGAACCCGTTCATTGCTGAGAGGTATGGTTGCAGACTTGTTGCCTTTATGGCGCCTCGTTCTCCGATCCATGCGATGAAGTGGGCTAAGTAGCGGCCGTTGCGGTTAGCGGGGGTAGGCCTTGTTCCTCGCAAAACTCGAAGTATGGTTTGATCGCGGCGTTGTACGTATCGGACGTGCTTTTCGCCCACGCGGCGATCACTAATTCTAGAGTTTTTGCGCCAAGGCTGCCCGTTTCCAGTTATCGCTGCATGTAGGTGCGCATCGAGTCGGCCCACGGGTTGTTGTAGCTCGCCACCTCGATCTTGTAGCGTACCTTAGCATCACGGGCGGGGTAGCTTTGGATTGCCGTCCTGATGTGTCATGTGTTGAGCATGGTCAAGGTAGCACTCACTTCTCCCTTGCGGAGGTACAACCATGCCGGAAGGGAATCCGGAAGACACTGACGGGCCAGTGAGGCATGCAGATTGTACTGCTTCTGTGCCGCATCCCGGGACGGAACAAGTGAGCGCGGGTCGGCAAGACCGTCTCGTGGTACGCCAACTCGGTAAGTGCTTGGTGCCACGCTTTTCCGTGCCAACGAGGGGCGACCACTGTGACTGTTGTGCCGCTCTACTGTAGCTTTTGGGCGAGATCGGGTAGTAGTGGCCAAGGGGGGCGGCACCAATTGTTTTCCTCTCGCCATTGGTTGTCGGCGAAGTGAAGGGAGTCCACCGCCTCGCACGACGGGTTTAGCCGGTTTGCGTTGTAGCGGGGGAGTAGCGTGTTGAGCGCCGACGCGAAGCGGTCGATCTTGTGGGGGCCGAACTGGGTGTCCATCTCGTGAATCGCCGAGGGGTCTAGATGCTAGTCGGTGGCGGCTGAGCTTGTCCGCCCACGTACTTTCCGGGGATCTGATGTACCGGGGTCTAATATGAATTTTGTTGTTGTCCAACAAGTTCTAGAGCCCGCGGAGTTCGTCCATCATTTCCGATGAACGGGAAGTCAGGCCGGCAAAAACGCGTAGCACACGGCCTGGTTGTCTTCGTGAAGGAGGATGTTGCGGCCAGCGAAATGTGGCAAGAAAATGAGGACGGCCAAACGGACAGCCTTCGGTTCTTTCCGGGTAATGTGTTGGTATTCGTCCTTTGTTCCCCCGAAGCATCTTGCTTCGAGTCTGCCGTCTAGTTCCGCTCTCCAACCACACCCCGAACTGTCGCATTGTATGTAGGCTTTCTCGACTGGGCGGTAGATGTTCTTTCCGTTTGCATGACTTGTCACCCGTGTCCACCATTGTAGGTCGCGACGGAGCTGGGGATGAGGCGGACTCGTCCTCCCCACTTGTCGCCAAGTACGGACTGCAAATCGCGGCGGAAGAATCTGGCAACCGAGATAACCGAGATAGCGAGAATCATGCATTGACCATACCCCGCGAGTGACTTGAGCTCCTTTACTGGTAGCCATTTGCTTGCTCACGTAGAACGTTGCAGTAGTTGCCGGGCTTGCTTGGCGAGCTTTGGAAGTTTTGTTGCTAGTGCGAAGAAGTAACATGTCGCCGTGTCCATGTCGATGCCTAGGTGGTGACCCGATTGGGTTAAGTCCCAAAACTCCTTGGTGGGGTGGCGGAGCAGTCCGAGATTGGTAACGAGGCGGTCGACTCGATGGCGGAGGGCCAGCGCGAGTTCCCGGGTGGACGCAAAGAGGAGGAAGTCGTCGACGGAAGGTAAGATCTTGGCGCCTCTCCAACGTGTGTGCCGGATGTAACGCTTGCTCGGCATGTTGCCGTCGGGGTGCGTAGGCCTTCCGTGGTGTGTCGTAAACCCACCGGGGTCGAGTTGGCGTAGGTGTCGCACGAATGCGTCCGTAAACGCGCACAACTAGTAGGGGCTTAACAACCATCCCATCGATAGGCAAGCTAGCCGGTAAAGTTGCCCGTGCACATTTACAGTTAAGAAGTCGCGATGTTTTGGAACGATTCCCAACGCGTAGAACCCGTCCTTCAAGTCGAACGAGAACATGTAGTCGCCCTTTCTTGTTCGATGTCGAACGCCTAGTAGTGATTCCATCCGTAGCCGTTTTATGACGCAAAAGCTGTTAAGGTGCCTTAGGTCGACGATAAATCTCCATTGATTTTTGCCGGGCTTGGCGACTAAGAATAGTCTAAACACGTATTTGCTGCATGTGGTGGGCTCCCAAGCTCTAGTCTCCACGAAGCGTGCGAGATCGGCCTCTACGAAGGTGATTTGCTCTGGGGCAGCGTCTAGGACGGAGACGCCTTGGTTGAACGGGGGTGGTGGTCGATTGTTTAGGAAGGGAATCGTGACGCTCTCCCGGACCCACTTCAAGACTTGTCCGCTCGCGCCGGTATCTTTCCATGCTTGCTAGTTTCGCCGCACGCGATGACACATTTAATTGGAATATGGTGTGCATGAGTCGGCGCGGCGGGTTACCCCGTCATTCGTCGTTGTCGGCCTCGTCGTCTCGAGGGTTCCACAGGCACGGGGTTGTTCTGCCGGTGGGGGGCATGCACTCCGCGAACGTACGGGACGCGTAGTCTATCCACTCTATGGGGTCGATGTACTCCACAAGGTTGGCGGTACTGTGAGCTTGTAGAGCGTCGTGCTCGGGTCGTCCACCCGCAGCTCGGTCGAAGTCGGCTATGGGGTTGGTTGAAGTAACCGGCTTTGTTGGCGCGGCTGCGATGGTAAGAGTTTCGACCTGGGCTGCTAACTATTGTACCATATTTATAAGCAATTGTAGTTGGTCTAGTTGTTGCTCCGGCTGGCCGGCTCGTCACCATGCGCAACGGGGTAGGGGTCAGTAGGCAATACCAAGCGGTCCGCCATCAGAACTAAGGGAGTGTGTTTTCGTGCGTCGTGTAGAAGACTCAAGTGATCAACACCTTGCGTGGCTAGCAAGAGCCACGATGCCGTTTGCGTGAGCGATAGCTCTCGCAAAAGGCGGAAGGTGGACACACAATCGCCGCTTGTGCGTCATATAGTGTGCGGATATTTTACTGTCCGTGAGCGCGTGCGCGCCTTAACCGTTGGGGGAGATGTACCGTCGGAGGTGACGCATGTCACTGCGTAATTCTAGCCCCCTAATTCAAACCTCCATATTACCGCCAATAATATGACCAAAAACCTCGATAGACCCTCGATAGATACCCTCGATAAACCCTGTCCGTGTTCATGTTGTTCTTCTTGTAATCCATTCTTTCGCGAAACCCTTTCCACGACGCCTGCATCACTTATTTATTAATTTACCCGAGGGCACGTTTTGCCAAAGATTTCAGCTTGCTTACAATTTGGCCAAAAGACCACCACAGGCCTGGCCTGGGTGCGGAAGCTCGGTCGGGCCTGTTAAACGTTCGAGCTGGGCTAGTAAGGCGGTGTTAGACGCCTGAATCTGCTCAGCTAATCGGAGTTCGAGGGCCGAAACCGCGCTTTGAATCTGTTCGGAGGTACGCTGTTCGATTACAGAGGGGAGGGGGTCGACTCCGGGGGCGGAGGACGACGGCTCAGGCTGCATGATGTTAGACGGCGACTTAGAACGGGGGGAAGTGTCTCGTGACGCTCGAGTGCGCATGAGGCGATGTAAAACTGACACCTTGCTCGACTACGAGAGTCGAGACTGCAATTGCGCGAGCCAGATGGGCGAGCGCAAAGCAGAGAGTGCCAGTGCTCGGGGGTTGCACCGGCTTAAGGGGCTGCCGCTAGCTAGTGCTGCTGGGGGCAGGGCATGGGGCGTTGCGCTAGGCGTTTCCTCAGTCCTCGAGGGTCACCTCGAGGACTGGGTGAGACGCGCCGCTTTTACAGTAACGCTTTACCGTTCAGGTTTGCGTTCTGTCACATATGTAAGTAAGTTTTGCAAACCTCTAGATTTAAAACCAATCTGACTATATAACGGCCTCTAACGGCTTCGACTGTTGGTGTGCTCAGTTCAATGTCGAGTGTCGAGCACTCCGTGACACCCACCGCGCCGGCAAGTCTTGGCAAGGCCGCACCCTTGTGGACATAGACACATGCAAAATTACGGCTGCATAGGCATTGAACCGTTACCTTTTCAAATCGCACTAGCAGTCCGAACTGAAGTGGTTTGAGGTTTGGTCGGGGCCACACTTCCCTGACTGAGTTCGGCGACAAGTCGACAACGCCGGCGCGTCACAGCATTCGGGAGGCCTCAACGGGCAACGATGGCCTTTCACGTTGCACTTCCAATGCTGCTAGTGCTGCTCCTGGTCAAAAACGGTCTGTCTGGGAGCATCGACCAGGCGCCAGGGCTGCATCGGATAAATGATTACATACGGGATTTGCAAACGCTGGGCGAAGTGGTCGGGCCGAGGGAACGGCGGGCTCCCGACACGGGCACCGGCACGGCTGTGGAGCTCCTACAAGTGTTCGACACGCGGAAAGGTAGCATACTCGAAAAAATTCGCTCATGAAAGTTTTGCGAGATGAGAGTGGTCGCGTAGACCCCCCCCTCCCCCCCTACTTGATTTCGTTTTCGAGCGAATTGTACCGCGCTCCGTCTCAATTGAACAGTGGAACACCGCGTTATTTGTTGGCTATTTGTGACAGACTGTCAGCACACCCCCGAC
>JAPMLY010000110.1:317500-337947 GCA_026401115.1 Tetraselmis chui
GACACGAGGGACGCAGCTGATGATGGTGAGACCCACGACGACGCTGCGGGGCCGAGTATGGCGACGGTGTGGGCGAAGCTGAGAGCGCTCGGTGGTGGCTCCTCTCCGCTGAATGACAATAATGCCGGCGTTGTGCCGACTCGCGTCGCTGCTCGAGGTGGCTTGATGAAGGGTGGGCACCAGACGTCTGCTCCTCCGGCATCTATGGCTAGTAAGTCCCCGGGCTCGCCGGAGCCAGCGAGGCTGGCCCCGTCGTCCTCTGCGGCTAATACGCAGTCTGTCATTCACGCGCAGCACTCGGAGCTGATGCGCATAAAGGCAGATCTCCTTCTGAAGCAGCACTTGGCGCGACATGAACGCGAGTCTTCCGCCTCGTCCGGCAAGGCGCCTGTGGCAGCGGGAAGCAGCGCCGCGAACGACGGTGGCTTTGAGGCGTCGCAGGAAGAGTTAGGCAGCTCGTTCTGGATGATACCGCCCGCTCCGACAAATAAAGCAAAGGAGTCGTCTGCGATGCCAACGCCGCCAAAACTGAACGTGCCGCGACGACCCGTACATGGCATATCCCCCTCCATCGACAAGAAAGCCTCATCCGAGAAGGTGGCACATCCTCCGGAAGGGCTTCCTGTATCTTCGGCATCGACGAAAGAAGAGTCAGGCGCTCAACAGTCTTCCGCTGTGAGACTCATCGACCGCGTGCAACGCATTTACTCGTCCATTCCCAAAATTGTCGATCGGAAGGGCGAAAGTGCGGCGACTGCATCCGCTGTCCCTCCTGTCTCTGCTGACGACGCACCCGCCCGCCGTCGTTTGAGATCAGTTGCGACTGAAGGACAGCAGCCTACTGGTGGTCGAGTCGGAGCGGACGGAAGCAACAGTAACAACACAGGTCGAACACAGCAGCAGCCCCCCAATTATTTTGCACATGGCGCCACTGCAGTGTGGCGGGCTACTCGACCGAAAACGGCGGCGTCACCTCAGCCGCATAGCGGGCAGACGGCGACTGGGGTGTTGGCCACAGACACTCGCTCGCCGGCAGCCACGCAGCCTCGTCGACATCGCGATGCAGGCGAGCAGTGACATGCCGGAACTAACGGACCATCATTGTCTGTCGACCACGCCGCTGGCTGACCGGGAAAGTAGCGGTCTGCGCTGTGTCAACCATCCGTTAGTGCGCGACTGATGCGGTCTTTGCTGTCTGACCGAAACACTTGCGTGCCCAGGTTTTGGGAACGTAGTCCGGTGGCACATCGTAAACGCAATGTTGTCAAGCGAGCACCACATCGACATCGGGCGACATTGTTTTGATATTTGGTGACGTGATCCTGCTGGTGGACAAGACCTGCGGTTTATTCAATTGTTATTTCTCAGTCGCGTTTGAAGTGGCGAATGAGACGCACAGCTGCTTCGCGTCCGCGGCAACATCAATAAGGGTCGGAAGCGTTGATGGAATGAGAACTTTTATATGTGAGTCAACTGGACGTACGCAGAGCAAATCCCTTCTCGTCCACTTGACTTAGGTATCAGAGAAAAGCTCAGCTACTTCAGACGCAAAATACGTACAAAAACTGTTGGCTGCTGATAAGAAATGGGCGGAAATGCCAGAAGCAGCTCTGGACGACCATCAATCTTGTAAATAAAAAACATTTGATTGGCTCCACCTGTCGAGTCTGTTTGTGAGACGACCAAAAAAAGGTTTACTTACCGAGGAATAAGGTATCGCAGCCGCAGTAAATAAAGCGTCATTTTGGCAAAATGTGATACATTGAGATATGGAACTCGTACGGTTTGATAATATGGGCGGAGAGGTCGCAATGACAAAGAGAGTGAGAGTTTTATGAAATGAAATGAAATGGAATGAATTTTTTTACAACAATACCGAGTAAATGGCTGTTGTCTCTGGGCGCTCCCTTTATCTGCGCCCTCGGGGACTTACGATAGGGTTAAGGCCGTGAACCACTAATCCCAACCTCTCCATTGGCGGCAACAACACCTTCAAAATCATACCCGTAACCAATTTTTTTCTTTTATAATTATCCATTTCCTCTGCATACAAGTATGAAATGTAAAATGTCGCTATTCTCCACGATACACGACATGCTCCAAACGTTGCGAGGCCTACCTGACCCATGCTCTTGTGCGACTGCTCTCGTGCCGGAGAGGGGGGGGGGGGGGGGGGGGGTGGGGCAGTCACGTGAAAAAAACCGTCGCTAAGGTCGTCGACGGTCCTGTCTCGATCCACGCACACCCTCGTCCGAGATAACCGTTGCTTCTCCCGTCGCAACTCGCCTCCTAGCTTAAGCTTCCCTCCTCCTTCGGTGGCTAGGATAACGAGAAGGCCATAGCCTCGGAAGGTGTCCGACTAACGCTTCTACCTCCGTGCCAAAGTTTTCTCATGTCCCCGGTCCTTCGCCGACTGTTTTCCAACACATGTTGGATCTCGTTGTGACCGTCCGTACCCTCCCCTTGTGGTTTACATTGCTAGGGGGCTGCCTAAACGAGTAGTGCAATGTTGCGATAACCCCGAGCAAACTAACTAAGGCAGCGTGGCGATAACTAGGTACCGACTAGGGGCGGGGTTGGTTGAACAAGCGGATCGAGTCGCCGCTACGCAAAAGATGTTGAGTAAGGAAATATGTATTGAAAACCCATCGTACGTGGTTTTTCCGGCGGAGGTCGATCTCGAAGACCTCCGCCGCCAGACCGTGTCGCTCCTCCGGCTGCGACCCTCCTCTAGTCAACGTAGTCTCTCGCCTCGGCTCTAGGGGAGACTCGAGACTGACATGGCTGGTCGACTGCCGGCGAGCGCCCTGCCGTGACGCTGCTTCACGGCTGTCCGCCGGTAGCTCCAAGGCCAGCCGCCAACTTAAATCCGCCCGTACCCTCCTCGCCGTAAAAAAACTCATCAACTACATGTCCCTCCCATAGACATGAGAGTATTCGAGGAGTATTAAGCCTCGAAAAGAAAAGTTGGACTAGCCGAGCGGGAGATCTTGACGCTCGTGTACAAATAACATTCTTAAAAGCCCTCCGTGCTGGGGCTTCCCGACATGAATCAACCTCCGGCTTGCCGAGGGCACGAAAACACTATATTACAAACTACTTATCGGTAAAGTCCCGTTTTGCAATCCACAAAATCCCCCTCCACCGCGGAAACGAAAAAACATACAATTAGTGCTATCGCTAATTCCGATCGCCTTGCTAAGAGACTAGCATGCTAGTCCCCTTCTCTTCCCCACCGAATATTGGCACTATCCGGGAAAGAACGGTTAAGGTAGTCGGGAGCGTCCCACCGTTGGTGTTTCGTGCGGGGGCCTAGGTCGAGGCGATGGTGCTTATCCGAGTCTATCCCCGGTTGAGTGGGCAGTCGGTTGGGGTTGGGCGGGTGCGGATCGGCGGGGGATGTCGTTCGGCGATGTATCCGCTGCTGCGGACTCGGAAGGAGGGGCGGGGCTTGTGCTTATGAGGGGTGGAGGCTACTGAATGGGGTGGGAGGAAGCGCGTGGAGTCAAGTCCATGGCGTTGCACTTTCCCACCGGAGGTGGGAAGTAGGAGGGGGTCATCAGCCAGCACGGCAGCGTATTCTGCTGCGAGATGTTGGCGGGAAGTGGGAAAGACAACATGCTGTGCTAGCGACCACGGTTCGATCGGGTGAGAGGCGGAGGAGGCGTGGAAGGAGGTAGACATCTCCGCAGTTGCGCTGGGGAAAGAAAGGTAGGGCGCCTTTCTAGCAGTAGTACAATGTAGGCAAGAAGACGTTGAGTACCTTTTGTTTCTTGGGAGTTGCACGGGGTGGTTGTCGGGCGGGGAAGGTCGTCGGCCCGTAGAAAATCGGGGAGTTATGTCGGAGCTCATCGTAACAAGTGCAGCATTCCGCGGTCCGATGCCAAAGGAGAAGGCCGTTGGTTCATGGCACGTACTATGCATGTATTCATGCGCGGATGTAGAGCGAGGGGCTGCAGCGACGGGCGAGGGGGTGCCGGCTTGGCCCCGTGGCGGGTGGGGCCTTGCGGCGCTTTGGACGTCCTCACAGATGATAAGGGGGGTTAGTGTTGGGCTTGGAATTAGCGAAGAGGCAGAAAGTCGGAAAGAGGAGTAAAGCCGTGATGGGTCGGACATGGGGTGATGGACACTACGACGTTACCGTCTCCGTCCGGGATGGCGAGTAGGGCGTCCTCAAATAAGGGGAGTAGACATAACGCGTGTTGGTCGGAAAGGAGTTCGAGTTGAACCGATTCGGACTGTCGGCTCACCCTTTTAACGTCCCTCACCTCAAAAAGTGCGAGGATCACACCCGGGGGAGGAGGAGATACACGACGGGTCTTGCATATGGAGTGGAGGGGAGGAATATTGTTCGTAGGCTGTCCACGCGTCGTCCACTGCCGCATAGAGCATGGGTCGAGGGTCGGCAAGCGGAGCGGATCCTTGGCGCTACATCTCGCAAAGCAAAGAGGTCAAACGAGAACGCACTTGCTGAGCAGTGAGTCCGCAAAGGTGAAGGCTCGATAGCCACACCATGTGCTCCTCAGTAGCGTCACTTGGGAGGGAAGGGGAGGAGTAATCCGACACCTCCGGGTAGAACGGTCGAGGAAATGACCGCTCGAAGGTTATGTTGTCGGCATGGCTTGGAAGCGGAGAAACACGAGGGCAGCGCTCGTTTCGGTGCGCGTTACCTCCACGTTACATGTGGGCCTCCATGCTTGCTTGGGTCGCAGAGAGGAGATTCGTGTGTTGTCGGGAAGCCATCTCGCACAGATGTGGACGTCGTTGTCGCGTACATGGATGTTAAAGCTTTTAGCGAGCTCGAAAATGACTTTTGCAGAAGTAGTGATCTTAAGGGTCGGGGATAATATATTCTCGTCCACCATACTGTGGGGGTAAAGCACGACCGGAAAGTAGAGCGGGGTAACGGAGCTCTCTCCCGTGACTGAGAAATGGGGGGGGGGGGGGGGGGGTAACAAAGGGTCGTGGTGGCAAGTGGGCGACTGCGGGAAAGGTCGGGGAAAGTATGTTCACGGAGGATAGGTCGGGTGTCTCCGAATTTTTCGGCGCATGTTTTGCGTCGGGGGGTCGACTCGATCCAGAACTGTAGCACAAAATAGCTCGTAGGGGAGGATGGTCATCGTTGAAAAACTGGCTTGTTTGGTGTGGTAACTTGGTAACTTGGTTACGCGGTTGGTGTGTGTGGGGGCGGTGTGTCTGGCTGTTACGCGACGAGCTTGGTAGGGTTCGGTAGGCGGATCCGAGTGGTATAGCGCGCGTCCTCTAGCATGATCGCAGCACGACCTGAAATTCAAGCAAAAGGTAGACATGAGCACATGGAATGTCTTGGCAAAAGGAGAGGTTTGTCGGTGCAGCGAGGTTGTGCACTGGTAGTGTGTGTGAGTGTGTTGCTAAGAGGTAAGCCATGAGCCGGGAATTAGCCGGGGAGGACCGGAAATGCGCCGGATCGAGTCGATTCTGGGTGGAGGCAGGTCAGTTGAGCTCGACTTGGAAGAGGAGAGGACGGGGAAGCGACGTGTTTTGGGTAGGAGCGGGACCGTGGGCGACGGGCGGCGATCGGAGGCGAGAAGACTGCGTGGGAGGGAGTGCCATCGCGCCGGTGGGGGCGGCGGTGACAGCCCCCATAGGGCTTGTATGTGTAGAAGGTCCGCGGGAAAAGTGAATTTCCTTCGGAAATTCATAGCTTTACTAGTGCTTTCCCTGGTCTATAATACCGGTTGTAAAGAAGACAGTGTGCGGAGGCCTACTTCTGTCGAAAACGACGTGTTATCCATGGCAGATAGGCCAAGGGGTGAGTCACACTGAAATAGAAATTTGAATTGAAATTGGTTACAACAATACCAGCAAACTGGACCGGCTGTCGTCTATCGGCCGTCTATAGCTCAGCCATATAGATAGGATACTTGAGACCGACGATTGGACCGGGTTCTCTTCGACCAGGTACACCTATAGACACACATACACTCCTCCACAAAAGTCCGGACAAGATTTCGCACCTGCGCAAGTAGAAAATGCAATCATGCGTCGATTTTATTGACAAATATCCTGAAATCCCAGGCAATGCTTTTGCGCGCAAAATGGAATGCACCGACAAGTGCGAGGGGCGAGTTCGAACACTGCCGGGCATGTGTACTTGGGGTTATCGCGCCCGCACCCGTGCGGCACGCTCTTTCAAACAGTCGCCGTGCTTGGTAGACGAAAAGAGTAACGGGCGCACAACGCCGCAATATGAACGCTGATGCGACGGTCGCGCAAATATTATGCATAGGCGACGGAGGGAGGAGGTGTTGGGCAGGCCGCTGTGGGGGAAACGCAAGAAATCGCGTATGTAGACTTACCACCGATATGCGCACAACCCAAGGGCAAGCCGCTTTCGGCAACAATGTTCAAGCGATCATAACTTCCTGATACATGGTCAAAACATTTTTTACAACGCACCGTTGGACGCGTCTTTTCAATGCGCGTCGAACGCACCTACTTTGGAGTTCAAACTCCCACAAATCGATTTGTTATGAATTATTTGAATTTACAAATTATTCCGGCACCGCTGAGCCGCAGTGCCAAGCAACACCCATCGAAGTCGGCTCACCTCCTGAGACGATTTGTGCGGGGTTTGTCGATATATGTTTACCAATTCTTCATCCCTATTGACCTCCGAGCCCAATTCCCGACGCGTGCCACGCGTGGGGCGGGTGTGGTTGGCACAAGCACATACCCAAGCATTCCAAACACCACCGTCAACGTGATGCGTCCCTAACGGCCAGTTTGGACCTCGCCCCTCCCCTAAGCCAATCGCCCTCGCATGTTTACAGCGTGCAGTGTTTATCCAAACCTGCGTCATGTGCGTTTTTGTTCGCCTGCTTTCCAAAAAATCACCCGTGCTAGCGGCGTGAACTTCCGTGCTCTATCCACACACCCGCAAACCAAACCTCGCGCATTGAACACGGCACCCACGCCTCCAAACCCCCTCCAAAAACCCCCCAAAAATACGGTTATGTGGAACACAGAGAAGTATGCAGCTTGGTATGAGCGCTTAAGCAATGCCCAAGCGTGGCGCTCAGAATGACGTGTGCAGTTCAGACAATTTCTCGGGAGTTTATGGGCTTAATTCGACAAACTCCACCGACAACACCCGCTTTAAGCTGAGGTCTAACCACCCCGGACGGCGGCTTACTGCTTGCTTCTCGGCTCTCCTACAATTGGGTGGTACTCGGGTATCGTCGTGCTTGACGTGGTGAGAGGGGAGCGTGTTCTTGACTAGCTTATGCTTAACATAATGCATGTCCGGACTTTTGTGGAGGAGTGTTGGATGAAACTCGAATTATCAAAATTGTGCTGATTTGCATGCCAACCTATCCGAAACCCTAAATTTACCCTAATAGTGAGTTGTTCCTCCATCGTTTGCTATGCACTCCCTTAGCCGTTTGGGGATGGAGTTGAACACGGCGCAATGGGCAGAGTAAGGAATTGTTTCCCACTCGTGTTTTATGGCCGCCTCAAAATTGCGCGGGGACAAGTCCAATCTTTTTTGTAATCTACTCGACACAATACCCCACATGTTTTCAATCCAACTAAGGTCAGGGCTTTTGGCAGGCCATTGCATCACTTGAAAGCCGGATTGAGACGAAAGCCAATTCCTAACCTTCTTGCAAGCATGAGCTTTAGCGTTATCTTGCTGAAAAATCCACTGATGTTGCGCCTCGGCCGAGGGCCTTTTTGCCATCAAAGCCCCACACGCGGGTATCAGGTGCTCCTGCAACAAGGTGAGGTACACCTCACCGTTTACGCCCTTGCTCTTTGCCTTAACGCCGCTGCTCCCCACTGTCACAAACAAAGGTGTCCTGCCATACTTGCTAACACCACCATACGCGTGCACTTTGAAACAATTTTGCTCTGACACCTTGGTTGGCGGTTCATCCCCGAAGAGCACCCACTCCTTGTTCCCGGGCCCCTTATTGGACAGCCAAAAGTACTTGCTGTCTGTCACAACCACATTGTGCCATGACTTCCGTACCCATTGTTTGGCAAAGCATAGCCGTGCGCGCATGTGCTTGACTGTTAGTGAAACACGCTTCCTCGGCCTCATCTGGCGCGCTAAGTACTTGTTTAGGTACCGGCGGACCGTCTCAGCACTCACAGTCACGCCTAGCCTCTGCTGCAGCATCTTGGCAAGTTGTGGGCACTGATCGCCGCGCTTTACACCCACCTTCAAAAGGAGGGTGGCTTCTCGGGACGCCAAGGGCGCTCGGGGCCTGCCCGCCCTAGGCGTGTCGTCCACTGTCCCGGTAGCTTTAGCGCGCCGGCACCACTTCTCGACAACCCTCACGGTTGCTTTACACTCCTGCGCGGCCTTACGAGCGCTGCCAAGTCGTTCGGCTTCATGGACGAGGCGCCAACGCCTTGCGAGTACACATGGAGAAGGTGGCATACTACGAAACGGCGGCAGCCGACGTGAGCAATAAGGTCGACAAGAGGAAAAGACAGCGCGCTGGCGCGGTTGGCGGTCTCGGCTGCGAAGAACAAAGTTTTGACGAGTTCCCGCTAAGTTTCGCCAAGTTTTGCGGTCTCCCGCCGCTGTACGGGAATTTTGAAAACGTCCAACACTCCTCCACAAAAGTCCGGACAAGATTTCGCACCTGCGCAAGTAGAAAATGCAATCATGCGTCGATTTTATTGACAAATATCCTGAAATCCCAGGCAATGCTTTTGCGCGCAAAATGGAATGCACCGACAAGTGCGAGGGGCGAGTTCGAACACTGCCGGGCATGTGTACTTGGGGTTATCGCGCCCGCACCCGTGCGGCACGCTCTTTCAAACAGTCGCCGTGCTTGGTAGACGAAAAGAGTAACGGGCGCACAACGCCGCAATATGAACGCTGATGCGACGGTCGCGCAAATATTATGCATAGGCGACGGAGGGAGGAGGTGTTGGGCAGGCCGCTGTGGGGGAAACGCAAGAAATCGCGTATGTAGACTTACCACCGATATGCGCACAACCCAAGGGCAAGCCGCTTTCGGCAACAATGTTCAAGCGATCATAACTTCCTGATACATGGTCAAAACATTTTTTACAACGCACCGTTGGACGCGTCTTTTCAATGCGCGTCGAACGCACCTACTTTGGAGTTCAAACTCCCACAAATCGATTTGTTATGAATTATTTGAATTTACAAATTATTCCGGCACCGCTGAGCCGCAGTGCCAAGCAACACCCATCGAAGTCGGCTCACCTCCTGAGACGATTTGTGCGGGGTTTGTCGATATATGTTTACCAATTCTTCATCCCTATTGACCTCCGAGCCCAATTCCCGACGCGTGCCACGCGTGGGGCGGGTGTGGTTGGCACAAGCACATACCCAAGCATTCCAAACACCACCGTCAACGTGATGCGTCCCTAACGGCCAGTTTGGACCTCGCCCCTCCCCTAAGCCAATCGCCCTCGCATGTTTACAGCGTGCAGTGTTTATCCAAACCTGCGTCATGTGCGTTTTTGTTCGCCTGCTTTCCAAAAAATCACCCGTGCTAGCGGCGTGAACTTCCGTGCTCTATCCACACACCCGCAAACCAAACCTCGCGCATTGAACACGGCACCCACGCCTCCAAACCCCCTCCAAAAACCCCCCAAAAATACGGTTATGTGGAACACAGAGAAGTATGCAGCTTGGTATGAGCGCTTAAGCAATGCCCAAGCGTGGCGCTCAGAATGACGTGTGCAGTTCAGACAATTTCTCGGGAGTTTATGGGCTTAATTCGACAAACTCCACCGACAACACCCGCTTTAAGCTGAGGTCTAACCACCCCGGACGGCGGCTTACTGCTTGCTTCTCGGCTCTCCTACAATTGGGTGGTACTCGGGTATCGTCGTGCTTGACGTGGTGAGAGGGGAGCGTGTTCTTGACTAGCTTATGCTTAACATAATGCATGTCCGGACTTTTGTGGAGGAGTGTATATGCAATGTATGCCGACGTTCCTCGGGGGTTGAAAACTGCAAGCAACCGTAGTAATTGCCACAGTCCCCCGCTAAAGCAATAACAAAAAAAGAATCGAAGACAAGCAAGGGCGACGATGCGATCTCGGCTTCGTTGAAGGAGAGTGTTTGCACTAGGACCCCGCTATATAGTACTTATATAAGGTCGAGCAGCAACTTCATTTTGTATTTTTCTTGACAACTGGCTCGATTTTTTCTTGTGGATCTGCATTTCTTGATTACTGAATTATATTTGCTGTTATTGCTTAGGCGGTGACTGTGGCAATTACTGCGGTTGCTTACAGTTTCTTTCATCCGAGAAACGTCGGCACTCATTGCAGATAGGTGTGTTGATAGGTGTACGTGGTCGAAGAGAACCCGGCCCAATCTTTGCTCTTAAGTGTCCTAAATAGCTGAGCAACTGATGGCCGTTAGATAGCACCTAGTCCAATTTGTTGGTATTGTTGTGCATAATAAACTCCATTTTCATTTGCTTGTGTACAAGGTAGTCGGTCGTTCTCTCGATACTTTGCGAGATATATCGGTAGCCTATTCCCCGTTATTGGCGCCCGGCCCTGTCGGTACCTTTGCCGGTCGCCACCTCTCTCTTTTCACTCCCCTTGTCTCCATTGCTTGCCCCCTAGCGGGGCCGGATCGGCTACACGAGTGACCACCTATTTTCATCTTTAATAGGGTGGATGGGGCAAGGTCACCGTGGTCATATTGGTGCAGCCGGCGCCGCCATGGCGGCGACCTGGAGAGGGGTGCGCAGGCATGCCCATCGGCATCCCTTGGCACGGTAGGAAGCTTGAAGGGGCTCCGGAAGCTGTGATCCGCCTGATGAGACGCTGTCGGGAAGTAATGTACGGAGGTATCAAAAGAAATTGCACCGATCAACGCCAATATCTCCTGCTCGGCTCGTTCGATACTTCATTTTGCGGCCATGTACCCTCATGTCCTCTCACAATCAGGAGGTGGGGGATGCTTTTGGCTACCTTACCGCGAGGTGGGTACGGTGTATCCGCGCGGGGGTGGGGTGGGGGTTGGGGTTGGCGGCAGCCAATTGGGAATAGCTCACAAATGGGAACAATAACTGACAATAATTGGGACCAATTAACACTGGGCATGCGATATAACTAAGTTGGTAGCGCTCGCTGTCCACCGACTAGCGCTACAGCCGTCGAGCCGTCACTGGGGAGGGAGGAGACGCCATAAGCATTGGACAGCCGCGGACTGAGAAGCGGCACGGTTGGCGGCGGCGATCCTCAAGATCTGCCGCCGCCTGAATTGCCGTGTACGGAGGGCTACTTTTGGACAATGAAATAAGTGTCCGTATCCGCCACCGCCGAGGTCGGGATCCCCGAGAATATGGGACATAGGTGGCCACGGAGCTATGGATTTAAGAAATGAAGCTAGCGCGGGGGCATGCGCGCGAGCCGTCTCCTATTGTCTATGGGTGCCGGCCCCTCACGTGTCCGAGAGATTACGGGGACCTATGCCCGCTTGATCGCTGCGTCGGGAGGAGCGGCGCAGCTGTAGGGCATGGCGAATGAGTAGACCGGCTGACAGACAATCAACTGCGGGTCAAAGGGGGGTGAGCCAATTCCACCCCCCCCCCTTTCCCAACCTATTGTCGGAAACCAACTACATTTTTTTTTTGAACCCTTTGTACACGGCTTTCCCGATAGTTGCTCGTCGAGAGGATCGCATCTCCCGCACCACCACGCGTTGTCCCCAACCACGCCAAGCCTAACACGGCTACATGGCTACAAGCGCGAAGAAGTAGGGGTGGTGCGTCCATGTCTCAGGGCGCTCCACACTCCACACGGACCCGCTGCCACTGCGCCGCGAACGGGTGAAATCTTCCTCAACTACGACCAAGAACGGTATGGTTGCTAGGGTAGTCTCACTTAATATGTCAATGAAATCGCCAAAGCTGAATAATGCGCTCCATGGTTTTGATTATGGCGAAACAATTCCATGGCAATTGCCTCGTGTCGCTGAGAGGGCCACAGTTTACATGGCAATCAAGACCCCCAAAGCTGAACATGCGTTGCTTGGTTGGGATTATTATTATTGCGACGGCATTCGTATTTCATGGGAATCACCTCACGAGATATGTACTTGAAGTAAGCTCAATCGCGTCTGCGAAGACAGCGAAATGCCACCGGTATTGAGGTAGGTGGCGCGGTAATTGAAATCGTGGTCTCAATATGTGTGGTCGTGTGGATGAAACGAACGTGTATGCATGAGTCGTGAGCCCAATGTAAGGCGCGGAGACGGACTGTACTTTTTGATATGTTCATGGTGTGTATGTGGGAATGGGCGCGTAATTATATGTCTTCGCGCCACAATCACTTTCGTTCAGAGTTAAACCCACAAGAGCCTCTCATGCACACCGCGTGCAATGTGCCCCACTGAAAACAACCTCGCGTCAAATTTCAAGTCGATCTAAATCATATCAAAACTGTGATCATCTTGTTCTTCAAAAAGGAATGTTTGCATATGCAATGTCGGGGCTTCATACCAAACACCTACGGCTCGATATGGAACTGACGCAATTCAGGGATGGCTAAAACAAGAATCAATACGCACGAAAGTTGATCATCGACCCATCAAACCCCCTCCCAGCAACCACACTCAACCAACTATCAACCGGATTGCACGGAAATGACGGGCGGCGACAGTTTTGCCGCCAATTATTGCCCATTGATGAAGCTGGGAAATGAGAACCATTTCATTAATATACGATACGGAACGCTTCCAGTGACCGGGAAGCGGTGCCGCTGACGAGGAAGGCGACTCCCTTGGTGGTGGTGGTTGTCGATACGTACGGATTACATTACATCATGTATTCACAAAACAGGGAGAAGAATGTGGCACCACATTCGCTACACACCTCCCGCCAAAGGGACGGGATGGTTAATGATACTTAGCAGGGAAAAGGGGAAAACTATATACAACCTCTCAAACAAACAACGGCCTCCTCTCGCGCAACGTAGTAAACCTTCGACGGACGCGACTTTGTATCATCTATCTAAGGGCCACCAGCGCCGGCGCCCGCGACTCCGGCCGCGGGACCACCGAAACCACCAAAGCCAGGGAAGCCTACTCCCGGAAAGCCACCAGCGCCCGCGCCAGCTCCGGCACCACCCGCACCGGCACCACCAGCGCCGGGACCGGCTCCAAAGAATCCTCCAGGAAAGCCGCCACCGGCGCCGCCGGCACCGGGGAAGAAGCCTCCGCCGGGACCGCCGCCGGCTCCACCCGCTCCGGCTCCACCCGCCCCGCCACCGAAGCCAGGAAAGCCACCGCCACCAGCACCAGCTCCGGGAAAGCCGCCGCCGAAGAAGTCGCCAAAGCCCGCTCCGGCTCCGGGGCCCGCTCCGGCTCCTCCTGCTCCGGCCCCGCCTGCCCCCGGGAAGCCGGCACCGCCGAGGAAGGGAAAGCCACCGCCAGCACCGCCGCCGTCACCGCCAGCACCGCCGCCGGCGCCGCCGCCGAAGGGGAAACCGAAGGGGAAGCCGGCGCCACCGTCGCCGCCCGCGCCGCCGAGGAAGCCAGCGAAGGGACCGAGGATGGTTGTGAGAGGACTGGGGGCGGGCGGGGCGGGCGGCTCGGGCAACTGGTCCTCGATACCGCGAGGAAGAAGGACCTTGTCGATAACGAACACCTGAGCGGGCTGCGCGCGCACAAAAAGGAGGAGGACGAAAAACAAAGATCAGCCTCGAACAGTGATGGAACTGAACATATTTGGGAATCATTGGCAAAGTGTGTTTTTATTCGGGATTTATTTTGGTTTTTATGGATTTTTAAAAGGACTTTACTATGTAAATACCCAGTACCCGGTGGTCACTAATCGGCGGGTGATCTTAGGCAGGAATGGAAAGCAATTATCAGGAGTGTGGTATAAAAAGACAGATTATCAATATCAATGATATTTCGAAAGGAGTGATAACGTGCATTCGGGAGGCCGTTTATTGTCAGCTTCGCATCAGAGGATGGAGAAAAAATCCCGCACAAATAAAGGGATGGTTACTCGAAGGCGACTCATCGGCGAGCAGGCATTGCTCATCGTACCGGGCAAACGTTGGCGACCTCCAAATCCACAATGTTAGCGGACGAGCCGCCGCCCGCGGAAACCCTCGTCGTGCCGCCACGAGTACGGAGTTCCAGTCGGCTTCCGAAGTCGAGAGTGGGAACCCGCAACTCACGAGCGATGACGTTCGAGGGGAGCGGCACGGGGATGATGTGGAGTTGAAGGATGCGACGCAGCAGGAGAGGCTCCCCGACGACATCCGAAACGGTCAAATTCGCGGCCGCCAGGGTCTCCTCAAAAGCCTGTAAACACACGCGACTCTATTAGCGTCGCTTCGGAATACTGTGATATGGAGACTTTTTACCCATGGACGGCCCAGAACGATAGTCCGGCGCTGCGATTGTATTGTCATTTACCGATTTTCAGGACTAACATGCAACAATTAAAAACAATGTCGATATTTGTTTAGCGCTGACGGATAAAAATGTCAGTATTCATGTTCGGATATGTATGTATTAATGATGAAAACAGGCAAGCTATTAGTTATTCCAAGCAGTGTAGAGATAATAGCAGGGAGCGACTTAGTTAGTGTTAACGATTTTAGGCTGGTAGAATATATAATTATTAGTAACGTCATGCGATCATGCGCGGATACAAACGACACCATTAAAACTTGAATTTGAAATACAGCTGGTGAAAGGATTTGCGTACCGAGTTTGTCGGCGCCAGGAAAGAAATGGTGAGGTCCCTCTCGTCGAGCGTCTCGGTCATGTTCGCAGCGTCCAGGGCGCCGCGTAAGGTTGACAGGAAGTCGTACGACTGTAACGCGTCTGCGATAGAACGGCATGGGGGCCCAGCACTTCCTCCGGACGACCCTCCGGACGACCCTCCGCCTCCGGACGACCCTCCGCCTCCGCTGCCTCCTGACTGCTGTCCAGATGGGGATGGCGAGCCGCCTCCGCCGCCTTGGCCGCCAGAACCACCACCACCGCCGCCTCCAGAGCCTCCGCCGCTACCACCGCTAGAGCCTCCGCCGCCAGACCCACCACCACCACCGGAACCTCCACCTCCAGAGCCGCCACCGCTTCCCGAGCCGCCTCCTCCTGAGCCTCCGCCGCCAGATCCGGACCCGCCACCGGAAGGAGAGCCGTCTCCGTCATTGTCCTGGCCGTTCGTGGAAGTGGAAGGCTCGACTGGACCGCTCCCGGATCCTCCGTTTTGTGCAAGCGTGGACAGAGGACCGGACAGTAGTAGGCAACCCGCCAGAAGAAGGCACGTGGCCCTCGTTGTACTTCTCATCGTGAGTAACGTCGGGGGTTTATTGTGTCGGCTCGCCACTGCTGCTGCCAGTCGAGGTCCTGGCCTCCTGGGCACGCACAGACAGGAATCTGCCAAAACCACATATGCATCAGCAGCGAAATAAGTCGACAATATGTCGCTTTGGAACTTAGTTAGATTGCAGTACAAGGTGCCGCGTCGCTACATCTATATACATACAGCAAAGAGTCGAAAGAAAATAACTATATGCAGCATCGCAGCTTTTCGACCCGCCGGTATTTTCATCTAATAAAGCCCTTCGTCGTTGGTTCTTTGGCGAAATTCAATTGAAGTCCTAGTCGTCATCGGCGGTGCACGGCACAAAGACACTGCGAACATATCTAGGAATCATCGCACGTACGTGATAGCTAATGGTGGGCACGGAGAGCAGAGAGCGTACTACACGCACTGGACCGCTGTCGTGTTACTCGTATAGTCGGTAGTAGCAGCACAGCACATGCAGAATACTGTGAAGATATTTATTGGTACAATCAGCAACGAACAAACATTATCGCTGTTCATTGTCCGCGTAAAGACAAATACACCTTATTGTCGTGTCGACGTGCTAATTTTTGAGTTCGATATCCACAGTCGAGTAGGAGATAATATGAGCTGCGACCCACGACCAAGTTCATGTCGCGCCACTCACCCGGAAACTCAGCGTGGCGAACGGCTGTATAAACACTCAAACTATGACTCGGTAGTCATAAACCAAGGGCACAACGTTCCTCAAGCTTAAAAGATTACGGGAATCTCTATAGGGATAAAACATATTAAGGCGTGTCTGTAGATGCAAGCGACTATCACGACAGACGAGCGAGAACTAGATATAGGCATATAGCGGCGCTGGCCTATGACGACGCGCGACAATTGTCGGAATTACGGAAAACCCGACGGACTATCGTCAAGGTACTCGACTCAGAACCAATATTCACTATAACCTATACCGCACCTGTAAGGTGTATGCGTCGAGCTCAACGAAGAAAGAATCCGGGGCAATGGACTTGGTTGAGGTGAGGACTTCCCTGGCAGCAGCCGCCGAAGACAGGTGCGATTGCTGCACCGCTATCAGGACTAATGCGCGCGCGCTCTCAAGATACCAAAGTCGAATCAGGCAGCGGAGCTAACAAGAACGTTGTGAAGAAAGCGCAGCGTGCCGGCTATTCTTGACGCCACATAAAACGTGACCAGGGGCGCCTCTTAGTGTCCAATGAAGCGCCTGCGTCAGCGGCTTGTCGATGTCGATAGGGGTTCAGCGGCCGGGACGATCTTTAGCGTATCATACGACGGCGGTTCAGTTCCTGCTGCTGTATCAAATAACTGCACGCACGTTCATTTAAACTGCCGAGTACAGGTACAATTACTTGTCAATGAAACGACCCAGTTGAATTACCACCATATGCAGCACAGCGCAGTTTTATATATTCCATTTTTACTGTTGTTTACCGCTAATGATTGCTACCTTACATCTTATCCACACCCCTCTAAGTCCATCTCAACTTGATGAGAGCCGCCCGAGAGCTAAATGTTGCTAGCAATGCTCGGACGATACGCAAATGCAGTTGAGTTCGCACTAGCAGCACTGCAATTGCTATTTGGTGTTATTCATAATGTGCTGGGCATTTTATTTTCGCAAATTGTTATATTGTGCATACAAACTAAATATTGCACGCCATCCGGTAAAGATTACATACTAAAGATTATTGTAGTGAATCGGTTGTGTGCTAGGCGGTAATCAATAGATAGAGGTGTATAAATCCCTGACTCAAATATATTGCTTGGCTATTGTTTCCGTCTTTTGCGATATGTAAAAATTGCATTTCACCGAGCCTTATTTCCCCGAGCCAGTTCATCGCACGTTCCTTATTTTCCTGCACTACGTACTGGCATAGTGGCATTGCGTAACCACGCTTTTATAGAATTGTCAGAATTCTTTTTAGAATTGTTACATCAATCGTCCGCGAATTCACCTATCAACGTCACGCACAAAGCACGCACGCCTAGTACACACGCCACGCGTAACCGATATAGTTCGGTTTTAATTTTTTAGGGAATTTCAAAATGCTGCATAATATTGCAGTATCAAACATATCAACCGCGGATATCCGACATTCATATTTGAATCAATAATTTTCGTGCTAGAAGATTGCCATATAATTGTATTGGAGCAGGTGAATCGCCGATATTTATCCGCTGTTAGGATTATTGCTGCGATTTATTTGGTTGGATACTCAGGCTTGCAGGTACGGGATGGAAGAAGCCCACCAGGCGCGGCAGTCACGAGCAGTTACTTATTCAGCGGTGGCTATACGACAGTGGTACGGAATGTGCTTCGCATGGACTGGCGGACGGGTGAGCTTCAGTTTCACCTGCCATTTACAGGGAATCAGCGAAATCGGAATCAATGCGACATTAATGCTGGATTACGACCTATCGACAAAAGTCAGTTAGGTAGATATAAAGATATCAACAAAATGCCAATCCAGCGGTCTCTGCTGTTGATTGCTCCTAGGATTGTTACCTCTTGCCTATTATGCTGCCGGCTTGCATTTGTCTCTGCGGGTGCTGTTATGAACACAGTCGTCGCTACGCGCGCTGCCCGTAGGATGCTATTGTAACACTTGATCAGGGTTGCATCGCTTTGCCACGCGGGGCATCCATCAGAAGAGAAGGACGTAAAAATCGTTCAAACCCGGCCAAAGGGGAAACGATACAATCTGCGCAGCGTTGCTGCTCCGAATGAATTGGGTCAGTCAAGTGTTACCAGGTATATGGCAGGACGCTCGATGATCTGGTCGGCGCTTCAAATGTAGCTCACATCGATATATGTGATTGTGCTGTCTGCGTACAAATGCCATATTTACTTTTAACAGTCCACAAATTTATCACATTTCTTGTGTAAGCCAAATCAAGTACGTTTCTTATCCAGACATACCGATGGCCTTGGATGTGGTCCATGCGATATACAGGCGATATACAGGCGGACGCCAACCGCTGATCTGATTTGGTGCTACCGCTACATTTTATTTTATTAGGTCAGATCATCAGTGTATGATATACTTTGTTCCGTTGCATGATTATACCTCTTTTAACACCTTTTTCTGGGTTTCTATATTGGATACTAATGGTTCCACCTTCGGATTTCTCATAGACAGTTTTATTTAGCCCAAGAACGCATCATTCTTCCGTCTAGACCGCCAAAGATATTTGGGTCGCCTTGGACGGGCTTCCTGCGGGGATGACGTCATACTTTCCGGGGGCGTAGGTGGACGCTGACTCACCTGGCAGGTGTGGTGTGTTAGTTGGCCGTCATCCATTAGAGAAACGTGGCTTTGGCCCCGGCTACTTACGTTACTATGTATGTATCAATGCTTATGTTTCTACCTTTTCTAACCCGCGAGCAAAGAGGTATCGAGGGCCTTGGATGGACTTTGTGAGAGGATTACGTCATACTTTCCGAGTAAGAAGAGCCGTTCTTTCGTCGCAAGTGAAGGGTGATCTGGCGGGTGTTGCAAATTAATCTAGGCATGGATGCAACTCTGATTCCGCAGGTCTGTTTTATCGGGATTTCTTTGGCCGCCTGTTGCTTTCATCCCTAATTGTTGCACCCCGTGATTAAATGCTCTATCCACACAGAATAGAATGTGATGATCTATGGCTGGCCGTGGGTTTCAAGCGTATTCGATCTTACGAAAATATGACACTGAACGTCAACAGTGACGTAAAACGTTTAACTCAACTCTGTGACTGAGGGTTAACGCCGGACAGCAACCGCCCTACTCTCTTTCATATTTGATACATTCCAATGCTGTGGTACCTTCTCCTGCGATATACACAGTGGGCTGACTACATTGAGGCGGACACCCCTTCTACAGCCCAGCAAGCTCCACCTGGCCATGACGCTGCCCTGCGAATCTGCCAAGCTACCTGCCGTTACTCTCGAAGCCGGGCTCCTCACACTACGGCAGCGAGCTTGGGGCTCACAGTGTGAAGAGAGACAATACTAGAGCTGACACATGAAGCACAAACGTCACAAACGGGAGCGACGCATGCGCTGTCGGTACACATAACGAATGATGCGCTGCAGAGGATGCGCATCCCGCCATGTCTAGATGCAGCGCTCACGTGGTTTGGCGCTGTTGGAGCCCAACGACTTCTGCTTCTGCACCCCATCAAACGCTATTGGTCAAGTCAGCTGTGGTTGGTTTACATTGCACTTGCTTCCATGTCGACCGGTGGTCATGCGCAAAGATTTCGTTCACAATGACTTGTCCCCTTGCACACACGACAATATGCGACATACTCATCACACACACACACACACACACACACACACACACACACACACACACTCATAGATAGATGCTACATGCTACGCACACGATCGTATGCAACACGCACAATAACTACGTTATCAGCACTCTCTCTCATTCTGACACGGACGGACACACACACACACACACACACACACACACCCACGCACACACACCCACGCACACACACACACACACACACACACACACACACACACACACACACACACACAGATTATCAGCCCTCTCAGTGACCAAGCAGCCCACCCGCCGACGAAAGACTCGCCGCACCCACCGCGACCTTTGTCAAGCACTACCTGGCGGGCGTGAAACGATAAAGGGAGGAGTTTGTGTGTGTGTAGTATCTGGACCAGATGGATTTCATGTTATAAATATTCTCAGCTGTCTTCTTCCTGCATGTCCCACACGGGGCAGACAGTGGAAAGTGCAACATGAAAGGAAAGGGGCGCTGTGCCACGCTTACATGGTCATCAGTGGGCGAAAATGACTTCGACGACTCTTTCGTTAATCCTCTCCTCTGTAGATGCTTTTCATTGCACCGCGCAGCAATTCACTTCATGACTATGCCATTGAGCTCAGGTATGCAGGGGATAGTGCTAGCTATTTTACGGATGACAATGGCGCAGTCGCGGCCGCGGCGCTGTTGTCTCTCTTTTCGCGTTGACCCGCTGCAGAGGCCGCGTTGACACTACTGCTGCTGCTATTTTGTAGTCCCTCCACATTGAGGGGGACCTGAGAAAAAGGAGAGTTGAACATCACAACGAAAGTTTACCTCAGCACACACACACATA